>JBBHKE010002423.1:0-25000 GCA_037447655.1 Zygnema cylindricum | reverse complement strand
TCTAAAACCTCATGAGTGGCAGCGTGATAAGGGATTTCTACTTGATCGATGACCTCAAGTATACCGGCAAACGGTGGAAAATATTTCGTCATTGCAAGTGTACCATCATACTTGCGAGACTATAAGGTAAGGGCGGAATTGCGAAGGTACCGTCCGAGAAGTGAAAAAGCGACACGCATGTCAAATCAATCTTGATATTGGAAAGCTAGATGTCGCATATCAGTATCAAATAACATTCGAAAACGAGATAAACTCATGGTGTCCTTCATTCCTCAAAAGCAAAAATGAAGTTTACTTGGAGGGCCCTCTGATGTGGAGGCTATCGAAGGAAATGAGTGAATTGAAGTCAAAACCTTAATCGGTAATAACGGAGACAAAGAAAAGGGAATCCGAATTGGGTCCCCCTTCGTTATCAACCTCTTCCACAGATAGCGTGGATGAAATAGGTGACAAAGATGACATGGTGGTTAAATCTGAGCGAGTAGACGATGCTCTAGATGCACTTGCAGGACGTAACGTCTAAGGAACCGAATTCAACAAATTTGGTTGATCGGAATTTGACGAACGGAGCAGTTCCACCACTAAGTGATCCGGATGAGTAGTCAAGATTATCCCAATCAGTGGGCATAAAAGTGACTGAGATAAAAAAAACTAATTGACTAACGAATACGCCCTATACGACATGCACCAAATGCCAAACTACACCACACACGTAGGCAACAATCTCAAAAAGTCTAGCAGGGCCACGTTGGCTAGATCTAATTAGGCAACCGTTTTTACCGAAACATCTACCATGCAAATGAGTGGGCAAGAAAAACTGAATACCTAAGTTAGCATAGTATATTCTTGGCTTAAAACTGGCCAAAGAGATAATATTATCGACTACCAAGCAAACAGTAGGTAAAAATGCAAAGCTAGTTGTAATTTTTTTTTTTTTTTTCGAAACAAACAATTACAACTTGGCAAAACAATCCACCAGTTGGCAAACCAATCCAAAATGCAAGGAACTATTGTCAATTGTAGCAACACAAAGAAAAATTGTCAATTTTAAATCGCAAAAAATAGAGCAAAACTGACAATTTTAAATTGCACAAAATAGAGAAAAACTAAGACAATTTCAAATTGCAAAAAATAGAGCAAAACTGACAATGTCAGATTGCAGAAAATAGAGCAAACGTGACAATGTCAAATTGCAGAAAATAGGAAAAACTGACAATTTCAAGAGCACATGAATATTAAGCAAAATGATAGTTCGGTCAATTTATATTCCTTACAATAGTTCAATTAACAAAGATCTAACCTAAACGTCTAAGCACATAAACTGAAAATACAACAAACCACGAGCAGATCTGAGATAACCAGTTTTAGTAGTACATAAAACAAATAAAGAAAGTCAACCCTAATCCTCTATCACCAAGCGAACCACACGAGCAAACCCAAAACTGTCCAATCAAAAGCAAAAGGTTCACCAACAGCCTGGTGGAGAAGGCTGAGGCAACAATCCACTTGATTGGACGAGACAGAAAGTGAAGGGAAACCGGTTAGTGAAGGGAAACCGATTAGGCCTCGGCCTGAGCCGCAGATTTACAGAGAAATAAAAGTAAGACCTAGGCAACAGAACACTTAGTGGCAAGAAAAATAGCCACCTAAGCTATCTTGACAATTTCACAAGAAAATACTGAGAGCTAAGGTCAAATCTCCCAAAAGAATTCCTATGCTCTTGAAATTGTGAGCACAGAATTCGCCTAAAATTCATTAAGTACAAAGTCCTCAGCTGAAAGAATTCCTATGCTCTTAAAATTGTGAGCACAGAATTCGCCTAAAATTCATTAAGTACAAAGTCCTCAGCTGAAAGAATTCCTATTCCTATGCTCTTGAAATTGTGAGCACAGAATTCGCCTAAAATTCATTAAGTACAAAGTCCTCAGCTGAACGTCTAACCTAACGACCAAAATCATGTGCCTTGCGTTACAAAATCTACAGCCTATGGATGCAAACCTCTCCTAACTACATGTGAATGCGTGAGACCTCCAAGGATCCACGACTTAAATGAACCATACAGCGTCGCCGTGTGCAGTCCAAATCTGGCTCGTCCGTTAGTCTGCAACTTTGTGGCCGTAGATTCGCGTTCGAACTCACTGCGGTCCTTAGAAGTTCTCCTGTTGACGTTTCAGATCACTAATCGTCCGGACGGCAACTCAAATGTGTTCGCGGGTTTTCCCGGACGAATACATGTATGGACCTGTCACTACCGAATCAAACTTAAGATCAAATTAGTGTGGCGTCAGTCGTAAAGGACCGCAACGTGATACGGCATGACACGAGGAAGAGGGAGGTGATAGGGAAGGGGGAGGGGATGGTGGAGGGTATTAGGGAGAGGGAGAGGGATGTTGGGATATTGTCGTTTTCGCGACATTTCGCGAAGCGTCATACCAGTACTTTATTGTTGACGTGAAGTACCACGTCATCGTACGAAATGTACGATGACGTTTCGCGGTACTAATTTTGAGACGTCCGCGAACGAAACATACTATTTCGTTTCGCGTCACTTTTGTTTTACGTGCAGGTGAGTTATTTCGTGTGCAGGTGCTCATTTCGTGCACACGCACGAAACTTCTCTTTTGGAGTTTCGCTTTCTAGAAGGAGAAGGCGTGTACGCCTTCCTTCGTGGAAACTTCTTCTTAGTGCTCTTTGCCAGGAAGGAGATGGAAGATTACCGCAATGCTAGCTTTGGTTGTTACATTTGTAAGCTAGTTAGAGAAGGTATATAGTCTGCAGATTACTACTGCAGAAATTAATCTTTTTGAGTAAGAGATTGAAAGAGAGAAATATGAGATGATGTAAAAAGGCTTTGGCCAAAAACACATATAAACCTTTTTGGCTGAATTTTCTTTTTATCTATGAGCTTCCGCTGTGTATGAAATCAGTGTATCTTTGTGAATTCTCTGTGAAATAATTTTGTGATTATTTATTTCAAAGATCCTACACTCCCTTCCTTTCATCCCCCCCCTCCACTCTCCACCCTGCCCCCCTTCTCTCTTCCCCCCCCCCTCCACCTCCTTCTCCCTCTACCTCTCCCTCTCCCTCTGCCTCTCAATCTCACTCTCCCTCTCCGTCGCCCTCTCCCTCTCCCTCTCCCTCTCCCTCTCCCCTCGCCCTCTCCTTCGTCCCTTGCTTCTCCTTCCCCCCCTTCATCCTCTGCTTCTCCTTCCCCCCTTTCTCCTCCCCCCCTCCCCCCTCCCCCTCCCCCTCCCCTTTTCGTCTCCCTCCCTCCCTTCTTCTTTTGTTTTTGTTTTTGGTGCCTTTCCTCTCCTCCCTCCCTCCCCCTCCCTCCCTCCCTCCCTCCCTCCCTCGCCCCCTTCCTCTCTCCTCCTCTCTCGTCTACTTGGGATTGAGGGTTCAAGTTTAAGTTGTAGGTTTTAGGGTTTTAGGGTTTTAGGGTTTCGACGTCCACATCGGGATGATTTCACTATGTCGAACTAAATAATATCGGAACATGGGAAGCCGATTTCCATAGCGCATTAAAGCGGAAGCGGCACATCGTTAAGATGCACGGATATCGCAGCGGCATTGTTGTAGCGTAACTGTGATAAGGTGATGTCGTTTCGTACTTTTCATCGGGTGGGAATTACAGTTCACAGTGAATCGCTATTAGGGCTAATATTTTCTTCGTCGCTTAAAACATCTTTTCTCCTTACACACCTGTCGGATTATAGATCCGACGGTTGCGATTGAAAGGTAAGATTGTCAACTTCCAATTGGCTCCCTGCAACTACAAATCGGACAAGCGTGTACGGAGAAAAATGTTTTAAGTGTCGAAAAAAATGTTAACACTAGTAGCGATACCCCATGTACTGTAGCGGTTGGCCCGACAACCTGTAAACTTGGCGCGACGATACGTATTTCTATATATCATATTGCCCAACTACAGACATATATTTGTCTAGACATTTATATTTACTAAACCGCCAATCGCTATTAGAGTATATAACGCAAATTCGGTGCCCCTAAATTTTGACCCAAAACCTGAAATATAATTATTAACGTTATTTAAGTACGTGGACCATAATCTGCCACGTCTCAGGCACTAAATTAGAATCAATAACGCTAAATTTTTTTTTACGCTATTTAATCCTTGACTCTAATAGCGATTGGCGATGTAGTGAATCAATGCCCGTTACACGGGCAAGGACCGTGTCTTGTACTATCATGCCCGCGTGCCCGGTGATCGTACCCGTTGATCGTGCCCGTTGATGGTACCCGTTGATCGTGCCCGCTGATCGTACCCGTTGATGGTACCCGTTGATCTTGCCCGTTGATCGTACCCAATGATGGTTCCTGTTGATCGTACCCGTTGATTGTACCCTTTGATCATGCCCATTTATCATGCCCGTTGATAGTGCCCATTACATGTGCATGGACCGTGTCTTTTCTGTCGAATCGTTTGAGTACGATTGTACTATTCTAGACGTCCGTACGGACATTTGTTGACGCGACCCAAAACAACACAACGATTGACGCAACATCTGACCTGTTTAGTGACGTCGGCCAGGGGACACGCCGTTTACAGGTGCAGATGAACGGAAAGTGTGCCTATTTAAAGGTTTAAAAACGGACGACCAACGGTCTATAATTTGAATATAGATATATATTAATGCATAAACATATATTTCCTATATATATCAGACTTTTACATACTTTAGATGATCTGTATGTGCCATGTTGGTTGTCGCCTGTCAAGAATTTCAATGCTAAAAAAAAAAACATAGCTCAAAAGTAGGTGAAAGTAGGCCCATAAAATATGCCTATTGTATGCAAAGCATACAATGTGACCTTAAGACCCATATTGTATTCGGACCTATTTAGACCAATTAAAACATTTAGACCAACAAAAAAAAAAATATATCGTTAAATTCGGACGATCGGACGGTCGCCGATCGAAGTAGCGATCTAAGAAGACCTCATGAAAAGCCCATAACACAACTTACGATAAAGGCGCCGACTAAAGGCCTACCATAAAAACGCCTACTTTTGAACTATAAAAAAAAATGACTTTTGACTTCCGTACTTTCTCTCTCCGCCTGTGGATACTTCTTTTTTTTCAATGCAGTTCAAAACTGTAAAATTCAAAAACTACACTACAGTACAGGTAAGTACAGTATTGGTACAAATCATAGTTAAGAAGTAGGCGTTTCTATTGTAGGCCTTTTGTAGGCGCCTTTATCGTAAGTTGTGTTATGGGGTTTTCATGTGATCTTCTAAAATCGGTACTTTTATCAGCGATCGTCCAATCTTCCGAATCTAACGGTTTAAATAAAAAAGACCTCAAAAATCACAGAAATATATTTTTTGTCCGAATGTTTTTCAAAATTTAGACATGACTTTTAATCCTCTATCGATCGATGTGCAACTCAACCCCGTTACTATTTATTTTCATTTTGCGACCAAGACAACATGGGTCTTAAGGTTATATTGTATGTTTTGCGTACAATAGGCATATTGTATGGGCGTACTTTCACCTACTTTTGAACTATGGTACAAATATGGGAAAATTCATAATTTTCAAACCTTTTACTACAAATTGACGGCTCATCATTTGTCTTATTGAGAAACTTCGAGATTCGCCGCCATATTTTGACGTTGACGGAGATTTCCCTAATTTTAAGCAGCCTGCGCTACGATTATGACAAACTGTCAACTGATGCATGGAAACATTGTTGCTGAGCGAAGCCGATTTCACAAGTTTCTGGTACGGAGTGACGTCATGTATCACCGTCACCACATGCTATGACGCATTACACCGTGTATCGCTATTAGGGTTAATATTTGTTTCGCCACTTAAAACTTATTTTCTCCGTACACACTTGTCCAATTTTTATTTTGAGACCGCCAATCGGAAGCTGAGAATCTTATCTTTCAATCGCAGAAGTCAGATCCACAATTTGACAAGTGTGTACGGAGAAAATATGTTTTTAGTGGCGAAAAAATCATTAACACTAATAACGATTCAAGGTGTACCGTTTGGCCAGCGTGGAGAAATGAAGCAAACATGCCAAAAAGTTCCATGAGAACCTTCAGTTCAGTTTACGTGACGATGCATGTCAGTGCAGCGCACTACAGGTAAGTACGGAAGTTTTATTTTTACCGGTCAATAAAAGAGAAATACCGTACGTGAAGTAATTAGGACGGTTTGTGGTTACGTCGTGTATTCGCCGTCAAATTCTGACAAAAGTGTAGCTTTAGGGTAAGGTACCATTAGGGGAAAATGCCGTTGTTTACTGAAAGCTGTACTGTTTGTACATTTTCGTACCAGAAAAAATAAATGTCAGAAAAGCAAGGCTACTGAATGAGGGATCTAATTCTCCACGTTTATGGGTGTAAACGTGGACCGTCGGATACATAATCGGATACGCCATTGTCTGACACTATCAGTCCGCGACAAGTGACCCGGAGTAGGTCAATTCTTAGCGCCTGAACGAATAACTTCGTGCCTCGTGGAAAAGTGAACAAATATCAACGATGACCGCGCGACCAGGTGGGTACACGTCGCATTAGACATGTGCCTTCCGCCAGGGAGGATGCGAGGCCACCGGAAGACGCAAGAAAATCTTTGACGGAGGATATTGTGTCACGCGTCTGTTGCCATCCACTAAACCATTTTGTCATTTTCGTACGCTTTTACAAATCTTAAGTTTCGTCCGCCCGTACAGATTTTATTCAATACGTTTTACGAGTCAATTTTTTCCTTCGCTGGTACAAATATGTGGTCACAATTTGCTGTCAGAGATTCTTTTAAGATTTCCAGAATCTTATTCATCTATTACGTGAACCAATCAAACTTTGCCATGGAAATAAATTGTCGGTTACTGACCCGATACAATGGAACGATGGCTCCAGTAAACGAATTTTTGACGTTTACTGAGACCGCCTAACGGAACAACGCTCTTAATGTTTTTTCTGTACGGAAATTCTACAGCTGTACCCTGATGACTGATGCGCCTGCAGGAATAGAAAACAACACGTGCTGAAATCCGTACCCTATAAAAATTACCGCCGATATACGGCATGAGATTCGCCCTCTGATATACTGTACATACTGTACTGTACTATACTGTACAGTACACCGCCAATCGATATTAGCGTTGGTACGCTAATTCCGTCCCGCTTTTTTTTTTTTATTATCAAATATAATTATTCACACTATTTAAAAAAAACATAATTCCTAATTAGAATAGACGATTTCTTCGAAAATTTCCAAATTCCCAATTAGCGTAAACCACGCTAATTATTCGTATACGCTAAGAAAACTTGCACGCTAATAACGATAGGCGGTGTAGTGTAGTTTCCCCCCGAAAATTACTGTACTCCATGTGGCTGAAGTACAAGTCTACAAACTCTACAAGATTTTGCCAATTTGTCTGGACTTGCATTCAGAGACTTTAAGTCGTGAAAGTCAACGAAAATTGCACAGCCAATAGAATGCTCCCTGTCAGACTGGTTGCTCTTGTTGGAATTCACGTATTATAATTCATATTCACGCACGAAAATATATCGCACGTGTGAATAAACTGTACAGTACAGTAGTGTACTGTACTGTACTATAGCTGACCGGTAAGCGGTTTTTGACTGGAGGAAAGCCGTTCGAGTTCTTTTGCCATTTATATATCGAAAATCGCCTTTTGCCGGAGAGCCCATTACCGTTCCCTTACGGTTTTGCTATCCAATGAAATCAAAGATTCCTTAGCTTATCCCTAACTTCGTTTCCACTGGCGTCGATATTGCCGACAGTGAAGTTATTTAATATTTACATATTTCTGTCCAGATCCATTTTTAGGGTTACGTGGCGCTACGTATACATTTACGGAAATGTACACGTCTAATGGCCGTTGATTATTCGACCTGTTTTTCCGGTGTTCAACGAAACAAACAGCAAGTACTGTACAGTACAGCCGGCCCAATAATCCAAAATGTACCGTACCTCCTGAGGGAGTACACACTAAATTGTGACTGTTTCACAAGTCAAAACTGGTGCTGCCGTGTACAGCACTGCTGTCAGACAGCGAAGAATTTTCTGCCGGATTTTATTTGAAATGCTGGGGAATTGATACGTGGTACCGTACTGTACCTGACAACCTGCGTATTCTCTCCGAATCGCAGGATTTTGACAGGTGTCAATGCAAACTCTCAATGATGCGAACACAGTTCCTTGACTTATAGATTTGATATTATATTATTTTTACCACTCACGTGGAGACACGTGTCGTTTCTTGTTCAAATGTCAACGGGCAGAAGTACTTGACAGTTGATGATAAAAAAGCTACAAGATAAGACAAGTTTGCCAGACTTGCAAAGAGAGATTTGACGCTTCTCCTATCTGCCCGATTCAATTCGCAAAGAAAAAAACATAGTTCAAAAGTAGGTGAAAGTAGGCCCATACAATATGCCTATTGTATGCAAAACATACAATATGACCTTAAGACCCGTGTTGTATTCGGACCTATTCGGACCAATTAAAACATTCGGACCAAAAATTGGACCAATGAAAACATTCGGACCAAAATAGTTATTTACACCGTCAGATTCGAAAGATCGGACGGTCTCTGATCAAAGTAGCGATCTAAGAAGATAACATGAAAAGCCCATAACACAACTTACAATAAAGGCGCCGACCAAAGGCCTACCATAAAAACGCCTACTTTTGAACTATGGAAAAAATTGTACCAAGCCATTGAAACGTGATCAGGTAAGACAAATAGGCTAAACACGTGATTGAAACACATAGAACACCTACGCTTATCGTTTTGTCGGACATACAAACAAATTAGGAGCTTGGTTACCTTTTATCGTCTGACGTCACAGATGCATAGGGTTAATAAAGAATAACACTAATTCAGTCGACGCTCTATTTTCCAAAAATCATCAAATAGTGTTGGTGACACTATCCCTAGGGAGTGGACTACAATCTCCCGCATCTCATTCCACTACAATAGTATCGTATATTATAATTTCAACCTAACAACTAATACATTCTTAACGCTAATAACTAAGGGTAGTGTAGACCTGGCCGAACATATACCTTCCGTACGCTTCAGCTGTACTTTTCTTAAACGGCACATTTAATTGCTGCTAGAATCTTGCCACAGAATCCTTGCGTCCGTATCCTTCTAGACTCGTTCTACATTTTTTTGACGCGTTTAACGTAGAATTTACTTGTACGATATATTTGTAATTGAGTACAGCATTTGTCGTCTTCAACTCCTTTTCAAACTCCTTGATCCAAACGGCTTACTGGGTGCCACGTGGGGGCCGACCGGCTACCCAGCCGTGCAAACCTGCCGTTTAGCGCATACTGGCCCGTAACGTCAGCCACACACGGTGAATCGTTTATGTACATAAAATAGTGTTAGCAACACTATAGTACACTACAGCAGTTGTTTATTTTTATCGCTATTAATTTTTGCGGCTCACAATCGTCTTTGTCAACTTGACTGGAAATGGGGTTGCTAAACACTAAAACAGTCATGCTAATTATTTGGCGTCAATGGCGATTCACAGCGGTAGCCACACGTGTGTTTTATCACTTCCCCATTGAACGATTCAATCGTTCAAACGTTTAGACAATGTTTATACCATAGTTCAAAAGTAGGTGAAAGTAGGCCCATACAATATGCCTATTGTATGCAAAACATACAATATGACCTTAAGACCCATATTGTATTCGGACCTATTCAGACCAATTAAAACATTCGGACCAAATATTGGACCAATTAAATTAAAACATTCGGACCAAAAAAAAATATTTACACCGTCAGATTCGGACGATCGGACGGTCGCTGATCAAAGTAGCGATTTAAGAAGATCACATGAAAAGCCCATAACACAACTTACGATAAAGGCGCCGACCAAAGGCCTACCATAAAAATGCCTACTTTCTAACTATGGTTTATGCGCACATCCAAGCAGTGAGGCATTCGGATTTCAAAAGTAATTCCAAAAATATATTTTTTCCGCAGTAACTATATTATAGTTCGTACGACCACTGAATCTATGGAAACTTGTTTTCATCATTTTATAAAAATAAGTTTTTTTACGGGGAAATATGAGACTTTACATTAAAGATTGTTATTGTAACTAGCTGTTCTACAATAAAGGATTTGTAGTTTTAGGTGCTCTATCAATTACCAGCCCAAGACACGAATCCAAAATAATTGTCAACAAATATTAGTAAAAAATACAACAGACAATTAAGCATACATGTTACACAACTAACATGTGACCAAAATGTGCATATTATAAGTCATTCGGTAACATATGTGAAAGTTGAAGGGCGAAGCAAATTACGTAATAAAATATGAATTGTCTCACGTAGTTTGATATCCCCTCGGTTTTGAGGTCTTTTGCGCGTCGAACGGATCACAACGCATATCAATTTTCTTTCATGAGCCAACGCCTTCTAAATTATTCGAGAAAATGGGGTGGTTGACGTAAAGAAATTAACCTTTAGTCACGTTAGCTCATAAACGTATTTAATGTTCGTAATTATATAAAGTGTGTGACCTTTATATGTTGGGCATTAACCCTTTTTTTATTATTTCATTAATCATTGAAACTTTCACCCATACTTATATTTATAAATTTATATACGTTGCATTTTTATTTTAGTTAAAGTGAATACAAATAAATGTTTACTGTCATTTATTGATATTACATGGTTAACTTATCTTTAACGACATAAACTTAATAGAAAACAATCAAACATCACGGTTACAACATATATATTCGTATCAATCATGTTTAAAATGTGAATTTATTACTACAAATAATTAAACATTTTGCCCCCACTCCATTCAATATTATTAGTTTAGTTATTGTCAATAGTATCGTCAACTGTTGTAAAACATTTATCATTATATTGTGCATCTAGGTAACGTTATTACAATTTGAGTATTTATAATTCAAACTTAATTTCTAACCAAGTTAATTGATTTTTTTATCTTTTGTTGTTTTATTTGTGAACAAAAAAAATACTGTCGATACGTTTGTATATTTAAATACGTTAGGGACAAGTTAGAGTAAATAAATCATTGTGTATAATAGTTGTTTGTAGTATGCAAAGTACATACATTGTTTAACATATAAAAAGTAAATACGCCATAATTGAAAACTAAATGACATATTTCACAAGGTTTAATCGGCAACATACGTCGTAACATATTCGTTAGCTACAAAGCAATAAATATAAACTTACAACACCAAAATTTAATTTGTGTTTAGTTATAAAGTAAAATACCATAATAATATTTAAAAGAAAAAAAAACTGCAAGTAAGACACATAAAAAAAAAACTAGTATGAAACTTATGGATAAATAACATAGTTTGACTTAAAAAACAAATGTTAAGTTTAATCGAACAATCATGTTGAATATGATCTTGAGGTTACTGTTTAAGCCCAACATTGTTGTGACGGTCATACTTTTCCATTCCAATGTGTTTTGCACCAAAATGGTACATGGATTGCAAGCTACCAAATATAGTATTTTTATAAAAAAAGGTAACGAACGAGATAATTAAAAGTACGGGATTTTTGGGGTTACTGATTGGAAATTAAAACAACCGTATAAAAAGTTGCACAACTATACGATACATGTGACAACTTTTTGTAGTTTATTAAATTGAATGTTAAAAATTCACTTTTTTGTAATCTTCCTAGTATTATAGTGTCGGGTATAAAATTATAAAATGTTGAATAACAATTGGAACGTTGTAATCCCCGATTTAGAGATTTTGTGAATGTTATGTGATTTTTTGCTTTCTTTTAGTGTTATAACTAGTACTTATGAAAGTTTGATAATTGGCAAGACTGGTTAATTTGTTGGTTTCTTACCACTGTAATTTTCTCCCAAAATTGAGGTAAAATTTTTGAAGCGGTTGTGCTTTATGTAGAAGGTTATATTTGTAAACAAGCGACTACTTGTTTATACAACATGTTGACGTTGTAAATAAGTAACGTGGATTTTTCAGGCCAAACAAATTCGATTCCAAAATTTTAAAAATACACATGACCTGAAAAGTACAAAGTATAGATAATTGGAGCATAAATAGTCAGAAAAAGAGAAAAAACGAAAAAATAGCAACCCGATATCTTAAAATTGTCGGAAACGGTTACAACTGGTTGTTATAAAACTTAAAATAAGAACAATAACGAGGTAAACCTTAATAAAGGGTTTTAACCGGGGGTGAAAACGTTCCGGCTGTCTTTCGGCGTTTTATGCTTTTGGAAATATCAGTTTATACCCAAACACCGACGGTTTTTTTTGTTACTGTACAGTACTGTACTTGTCATGTATTACAAGAAAACAAAAACCCTGACAACACACTACACCGCCAATCGCTATTAGCGTTGTGTACGCTAATCCCGTCCCGCTTTTTTTTGTTTTTATTCTCAAATAGAATTATCCTCACTATTTAAAAAAAAGCCCTAAATCCTAATTAGAGTAATCGATTTCTTCCAAAATTTCCAAATTCCCAATTAGCGTACACCACGCTAAATAATAGTATACGCTAATCAAACCTACATGCTAATAGCGATTGGCGGTGTACTAAAAACTTGTAACAGAGTACTCAATAGGCCAGAACCGACGAGTTTTTTCTACACCTTTCCGTTTCCCATTCGTTGACAGTATTTGACTTAACGAGAAAACAAGTCGCGACTTTCCAGGACCGCACTAGCGTTGGAACCAACTTACATTTCACATAGCTGATTTTACTTGTGTTGAAAAAATCAAAATTCAGGAAGTCCACACTATTTATTTTAATGTTCGCGTCACTAAGGTGTACCGGCAAGAAGTAAAGAAACCCTTCGCTTTTGTAAACTGTTTTCACAAAGTATTTTTTTCGGAATAAGTATCGTATTCCACCCCAGTAACAGGTCATGACGTACCGGTTGCAGAAAACGTGTTCAGAACTGCTGCCCTGTACAACTTCATGATTTGGTACTTTTTTAAATCGGACTCTTTTGGTACTGGGCCGTCAGAGAATTTCGCTGAATGACCACGTAAGAAGAGTTTTAACACGGAGGAAACAACCAATTTTAACTATCATGCACGTGCGGACTATGTTCCACCAAGCAGTATGCGATACAATGTGACAGGGAGGAAGCAGTTTTTGCTCTGTCCTTTGCACGCGGAGCCTATGTGACATGCGTAACATCGGCTGGAGTTGTTGATTAGGGTTCTCAGAATCAAAACTTTGCTTGCTGCAGAAAATTTAACATGCGGGAAAGCTATGTTGCAGGAAAACGTGTCTGGCTTGTGTGAAGTATTTGACAGAACACCACGTGTCAGTTTCTAGTTTTGCCTTTCCGAATGTGGTTTCCTGGAATACGCCGCTGCCATTCTTATTAGACTACCGCCATGGCCATAAGATCTGTTTGTGTACATTGTCAATCGAGCTCAATACAGCTTTGTTTTACAGAGGAAGTGAGAATACTGTTGTGTTAGAGAAGGTTTGGTTGTCGAGTATGTATGTATGCGTCTGACCGTAAAACATAGGGGAAAAGTGAGTGAGAGAAATACAGGGAGGGAGAGAGAGAGAGGGAGAGAGAGAGAGAGGGAGAGAGAGAGAGGGAGAGAGAGAGGGAGAGAGAGGGAGAAAGACAGGGAGAGAGGGAGAGGAGAGGGAGAGAAGGAGAGGGAGAGAGGGAGAGGTGGAGGGAGAGAGGGTGAGGGAGAGACGGAGAGGGATAGAGAGAGAGGGAGAGAGGCAGAGAGTGAACGAGAGAGAGAGAGAGAGATTGGTAAACACAGATAGTTTGCATCTAAGCTTTGCGGTTACTGATTTCTTTTGCGACATTGGTAGCAGTAGTCAATAGGGGAAGACAGAGATATAAAGAGATGGAGAGAAAGGAAAAGTGAAGGATAGCGAGACTGATAGACAGCAACCAGGAAAGAGAAAGGAAGGCGTTAGAAGAAATGATAAGTTGATATCGAATTAGGGTTTGGAGGTGGTGAAATTAGGTTTAAGGTTTTAACTATGGGCAGGGAAGTGGAGTTACTGCTCTATCTGGCAGTGGCAGATAATAATAACATTATTCACAGCAGTAATGTTGACCTGGACGGAGTTGCAGGAAATGCCCTAAAAGACGTTCCGGAGTTCAGCAGTCAGTTTAGTTTGGTAAGAACCTTTTTTCTTTTCCCTTCTTTTTTATTTTCATCCGTACCTTTTTTCATGTGGATGCATGCTGGACCTTACATTGTCTACATCTGCAAACTAGAAGAAGTTTTGAAGATTGAAGATTTTAAGTACAAACTATCATAAGTCACAGTTGTCAGGCATTCAGACAGTTTGATGGATTTTGTGTATTATTAGCATCTGTTGAGCTGTTATTTCATGCTTTGTATGTGACTTTCTTTTTCCGTTTTCCCGGCACGTGTGAGTGGCGAAAATGACAAAAACGCTAATAGCGATATTGGGTGTACTATAGTGTCGTCATCTGTCCTACGAGGTAGCTATGGCTGTTTCAATGTGTTAATGTGTTCTTTAATACGTATATAGGGAGCGAGGGAGAGAGATAGGGAGGGATGGAAGGAGGGAGGGAAAGTGAGGGAGGAGGGAGGGAGGCAGGGTGAGGGTCACAAGTCTTGGGTCACGAGGTAGTTTGTGTGTTGACTTATTATTGTGTGCTATAATGCATATACAAGAGGGAGAGAGGGAGGAGGCAGGAGGAAGGGAGTCAATCCTTTTGCTTTTGTTTCTGGGAGGCTTGGTTTTGACTCCAATCACGCTGGATGCAACGTTGTGAATGTCTTTTTTGGATTTTAGTTTCCTCTATTCTTTGTGATGTTTATGAGAGTCTCTGTGCGAGTGTCTTGCTGAGTCTTTGTTTTGTTGTCATGGTGCTCGCTCGCTTGTATTTGTGAACAATTTTTTTTTTTTTTTGGGCAGCACTTGATATCATTAAAAAGTGTGGTGATTTTTCGTTGTTTTTTATTGACGATTTCTGCTAGTTTTTTGTAGGTTCGTGAGGCTGTCTTGTCTAATGTTTTTTATTGACGATTTCTGCTAGTTTTTTTTATAGATTCGTGAGGCTGTCTTGTCTAACTCCATGCGAGTAATTTTTTGCCGCTTCTGGACTGTTTTTTTTCCCTATTTTGTCATGTTTTCTTTATCATTTTGGGATTACAACTGACATATGCTTACACTTTGTGCTTCTACTATCTCTGTGAGTGTAAAATGTATTTTGAGGACTAAATGCTTTTAAAATCTAACCGTTTTCTCTATTGTTTTGCAGGGCTTTGATGACACCATAATTACATTTTTGCGAGATCGTGATGAGCACAATCTCATATATGTGTTAGCAGGTCATTCGTGTGTTACCAAAACAAAAGCATGGAGTTATCTCGAAGAACTACAAACTATTTACAGAAGGTATAAGTCGCTCAAGTCATTTGAAGGTTTTAAGGGAAAAATGAGTGACATGATAAAGAAAGAAAGAGGCAAGATACCACCTCGAGTGGACCTAGTAGTTTATCCTGATGCTCCTCGAAATTATCTCGTACCAAAAGAGGGAGACGAAGAACCAGAATTTCATCCGGCTCCTCAACCTTCTGTACAAGCTGGTCGAAAGAGTCTTCAAGAAGAACTTGCGGAATTAGGGGATTCAGATGATGATGACTCACCAAATTCTACTCCTTCAATTCCTTCCGTTCCGCTATATGGAGCTGTCAACCGTCAATCCAAAACTGAATCCCACGTGCCATTTAATTTTCGTCATGTACAGTCTGGAAATAAGAGGCAGTTAGCTTGGTCGATCGAGGTTAGGAAAGATGGGACTTCTGTGAATGGAAAAGGAGCACCAGCTCCTCAAACATGGTCGATGGAATTGAGTGCGAAAAATGCAACTGGTCATAAACAAGTCCAACCTCAACAGCATTCTCATAGCCAACCAGATATAGTTTCTCCTTCCAAAAACTCTTTATTATCTTGGGCCATGAAAAGAGGACCTATAGGAGATTTGCCTTTAGCTGTTCAACTGGATAATTTTAATAGAGATAATGCCAAAAACGATGCAAATGAATTAGCGGAATGGGAGGACAAAAGATTGGGAGATGAAGGCGAGTCCCGAGATTCACTTTCGAATTCGGAGGAACCATCTAAAAGGCCTCATAGTGATGGCCAATTTGGAGCAAGTCGGAAAAAGGGATCACCAGTTAGTAGGATGGGCTATATGCAGCGATCTAATTCGAAGTCACAGGAATATAAAGTCTCGCCAGAAGAGCGTTTATTGGCACCTCCACGAGAAAGTAGAACAGATGTGTACAAAGTCCAGGAGCATAATGGTTTCTATTCAGAGAGAAGTAAACCTGTAGCGGGAAGAATCAGTGCTATGGCTCCCTCGGGTTTATCATGGCACGAGGAAATTCGGAGATATAATGTCTCGATGGGTTTAGCAGCTCCAAAACCTTTTTCGGGCACCATTACGAGTACTGCAGAGGAAAATATTGGAGCAAGTTCTCATGGAGTACCTTATGAACAAAAAATGAAGAAACCAGCAACTGTATCGACAGCAGGAAGGGGTCAGGAGAGAGAGAAGGAGAGGGAGCGGAGCCGGGATCATCGGGATGTGAATGACCATCATGATCTTGAAATTCCTATGTCACCTAGAACGCTTCAGGTATGTGTCTGTTGTGAAATTATTTTCTGATCTCTCTCTTTTTTTTTTTTGGGCAAATGGAGGGAGCCGATAGGTTCCTGAATCTTCAGTGCTTTTGGTTGCCTTATGCTTTATGTTTCCATTCAGTTCTTTGCTGTTAAGCTTGAACTTGAGTAGTCTCCCTTCCCATTGTGAAGGTTCAAAAGTATTACATGCAATATTTGGATGGCTTATCTTGACATGTTAATTTAATTCAGTTGGTAATTGCATATTTGGACAAGGAAAGGTCTTATGGGCTCTGGATGAAGTGCAAGCTCATGCGAAGAGTCTTGTCATTGTTTTCCAAAAGACTTTTGATGTCCTATTATGTCCGATGCGTTGGTGTTAAAAAAGGGGGAACAAGACTATGGGGGAAGTAGAATGTGGCCATATTTATTTATTTATGCAGAATTTCTTTTTTGTTTAACAAGATGAGAACTTAACACATCCAATGATAATCAGGGAATGTAAGTTATGTCTAATAGATAGGTTTGTCTACTGGAGTACCAGAAAACTTTAACATAAAATTTTGCATGAAATATACTCTACTGCTGTCCTTTATTTCAATTTCTTTGTTATGGATACTGTACTGGAAATTTGTAAAATTTTGATCAATATCTTGTAACGTGATTTTCTGGAAGTAAAGGATTTTCTGAAATTTATGTAGCTATAGTCCTGTTATGTTCTATTCTATTATCTCAGTCAGTAGGTCTTGCAAAGCTCATTCCTTTTCCTCTCACTGTGACCTGTGTTTTTGTTATGGTTTTGGTAAAGTTGCTGACCTGAAAGTAATGCCTTCCGTTCTTATTTTATTTTAGCTAGACAACTTATGTGTATGGTAATAACTAACATGCGTATGCAAGCAATTAACTTTCAGAACTGGATCCTTTTCTCACAGTTTTTATGTGGAATGTTAGTGATCCCTGAGACCAAATTTGATGGGTTTTAAACTTTGACGGCTTGTTGAGAATGGTTGTTCACTCTTCAATTAAATGTAATTCTAACGTTCCATGTGAACTGTTTTTAACTCAGTTTGAAGAGGAATCGCTTTTCTGACTTTTTTGTGTGTGTGTGTGTGTGTGTGTTTTGTCTGGGACAGCATGGGCAAGAGGATGGAAAAGCTGCAGCAGCAAGACGAACTCAGGACAGCTGGAAAAAGGTTCGATTTCTGGTCAGTATGGGCCATTTGTAGGTTTGAACTCTCATTAAATTATCCTTCGTGAAGATCTTTCATGAAGGAACAATGAATGTGATGAGGAAACAGTTATTCTTTGTCTGTAATCAAGAAACTGATTGTGTAGAATAATTTGATGATTGGCACAGATTGTTGGCTTTCAGTAGAACACTGTCTTTTGGGAATTGGGATGCTTTTTTTCCTTCTTTATCTTTACAGGGCTTAAGATGCTTTCAGGAAAGCTGTACCATTGTTTGCAAAAAGGTTGAGTGGGTTAAGTTTTGAACAAGAAAAAGGTGGTTTCACATGTAGTTCAAATCTGCGAAATAATTGAAAACACCATGTGGTTCCCCGAACTATATGTGTTGTATTGGAAACAACAATATCAAGCGCATAAGGGTAATTGTATGTAGGTTTTTTTTTTCCTTCTCTGGTTCGGCATCTGCAAAACTGCACAACTTCCGTCTCAGTATCAAGACAGTTTCACAGTGTACTTTTACAGTATTTTGAATAGTATGGTCTTTTAAAGCATGTAAATCTCTGTTTTAAGTTCACAAGGATTATTTACCAGTTCCTAGAATGTCTGATAAGAATGGTCTAGTTTTCTTTTGCATAAACCTTTTTCTGTTTGTTTGTTTGTTTTTGTTCTCAAGTTTTTGAGTGTATAATTGGAGCATGGTATCAATAGGAGAAATATTCTTATATGAAAAAAATGAAACGATGACGCAGCTATGCCACAATTGGTGTAAATTGCACAATAGTATGCACATTGGCATTTGCAGGTTAATTTGTGGGAAGTAACTGTAGTTCATAGGTTAGTTTTATGTCTCCGTTTGTTGTATCGACCTCTCTCTCCCTCTCTCTCTTTCTCGCTGTAAGAGAGATGGGTTTAGTGCAAATCAGGTTGATCTCGAAGGGTTTCAGAAATAGGAAATTAAATTCCCCAAAATAATCTAATAATATTTTCCTACACAAAAATTGTCTTGTATCTTTTTATATGTCTCACCAATTATTAGGATGTAGGACACTGTTTGTTGACACTCTGCTTTCCAACCCTTGTTCAAAAAACATAATATATTTATTTATTTTGGAGACTGAATCTTAAATCTAGCAGCTCCATCAAATTTTGTTCATTTAATTTTTCTTTTGGAGAGATTCTGTTCATCTGATTTTTTGTAATCACGATTTTGATACGTATGTACAGTTTCAGAAGTCTAGAGAAAGCTGCTTGTCTAAAGGCTATTTAACCTTTGGATTTTGCAAAAATCTGTGTATTTTTCAACCTTTATTTTTTGCTTAAACATGATATAAAATATCCTAAATAACCCTGAAAACCGCTTCACATGAACATAATATGTTCCTGTATGTTATCTTTTCTTGGACAAATGGAGTTAACTTCGACAAGTGTTCTTTTTGGCACAGTTGCAGCTGGCTTGGGCAAGTGCAGTTTCCTTAGATGTAAACATAAAATGTTCCTTCTGTATTGTTTTGCCTTGGAAAAATGCAGATTGTTTTAGATTCTTTTTTCTTGGAGAATTGCGATAAGTTACAAAATTCCAGTTTCCTTATCTTTGTTGCTTTAACCAAGTACAGATTGTACTTTCTTTTAGATTTTTCATCCAAGAAAAATATTTAGATTCTTTTTCTTGGAGAGCTGCGGTTGGTTTGAGAACTTCAGTTTCCTTAGGTTTGTTGTTTAGAACGTACTCGTTCTTGTCGCCAGGCTAATGAATTGAAAAAAATATGGTCAATGGGACAGAGGTTAAAAGGTGCGCTTCACTCGATTATGGGAGCCTTTGGAGCGAACTCAAACTAGTTCATCGCGAGGCACGTTTTGCTTTTCTTTTCTTTTCTTTATGCAAGTTTTATCGCCCTTTATTTCTCTTAGACTATTTTTTCCGCCCGATTATGGGAGCCTTTGGAGCGAACCCAACCTATTTCTGCGAGGAACTTTTTGCTTTTCCTCTCTTTCTTCTTTGCAATTTTTTGTTGGCCGTTTTTTTTCTCGTAGACTATTTTCTGTTTGAGTGTAAACTAGGACGTTTTAATGTGCTTTTGCACTGGCTGCTTTGGCCACATTACTATGCCATGATAGACGTGCAAATTAAGGCTATTATGGTAATAAGAATGTAGGGATATTGCTTTCTTTTTGGGTAGGAAATGTTGGTAGGAGACCTCTGTCGGGAGGCTAAGTTTTAGTAATTTTGATGCAGGGGAATCGCTTTTTTTGGGTTAAAAAATGTTGATTGGCAACCTCTATCGGGAGGTTAGGTTATGTTTTCTTTTTTTAGTTGAAGAGGCGACACTATTTCCAGTGTTGAGGGACAACTTTTTTACCTTTTCAACGTTTATAGTTGAAACCAGTTTTAATGCTCGTTCAAAGATTGCCTCAATCTCCGAGTTTACACTATCGACAAATTCAAACTGTTTGTACTTCTGTACATATATAGAATGTATGGAAATACACATACTCTAAAAGCACGAAAAGTACTGTACACATGGATGTATGGAATACATTATGTACGTGTATTTTTTGGAATTTTTACTTCCAAATGTTTGGGCTAGAAACATCAAGATTAGATATTTATAAAATTTGTATTCTCTTGATGAAACATTTAGCCGGCAACGTTTCTCCAAAGAACTTCTTTTGTTGTAACAAAGGAGTGGGTTAAGAGCATGATGCTCTTAACAATTGTGGCTCAATTTTGTGAGATTTAATTCGCCGACGGCATACCATAGAAATTGTTTGTTGGGTAAAATACAAGTGGCTTAAGAGCACGAAGTTCTAAACAATTTTGGTTCTCAAATTTGTGAGATAAAATACTGACCTTTTCAAATAGTCAGATGCACCTACACCTATACCTGTACTTTCTCCAAAAATTTGGAAAAAAATATTGAGTTTAAACTTTGGAAGAGGTTTAACTCACGGTTAAAACGTTGAAACTGTCACTAAACGTTCAATACTTTTGGCGGTATCAGCTTACCCCTGCTGTTTCCTTATGGACGACTAATAACATTCAATTTAGACATTCTTTTATGTTGTTCAAGTTTTAAAAACAGGTGGAAATTGTTCCCCTCCCTTTTATTAGTTTGAAAATGACGCAAGCGTTAAGGAAAAGCAAATCTAATTTCAAACCGAAACTGGCTGATCCTTCACATTGTTATCTTGTTCATTGTTTTTACTGTTAGAAACTGGGTTTTCAATTTTCCTTAGGTGCCACGGGATGTTGCAGATATTTTCAGACTTGGTGAGATTACAGTGTATAGGAAAAATATCGTAGAAACTGTCAAATCAAGTGTCAGAAATGTCTACCACTGTTAGTGTGATTATGTTAGCAAATTTATTGCTGATTTGGAAATTGTCTAGCCCACTCTTATGTTGGTCCACTTTTGAAGGACCAGATGCTCCCCACTCTAACTCATTTTTTGTACTTCAGAGATTTTCTTAATTCCCTTGAACAAAAACCATCAACTGGACTTAGTTCATAAGTATTGTGGACCACACTAATGGTGGTAAATGGTGTGTTCCAGGTTGTATGTTTTTGAAAGGTTCAATTTTGGACTGGCTTAAACCTGACAGAAAAGGTTGTTTTGATTGGTCTACGCACTCAATAATTATAATTCTTACACAATACTCATTGACAGTCCATTAGATGCAAATTATTTTTTGAAAACTTTGTGGCCCGATTTTGGTTGTATGCAGTCTGACATCTGCACACAAAAACTATGATCCTAAATTGTAATATTTAACCCAGAAACTTCTGTTCATCTCACAATCATTTGACCTATTGGTATTCTCAATATGTCTGTATGGCGATGTAGGGTTTCTAAGGAAAATTTTAAAGATTTCTTTTTGGTGTTTGTGGAAGCTAAAGCTTTCTCATTGTGAAGCAAATTGCACCCATGTTTGCTGACTAGGATTTTGCATCTACTTATAAATGTTGATTGGTGTTGTTGTCCCTAAATGTTTCATGTTGTATGAATGATGGTTTGAACAGGAAAAAAAACACCCTCATATTTAAGCATGGATAATATTTTGTTTTTGATATGTCCTTGTTAGTGATCTATGTGATTGTGACTCTAATGTGATTGCAAATGAAATTTTCACAAGGTTTTGAGATGAGTTTAGGAGCAGAATATTTTTTTCCTTTTTTTTGGACGCTTTAAGTTGTCTTCATTGTAGGGAATTTTTTCTGATAGATGCTTCCACTGGTGCTTTACTGAAAATATCGCTTTGTGATTTGAAATGCGTTGGGTTTTCTATATTTTTTTTTACGTGTTTGAGTTAGTACAGTTCGATGCTCTTCTTTATTATTTGGACTTGGGAACCTTCTCACGAGTTTTATTTTTTATTTTTTTCATTGTCTTGCAGCAAGTACAGGAGGATGCTGAATTAAGAAAACGTGCAGGATGGTTTTGCTTCTGGTAGGTGACATTTTTTTTTTACTTTTTTTTGGGGTTGCTTCGTGGTTGTCCTGCAGAGGCTTTAAACATGATATAATTTGTCTAATTAAAATTCTATCTTTGTTTATCTTTCTGGTAAAAAGTTTAGGGTTTGGTCCATATCATTTTTATATATTTTTTTATTGATAGATTTGGCAATTGATTTGAGACCGAAGATTACTATGGGATTTGAGATTCGAGATCTGAAAATGGCCTGTAACGTCATTCAACTCTGTTTTTAAAATGTTAGTGTTAAAGGGGAAGAATGTCCATATCATTTGAAAAGCTGATTACTTTGCTCAATTTGGTGAGAAATGTTTTTACAAACCTTTCGAAATCTAGAAACAGTCTTCTGGATATTTTAACTTTTATCCATCCCTTATGTTTTTAACCCATTTTTCCTAAATGTCTCTGGGCAGACTAAAGAGTTTGCTTTGCAAATCGAGTAGTATAAACCAGAAAAGGTCTCCTTTTACAAAAAAAAAACATTGTCGATTTTGTCGTTGAATCACCAAGTTGTCTATGTGATAATCTGGTTTCTCCTGTCTTTTTCGTGTTTTTTTAATTTTCTTATTTTTCTGGTCTTTTTTTCCTTTTTCTTTTTCCTTTCCTTTTCTTTTTTGATTGTTTTTTTGCAGATTTTCAGGGTGAAAACCTTCATTGAACTTTGGTTTTTTGTGGCAGTATGCAATTATTACTTGGCTGGTTTAACCGTGTGGCGGTAAAAGAATTTGCCTCACTCCCTTTCTACTTAAAAGATTACTAGTATTCGTCAAATAAGAGGCTTTTCAAAGTTATGGCAAACTGGCTGAGCCAATACTACGGTAGATTCAGGGGACAGATATGTGGGAGAGGTATCGAGGGATAGAGAAAATGAACAACGGTGGTCGCCATGAATGGGAGTTACTTTTTTTTTGTTTTTTTTGTTCTAAGTTCGATTTGATATTTAAAGTAGGAACCGAATTGAAAGAGTTCAGCGAGAGAACGGAGAGAGATGGAGGGAGATCGAGAGGAAACGAGATGAAGGGATAGAGAGAGAAAAACTACGTGAGAGAGAGAGAGAGAGAGAGAGAGAGAGAGAGAGAGAGAGAGAGAGAGAGAGAGAGGGGGGGAGAGAGAGGGAGAGAGAGAGAGAGGGCGATATAAATATATGGGGAAAGGGGAGGGAGAGGCAAGAACTCTAACATGGCTTGGTGTGAACTGGGCACTACAGCTTTTGTATAGAACTACGTACCGAGCAAAAAAACAGGTTTAGCAGTCTAGCTTTTGCTATTTGAGAGAGAAAAAAAGTTTGGAGAGTGATGACACTAATTTCGAATTATCAACTTTTATGAACTATTATTTTGGATAGGCTTTAAAATCATTTTCTTGATATCGGAGCGGAAATGTTGGACTTCTACTTTATCCTCCAACTATGACCGACTGTAGTTAACACAATTAGGGTGGGACTATATTGTAGCAATCTACTGGGCTTTATTTTTACTTTGACACTGTTATGTATAGTTATTTGTGTGAAACCTTGAAAAGGAACCAAGTCAAACATGTTTTCTTGAGCTATATTTTTTTTGTTACATGCGGCGAAAAATCATGAACCCAGGTCTCTTTCTTTTTTACCTTAAAAAACCTACGTACTTTTCTCTTTTAATGTGATGAATACCAATCGATGTACCAAATGGTTAAGCTGTAAACTAGAAAGTTTAGGACAACATTTTGTTAATCTTGGATTTTTTTTATTTAACAGTTTCATAAAGATGCTCCTCTTTAGGTCTTTTGACAGAAGTTAATAAATATGAAACTTTTGTTTTTTATGAATCGGTCCTTAAGTTTGATGAATCAACATGAGAGGAAATGAGGAAAGTGTCACTCACTATCAAGAAGTCAAAATCCAGGGATGCTGCGAATATCCAACGTCTGGGAAAAAAGGGTAGGGAGAGATATAAAGATAATATTTCAAAGAAGACCGCATCAACAAACGAATAAACAAAGGAAGAACAAAGGAAGAACCTGCAAAAACAATGGGTTAACCCTTTTGTGTCATTGTTTATTTTGCTACTTTAATCGCTTTTCTCTGTAACAATTGGAAGGTAAAGACATTACCTTTATAAAGCATCTGCCGGAACAATAATCAACCAAATGTCCTTGAAGAAAAGAGGATTTAAGTGGAGGAGAAGAAGTTGACGCCACTGAAGAAACATGCTTTCCAACCCAAAATCATCTTGTAAAATGAGAGATGAACATGGTGACTGTCCACCATTGCTATAGCAAATCCTCATAAATAACAAATGAACAATATGAACAAAATCCCTTCAGGAAGAACCAAAAACTACAAAAGAAGAGGAAAGAACGACAGAGATAAAATAACAAGGAGACATAAAACAAAAACAAAAACGACCAAACTATCCCTGAATACAACAAAAAAGCCCTAAATCACTTTCCCCGTACTTGATTGAAGACTGCCATTTGAAAGGTGAGAATCTTGCCTTTAAAAGGCAACCATCAGATTAACACTGCAACAATTGAGCAAGCAGAAAAAACATTAACACATAAAGATACACAACGTGGTCCCAAGGCAAAGACAAAACAGGAAAGTCGTCTAAAGAATAAAGTCGTCCAAAGCATCTCGAAGATCCTTGACTTAAGTAAGGCGCATGTTGGACCTCCAAAAGGGAGAGGGAGAGGGAGAGGGAGGGGGA
>JBBHKE010002422.1:226876-257772 GCA_037447655.1 Zygnema cylindricum | reverse complement strand
ATGGCGTCACGTAAATGGCCGTACAGAATACGTACAGTACTATCGCATTTACATAGTACTGTACAAAATCGAAAGGCCCTTTAGCAACCAAAGGGCAAAGCACCGGGTCGCCCGCGACTATTATTTTTTAAATATACGTACAGTTTCCGTATGTGTGAAACGTACGAAATTTACGAAATTTACGAAACAAGCGAATGCTACATAGTTTTCTGAAAAAAGTCCAAATCCGTATGAATAGGACATCTATGGCAAATAGCAAAAAACAAAAAAAGGGAGAAAGCGAATACAGGAAATTACGGTACAGTACTTTACTGTACTTCTTACACGTACTAAGGGGATAAAATAGTGTTGGGTATCGGGTAGTTTCATATCGCGATAAATTCGATATTCGATATATCGATTATCGATCGAGCAAAGTCCTCGATATATCGTACCGTGACCAACATAAATCATCGCGATGTATATCGCAAAAAAAACTCTCCGTACAGTTGCCGTATGTTTACCGTACAAGGAAGTACTGTATACCGTACGTGAAATCGTACGAACCCCCCCCCCCCCCCCCCCCCCCGAGCGCCCGCCACGGGGGGGGGGGGCTTTTTGAAAAAAAAAATCTGGGAAAAAAAAAAAATCCGGATATGTAGCTTCTCCGTACATTGTCTCGATATATCGATTATCAGGTACATAAAATTCGATATATACTGAATATCGGCAATAGGTCCTCGATACCCAACACTAGATAAAAAACAATTCTATCAACTAACGTACTTGCACAGTTTTGTACTTTTTCACCTAATGTACTGTCGTTTGTCGTATTCCACAAAAATTGTAGTACGTATATAAACAATTTCTATGCAGTTTAAAAAAAAAAAAAAGAGACGCTTAAATTTTGTCAATTTAGTAACTTCATCTTTTCATTTCTCTCCAATCTTTGATCTAATTACACCGCCTTTTGTCACTAGTGCAAAGGATTTAATTAATATTAGTTCGAGTTTAAATATATTATACTAGTTTCTTGCAAGGACGCTTGGCCAATTTTGGTCCACTTTCTTAAAAAGCGTTTGTTAAGACTATCTTATGATTTTAGGCAAAGAAAAGTAGCCATCAATTAAGTGCTCTTTCCAACGCAATAACAATAGTTTTAAGGTCATCATAGGCAAGCTTAACAAAAAAATTTAGGCTATTTTTGGATTTTCTAGAGTTTTTCAGGATTGTTTAGGGCTTTTTAGGTTTTCCTAGGAATTTTTAAGGTTTTCTAGGGCTTTCTAGGGTTTTTACGAGTTTTTAGGATTATGAAAAATTTATCATATTCCCAAACATTCTAATAAATACCACCACATAATCCTCCATATGATATTATGGTACACTCTCATTTTTACATGTGACTAGTTTACTAGTCTTTCCGAAGTAAACATAACTAGGGTTTAAGAGTTATGGAATTAAGATGTTCAAGATTAAGGAAAAAAACTCTTTTGCTTATCTAAATTTTAAATTTCACCACATTAAATACGATGTATTAATACAGAGTCAACATTGGACACAAATCGATCACAAATTCTTAGCGGACAAAACGAATCCAAAGTAATTTTGACACGAACATTGAAATTAAGTATATAAATAAAAACTTGTTTTCTTGTTTTACATTTCAATACGTGATCAAAACATCGCAATACTATACTCACAAAATTTTGGTTGAGATTTTTTCCCTTTTCATTCGAGCCCGAAGCACATTACAAACAAGATAGTAAAACATTAAGTAAAAAACCCAAAAAAATATCACACATAAATTAACGGATCACACGAGTAAAAAGTCACACATTCGTTACAAAAAACAAAGAGTTGTCATCTAATCAAATTGTAAATAATACAATCATAATTCTATGAATCTACTACCCTATCTAAATTCTATCTTTCATAGAATCCATAAAATACTTTCTAAAGACCAACTTACACAAAAAGTAGTAGAAAACTTTAAAAAACCTTAAAAAACTTTTAAAAAGGTAATGCAAATGTGCAAAAATAGAAACATGGTAAAAAAACTAAAAAAAAAAAAAAAAAAAAAAAAACTAACCCATAATTTTGCCTCGAGCTCAATTGACCAACAACGCCACTAAATCTGAAATTATAAATAATGAATTAAACAGATTTAAAGGCAAAAAAAAGAATCGAATAAACGAATCCAAAAAGGTCACTTCGAGCCAAGGACCTAAAAACTATGTTTATGTGAATATATATATTTATGTTTATCAATATTTATATCTATCTATAAAATACATATATATTTGCATAAACCACATATTATTATTAATCTAACCTGACTTTATTTGAAACTTGACATATGCTTATATTTTACAGAGAGGTTAAATGTAAAGTCGTACAGAAAATTTAACTTCGCATTTTTTTTTTCTTTGAACCATAATAGCATACAAAGCAAAACTCGTCGAAGAGAGGATTTTCAACATCTGCCCGAATACTCGGGCAGTAAAAAGTTTCTCCTTGGCGAAAAAAAATTGGAACTGGTTTGATCTCTCACTCTCAGAAGAAAAAAGTGTAAACAGAAAAAAAAAAATGAGTGGTCCCGGTCAAACGTAGTAAAAAAGCTGTTTTTGTAAAAAAAAATCAAAACTTCCCCGATAACGGGAGGAAAAAAAAGGGTACCAAAGTAGTTTTCAATTTCGACAACGTTCGAAGCAGACAAAAGTAGTAATTTTTGTTTTTAGAGCAGTTCCGTGAAGTCAACGGAAAACTCGCTTGTCCGAGGTGAAGATTCCGGACTCGCGAAAAAGGTGACACCTGATTCGCCGGAGGAGCTACAAGCCGACACCGCCGTACTCTGAAGTTTGTCCATAATCGCCGCCTCAGCTCCGTAGCTGCCACTCGGAGAAGCTTCACCGCTCTTTCCTAGCCTCAATCCGCGTAATGATGACCTCGGAGAACACGCGGACATTCTCGGCGCGGACGGCGGACGCGGAATATGTACACCTGTCGCCATCTGATTGGACAAATTGTTCCCTTTGCGATCAAAAGAAGTGCCCGGTGACGTCATCGGAGGATGCGGTACGGATACCGTACTGACATTTTCAGAAGTACTTTTCTGGCATCCAGAAAGTGCGCCACCCGGCACCACCCAATCGTGTTCAAGAACTTCTGACACGTGCGGCCGCTTCGCCGGGTCGCGACAAAGCATCCGACGTACGAGATCTTTCGCGGAACTCGAAATCGTCGCCCAAGGTCCCGTCGACGTGTTAATTGGCGCCGTACAAATAGACGAAAACGTTTCAGCCATATTTGCACCCCAAAACGGGAGACAGCCCGAAATCATTACATAGAGTACAACTCCCAGGCTCCAGATATCAGTGGCTGGGGTTGATCCTTGGTCCAGCACCACTTCTGGGGCCACGTAGAACGCCGAACCGGCAAATCCCGTGGCTTCTTCGCCCGGCGCGAGAATTCTGGCCAATCCGAAGTCGGCAAGTTTCGGTTCGACAATTCCGTTAGAGTCAACTTGCAGCAAGATATTTTCCGGTTTGATATCGCGATGTACGACGCCTCGTGCGTGGCAGAACGCTATTGCACGTGCGACTTTTCTGCAGAAAACGACGATAAATCCAGCAGAGAATAAACGTCAGCATAATTGAAACGATAAATTGTGGAGAGAGACTGCCAATAGAATCAGATATACAGGAATGTCGAAAGAAAGCAGAAAAAAAAAAGCAAATGAATTTCAAAAATAGTAAATGAACTTCAAATCGACGAGTTGTCAAGAACCGACAAATCCAATGAGAATCTCCACAAAAAAACAAAAGTAAATGTACGGATCTGAGGAAAACGACAAAATCCATATCGCGGCAAAGATTTGGCAGGTAGCGTAATCAAAAACCGTACCTAAACACTGGAGCTGCCGCAATCTCCGGAATCTGTTTAACGGATTCTATTAAACTGAACAGATCGCCACCGTTACACCGTTCCATGATCATGTGTACAGACACTTCGTCTTCGAATACTTCCAAAGGAGCTGCAATGTTCGGATGCGCCGACAAAATTCCTGTCAGAGCGACTTCTGTACGGAGTCCCTCGACTTGCGGACCAGGCTGTGGAACACATGGAGAAGCAGAAATTTGATAAATAGACTGTCGTTTATGGCTTATGTTCAACAACCCAACTGAAACTATGCACATGGAACATTGACAGCGAATAAGACAAATCAAACACCTGATATAAGACAAATATAGGACACTCTTCATTAGACATGAGCCATCAAACGTGGAAAAAAGAAAAAAGACATAAACATCGGACATTAGACATGGATTAAAGAAATACATATTAAATTACATCAAAAATTGGACATTAGATATTAAAAATTGAACATTAAAGATTAAACATTAGATAGTGAACATTGGACATTAAAGATTAAATATTGGACATTAGACATTAGAAAATTGGACATTAGACATTAGACAATAAACATTAGCTAGTGGACATTGGACACTAAAAATAAACAGTGGACGTTACACATTTTCACATTAAAAAATAACATTGGACATTGAAGACGACCTTAAAAAATTACCAATTTGACTTTCCCCGTTAAAATTTCACTACTGCACCAAAAAATTGAAAAAAAAATGGACACTAAATACCAGACATTGCACAAATTAAACATCCAATGACATTCCCACTGATTAAAAAAAAAGGTTCCCAAGATTTCTACGGACATTTTATTTAATGGGGCATTAAACATTACAACGTCACTAAAACCAAATCCACAAATCCAAATCGAAACGTTAAACCGAAAAAAAAAGAAAAAAATCATCGACGCCGATATCTTGACAATGGACATTGATCACAAGGAAAAAGAAAATCAAGAAAATAAAACCATTGGAAGACATCAAAAAATAGAAATCAGGCACCAGACATTCTGGAAAATACAAAGAGTCTAACATTGAAATTTCACACATTGACATGGAGAACAAAGAAAAAATATAGAATGGACATCAAAGTTTGCCTCTCCCTCTCCCTCTCTCTTTCTCTCCCCCTCTCCCGCCCCCCTCTCCCTCTCCCCCAAACTCCTCGCTCTCATCCTCCCTTACTCTCCCACCTATCCCTCCTCCATTTGCATCTCTAACTCCCTCCCCCGCCCCCTCCCTATCCCTCGCTCTCTCTCCCCAGCAGCTGCAGTCTCCCCCTCACCCCAATCTCGCAAGCGAAAAACCTCTCCCTCTCCCTCTCCACATTCCCCTTCCCTCCTCCCCCTCCCTCTGTCCCTCCCTCCTGTCCACTTCATGTGAAAAGATCACCAAGATCCGTCCTTTCTTCCTCCCTTTCCACCCCTCCCCCCTCTAGCCTTCCCTCTCCCTCCCTCTTCCACTCTCTCCCTCCCTCTCCCTCTCCCTCCCACTCCCTCACCCCTCTCCCCCTTCCTCTCCCTCCCGCTGCCTCCCACTCCCTCCTTCTCCCTCCCTTCCTCTCCCTTTCCCCCTCCCTCCCTCTTCCCTCCCTCTCCTTCTCCCTCCCTCTCCCTATCTCCTTCTCTCCCTATCTCCTTCCCTCCCCCTCTCTCCCTCCCTCTCTCCCTCCCTCTCTCCCTCCCTCTCTCCCTCCCTCTCTCCCTCCCTCCCTTCCTCTCCCTCCCTCTCTCCCTCCCTCCCTTCCTCTCCCTCTCTTCCTCCCCCCCCTCTCCCTCTCCCTCCCTCTCCCTCCCTCTCCCTCCCTCTCCCTCCCTCTCCCCCCTCACCTGCAGCCTCCCCTTGGCCACACTCTTGCAGGCGTAAAAGTCCCCCGTTGACTTTTTCTTGCACGTGCGAACCTCCCCGAACTGCCCGGTGCCCAGCACCTCTGACGTCAGCAGGTACACGGATCGCAGACTGACACGTGTGGGAGCCACGAACTGCCACGTGGCAGAGGAGGCGGTGGAGGGGGAGGAGGGAGAGGGAGGGAGGGAGGAGAAGGGGGAGACGTCCAGAGCTACGTCATCCTCCAGAGAGGAGATCTCACCTGCAGGGGGGAGAGGGAGGGAGAGGGAGGGAAAGTTAGGGAAAGTTAGGGAGAGGGAGGGAGAGGGAGGGAGAGGGAGAAGGAGAGGGAGTGGAAGAGGGAGGGAGAAGAAGAGGGAGGGAGAGGGAGGGAGAGGGAAGGAGAGGGAGGGAGAAGGAGAAGAAGGGAGGAGGGAGAGGGAGGGAGAAGGAGAGGGAGGGAGAAGGAGAGGGAGGGAGAAGGAGAGGGACGGAGAAGAAGAGGGGGGAGAAGAAGAGGGAGGGAGAGGGAGAGGGAGGGAGAAGGAGAGGGAGGGAGAAGAAGAGGGGGGAGAAGAAGAGGGAGGGAGTGGGAGAGGGAGGGAGAAGAAGTGGGAGGGAGAAGAAGAGGGGGGAGAAGAAGAGGGAGGGAGTGGAAGAGGGAGGGAGAAGAAGAGGGAGGGAGAGGGAGGGAGAGGGAGAAGGAGAGGGAGGGAGAAGGAGAAGAAGGGAGGAGGGAGAGGGAGGGAGAAGGAGAGGGAGGGAGAAGGAGAGGGAGGGAGAAGGAGAGGGACGGAGAAGAAGAGGGGGGAGAAGAAGAGGGAGGGAGAGGGAGAGGGAGGGAGAAGGAGAGGGAGGGAGAAGAAGAGGGGGGAGAAGAAGAGGGAGGGAGAGGGAGAGGGAGGGAGAAGGAGAGGGAGGGAGAAGAAGAGGGGGGAGAAGAAGAGGGAGGGAGTGGGAGAGGGAGGGAGAAGAAGAGGGAGGGAGAAGGAGAAGTAGGGAGGAGGGAGAGGGAGGTAGAAGAAGAGGGAGAGGGAGGTTGGCTAGGAAAAGAAAGAAAAGAGGGAAGAAAAAAAGAACCCTAATAAGAAAATAGGTTTGGGTATAATAGGGCAAAAGGCTTCCATGGAGATGGCATATAAGCCCTTTGAGAGGATAGAATTTTAGGTTAAATTAAATACGGTAAATAAAAGATTGGAGTTCGTATTATAAAAAAAAAAAGTTCGGGAGAAAGGACCACAAAAACAAAAAAAAAAAAAAAAAAAAAAAAAAAAAATTAGGTTCGGTATTTAACACGTAGTTTAAAGAGATATTTTAAAAAAGTTGAGATTAACAAAAAAAAAGGAAACCAAAAAGAAAATTAACACAAAAAAAAAGAAAAAAAAAAAAAAACGGATCGAATCGAGATCGGTGCATTTACCCGAAATCGAACATTCGTTGACTTTTCCCACTTTTCCATTGGTGCCATGGCAATCGTACGGAAACATTGACGGTGTGACGTCACATTTTTGTCTTTTAGTGCGCGCAAACTCACTCTCGCGATCTAAAGAAGGAGCCATTTTTCGTAATTTTTTTTTTCTTTTCCAAATTCCCGATGAAGCGTGCAATTAAAAATTTTATCAAGAAATACTATATATGCATAAATTACATAAACATATATAAATATATATATATATATATATATATATATATAATATGTGCTTTAATAGAAAAGAGAGTGTTAGATTTTGAGGTTTTAGACAGTTACAAAGTACAATAATTAGAGTACATATGTATCCGGAAATCCATATAAGGTGAGGAGAAAACGGGGGGGAGAGAGAGAGAAAGAGAGAGGTGGGGGGGGGGGGAGAGAGTCAAGAGAGTGAGAGAGATAGAAATAGAGGGGGGAGAGGGAAGAGCGGCGAGAGAGATTTCGAACAAACCGCTGCTATCCCATTTTAGCCGAAGGTTCGCTTAGATACTCCCAAAACGTGACGTCACTTTGCGTGACGTGACTCGGCGGTGCGTTTCAATCCGAGCCACGCTGCCACGTCGGCAGCCGTTACCGAAACGATGGCGAACGGACGGCTGGGATTGGTCCGACTCGGTCGTCGCTTTTTTTGAAAATGTCGATGCGGCCGGCCACGTAGGCGTACGGAAAAATAGTACAGTAACTAATAAACTTTAGACTGTTTAGAGAGAAAGGTCTTAGTGTGACGTGACGTGGGACGTGACAGGTAGCAACTAGGTTAGGGTTTCCGGCGTGCGGCAGCTATGCGGTTCGGTGGACACGTGGCAATGCGTTTCTCGTGGTACGGTCGGTCGGAAGTTTGGTCAGAGAGCGCAAAAAAACAAAAGACGCGAAGGGGAAAAAAAACAAAATGGGAAGGAGCGGAAAATCTTGTTCGCGTGCGTCGCACGTGCTGTACGAATAACAGTTTCCTCGAAATTTATCGTTCGAGGTCGTACGAAGTTTTCGATCGGACGGTGTGCGTTGAAAGAATCTACGAATAAGTCTCTCCCTGCCCATTTTTATTTTTTTTCTGACGTCCTTTTTTTGTTTTTTCTGGAGGTGGTTCAATGGACGCTTTCGGTTCGGCGGTTCGTCCGGGCGGCACCGCCTGACAGAAAGGAAGATTGATCCGTACAATTTCCGTGAGTCGTTTCGGACTTCCCTTGAAGGAAGTCCGGAAAAAAAAGTCGATAAACGACAAAATAGAGGAGACAATCTTTTCGAATCGGTGGGCTTCGGCATGAAGCAAAACGACAAAAAATGATAGAGGGAAAAGGAAAAGCGAGCATGTGCGGGCGGTAAACGACAAGTTGCAAAACTTGAAACGACCGACCAGAAATAATAGGGTTAGGAAAAATCGGATTCGAGCCAATGCGACTTCAGGCGACTACTGGCGACCGCGTTGCGACGCTTTACGACTTTCTTCAACCAGCGTATCGTAGGATCGAATGGAATTGCAAGGACAACGGTACGGTTTTTTGTCTTTAGTAGCTAAATAAATAAAGCTCGCCTGTCCCGGCAGCTAGATTCCTTCCGCCGCTTTTTCCACTATTTTGTCTTACATGCCAGTCAGCGACAAACCCACAATTTTATCCGTATGTGATGATGAAAGATAAAACAAACATTTCTGGAGGTGACTCACAATCAGGTACATCTGAACCTGGACTAATCCCACGTAGACCATCCCATCCGTAAACACGTGTACACACGAGAGCTGGGAAGCTGTGACCTTCTCTGGCGAAAAAGCCGAGTGGGTGGCGGTTTGCCAGGTGACTGTACGGAAAACAATTACGAAAAATGTACGAAATCCAATACTGAATTCAGCAGAAGCTTCCACCTGTTGTGATTTCATGCAATTTTGATATGCAAAAACCATTTTTGCAGAATGTCGATATTCTGTCTCCGTACGGATGTGCTTAGCGCCAAAAAATACGGGCATCTAGAATTGTCGCGACATACGAATCGTACAGGAAATAGTCTGCCATATCTTCGTGACGTTCCTACTCCCGAACTGCAAAAATCTTACCTGCCGGCCACCCCGTTTGTCTCAATAGTAGTAACCGGTCGGTAGGTTTCCTACAATAAATGTGCGGCTCCGCTACACCGCCCATCGTTATTAGCGTTAAGGATTCATATGTCTGTATGCGAAATTAAAATTAAAAATACTAATTTGACATAGCAACACGTGGCAGATTTAAGTCCACAGAATCAAATAAAAGTCCTGCTCATATCATTTTGTGATTTCTGGCCTAAAAAAGTCGCGAAGAATTAAGCGTTATCAACTCTAATAGCGACAATCTGTGTCCTGTACAGTACACCTTGAATCCTTATTAGCGTATAGAAATTATTAGAGTAAAGAAAAAATTAGCGTCATTCATTCTAGTTTAGTGCCAGGAGACGTGGCAGATTATGGTCCACTTCCTTAAATAGTGAAATTTATTATATTTAAGGTATCAATGTCAAAATTTTGGGGTGCCGATATAGAGTACATAAGGCTAAAACAATTCACGGTGTACTGTACACCGCCAATCGCTATTAGCGTATTGAACGCCAATTCGGTCCCGCTTTTTTTTTTCCAAATTCTTAAAAAGCATAAATTATTATGTTTTTTCCTTTACGCCACTTAGGGTTTTTTGACCAATTAGCGTAAAAACGATATTACGTTGTCATTTAAATAGTATGGTGTACGGTTAGTGTCAGATCGTACAAAATTGTATCCTTTTAAGTGAAAAAAGTATAATTTGTAAGTTTTATTAACCGCGGACGCATGAGAATATGCGCTCTAAAAAAGGGATGAAATCGGGTTGTCAAAAATCACGTTCGCACGTATTCATCCGACAACCACGTTTCGATTGTGTGAACGTACGATTTGTGTACGATTTGTCGGATTTTGTACAAGTACCTATATTAGTGTAAGCATATTTGCGACGAGTATTTTTTCTTTTGAAAAATCCAAATTAGGATTAGTAAAAAATTAGAATGTATATATATCTATATTTTTTAATTTCCAAATCCCTAATTAGCTTTAATAACTAAAATTATTCCTATACGCAAAAAAAATGTGCACGCTAATAGCAATTGGCGGTGTAGCGTATATGGAGAGTAAAGTGCACATAGTACTAAATCGTATAGAACGCATTTAGTACGCATATAGTACGCGTATAGTACGAGTAAAGTATGTATTGTACTGAGCAGTCGAACCACCGTAATTGACATCAGAGTACGAAAAAATCAGCGTCTTGCGATTTTGTTCGTACAAAATCGTATAAATAAAAAAGACAAATGAATGTTAAATTACTATTGGCAACATAATAATGACCTAGTAATGATTACTTTTTTATGGTATGGTGGATGTAATCCATTAGATCAAGAAAAAATTCACCAGAATAATCTAGTAGCATCTTACAACTCGCCACAAAAGTTGATTTAACTCTCTCACAAAATCACACAATCATTCGACCATCCATATAAGGTTGTCTTGATGTGCATTTCAACCTTGTTTTTTACTAACTATTTCAAAGACAAGCTAATGTACCATTTATTTTGCTATTCTACAATAAAAAGAACACCACATTACACAAATAATATTTTTGAGTTTTAACCCATGGTTTGTTTGCGTAAGTATACTCATTTAAACGATGAACTAAGAAAATAAGATGCCTACTAGGACTATTTTGAAGTTATTGGTCGGAAAAAGCTTGAAATTACATAAACAACGTGTAAGCTTGTTTTGATGGTTAAGTTGATTTTGAAGTCAAGTACAAACCTAGGGTCGCAAAAATGGTTCCTTTACATATGAATTTGGCAATGCAAACCAGTTTCCTAAATAAGCGGATAAATTATTCAATACACCCAAAGTTATTCATGCTATTTTGAAATAAGTTCAAATCTCTAAAGCCCAATCAACTACAAATCAATTTGAAAAACACGAAAAATACTTATTAAATCTGCTCATTATCATGAAACAAATCTTGTGGTAGCATCATTTTAACATTCATTTTCTTTACTTCTCGTAATTTGGCGGTTTGGCAAATTTCAACTCCGCAAAAACTGTGGGTGGAAATTTCACTTCTCCTAGTGTATTTTAAAAGCTATTTTAGAAAGCCTAAACCATTAACTTTTTTTTATTTAAATATTTAATACAAATGAGAAATTAAATCTTAATATGATGTGTTTTGTATAGAAGAGTTTTCGAAATGAAGTATGTTACATATTGATCAAACGATAGTCGTGACATTTGCTTATTAAACAATAACAGCTTCTCTAATAACAACTCACAACTTTCTCCCGATTATTCGTAGCACATGTATCCCTAACACGTTTATACCTTATCACACTAAGTAAATCCCAAATAAATGTATGATTTAAATGACATGATCACCAAAAACATCAGCACGACAACAAGTTCACGATTACTAAGAATTGATGCCAAATATTTTTGTCTGTATATTTAAAGTGCAAACCAGTTTAGAGCGCGTCAACAAAAACTACTAAATTGCAGATTGTACAACAAATGTTTATATGTAATAAACACGTTATAACTTAGTTTAAAATGTAAAATAAAAATCAAATTACTTACCTCCAGCCAATTATTATTTGTTTCACTATGGAGTGTTACGCTCATCAATTATATTTTATTGTAGCATGATCGTTTTTACCGAATTACACTTTACGCGTTAGGTAATATTTTTAATTTTGAATTTAAATCATATTTTGATTTTTTTATCGAAAAAATAATATGTAAAAGTGACATAACCATAGTATTTTTGGCATTGTATATAAGTTGCAATGTACTTCAATTTTTCTTCTTTCCACTTTTCGAGTTATATTTAAATTATCCCAACCCATCTTTTCATTCAGTTGCGGCAATGTTACTTGCAACCATGAAACAAAATAACACGTGACAACAAATATGCAGTAATCGCTTTTTCAACATTATTGCAACAAATTTACACAGAAGGAAAACCTCGCCTTGCTATTTACGTATGTTGTGCCTCCGGACGCACTTTTTAATGTGCGAGTTATGTAATGTTGTTTTTTTTTATTTTTGGCCGAATGTTTTGTCAACGTTTTGTTTTACTTTCTTTTCCTCTTCCACTTATTCTTTTCAACCTTCTTCGAATAAACAAAGTCAGTTTGGTAACAAAACAAAATTCTTGAAGCTTTTATTTTTTAATTACATGTGGACACAATTTCGGTGATTGATGGAGAGGGGAAAAAATGCCATTGTGGGGTATTAAAAAATTACGAAAATCAATAGTTTCATAAGGAAACATGATTTTGACGAAGTCATCAAAAAATGATTTGTACAACACCACGAACGAAATACAACGTTGTAGGTATATAAAATTTACAAAGCACGAAAAAATGTAAAGAATTAACAGAAAACGGTTTTTTACGTTAAAATAACTTGAAAAACATTAAAAAAAAATCATCAAATATACGATTTTTATTCGTGAAGATTAATTTGAAAGATGTACATTTCAAAACATGAACTATATAAAAATGCAATGTTTTATTTTTGCTTTTGGTTTGTTCGTTTGTGAAATGGAAGCAATAATTAATTTGACAAATGCAATTGTTTTAGTCATAGAGTAACATTGAAATAAAAACATTTGACGACTAGTTAAGGTAAGAGAATTGAATTGTTCGCGAAGTTTCACAAACCATTTAAATAACGCAGGCTAAAACACAATCAAATGTATATTGTTAGCATCACAAATCTTGTTTTATAAGCTACACTGCCAATCGCTATTAGCGTGGAAGTTTTTTTAACGTATACGAATAATTAGCGTGGTTTACGCTAATTAGGATATTTTGAAATTTTCGAAAAAATCGTTTACTCTAATTAGGAATTAGGGTTTTTTTTAAGTAGTGTGGATAATTATATTTGAGAATAATAAAAAAAAAAGCGGGACGGAATTAGCATACACAACTTTAATAGCGATTGGCGGTGTAGTTTATTCCTTTAAAGCAAAACGTCACAACACCATATCTCATCTCTCAAAGTTGGATGGTACGCCGTTACCCTTGTACGAGACCATTGTTTAGTATCATACGTTATGCAATAAAGATTGAGAGGTCGACATGTTGAACAACGTTATGTAAACATTAAAATATGTAACGTGACTATGCGACAATACACAATATATATTGTGTTATATATTTTTTAAATATTTTGGCGATAACTATTTACTCGTTACCACACGTTATATTGGCTAGACTTTTACTAATACCAATAACACAGACTAAAAACTGTACCAATACTAATTATACACACTTATAAATGTTCTAATACTAATTTTACATTAATTTTTTATTACATATTTTATACTAAAAACTGAACTGAAACTAAGTTATTTTTTTTGGGCGCCAGAGGGTTTTTTTTTGGGCATGTCCTAAGTTCCTCCGAAGTTATTTTCGCTCTGTACAAAGCTTGCGTGGCAGTACGGTTTGATTTGGAAGGCGTCGTACATATCATGTCCGCAAAGCGTTTACTTTTCGTACGGACAAGTGCCTCATATCACGACACACTAATGTAGTTGACGTAGGCTAGCGTCAAGTGCCAGTTCACGGCGGACAAAAAAAAAATATCGTTTTCATACCATACCGTTTTACCCTTTTTCAAGTGTGAACCACCCAACTGTCATGATCAATTCCTTTTTTTTAATATCGTTTTTCAACAAAAAACAAAAGAAAGAACGACAAGGTAAGAATAAGTACAAAATTACGTAAACAACCTCAATTTTCGTGTAATGGAACTTCGCGTCAAGTACACCGTGAATCGCTATTAGCGTAATAAAAAATATAGCGTAATGAAACAATTAGCGTACTTTACGGTAAATTGTGTTTTTCGGGTACACCATGATACTAATTTATCATGTACTCTAATTTGTAAACTGCTTTGTAAAAATTTTCGGCACATAATATGTCCACACTAGAACATGTAGATGTACGAAATTGTTCAAATCGTACGCCGTCGCGTTTTTTTGACATCTGCGTATGCCGGAAAATATTTACGCAATTATGTATTATTATATTTTCTGTACTTTTAAACTTAAAAAGGTACGGAATAGTACAGATCTGGCAGTCCTTACACCACACTATTTAAAAGGACACTAAATTACAGTTATGAGCCGTATTGAGCGGGGGACCTCAAATAATGTGCAAAAACATATAGCGTACTTTATTCTATTTGAGAATTTGCCCCAAAAAAAGGGGTACCCCAATTAGCGTCATGTACGCTAATAGCGATTCACGGTGTAGCTATTAGATTAAAGGTATTAATAACGTAAAAAAAATAGTGTTATTAACGTTAAACGTGAAGTTCCATTAAGACATTTTGTAATTGTACGACCAATATTAAAGAATGCTACAATTTGAACGTAGTTCAATTGCGCAGAGTTTGTAATCCATGTGTTAGCAAAAGAGTGGTGTCACGGAATTGTAAATTTGATATTGAAAATCTTCAATGATATTCACACTGACCAAAAATCTTCATATGCGTACCATGTACGTGCGTACCATGTCATCTTGCAACATAACTTTTATATTCTTTGTAGACGCCTTGTCAGATACCACCTCATTTTTTTAGGGTTCCTATTTTTAAGCGTGACGAATGAGCGTTTCCAAGAATATTGTGACGAATGGGCGCTAACAAAAAAAGCGCGACAAAAGTGCGTTACGAGATTTCGTTTTTATTTTTTGTCAAATTTTTGAATGTGTATATCATGCGCAAATTTTTGTAATTCCCGCTGGTTGTCATCTTGACACGTATGCTCATTATCCAACGTGTCGTGGCTCAATTTTTTCTGTAATTGATGATGTACCTCGCGAGGTACATCACCATTACAAAAACTTTCGAAGCATATGCTTTGCAAAAACATATCCAACGGTCAATGTGAACTCTTAGAATTTTGGAGAATATTGGCAAAATTCTTCATTATGTTGTTTTCCGGATAAAAACAAAATAAGCAGTACAGCGTAGTACGGAGTGGCATGAATTTCTGTAAACATCCTCACTTTTCGTCTAATGAAACTTCACCCTAATTGGGAAAAAAAAACTCCAAAATAAACATATATACTAATTAGTCACTAACTCTAGTTTTGGTTTTTTCGATTTAATAAATGCCCGCCTTATTGATGTCTACAGCAATATATGTATCCGTACAAAATCTGACAATTAGTACGTCAAAATCTGAATATTCGAGTTTGCGTCTCTTTCTCCATTGCACATTCACATGCGTGCGCAATTGCATATAATGACTTTTTGTACATTTTTATTTAAAAAATACATTCGGTACGGACATATCCTGTCCGTACATCACACTATAAACGTTGCGGTGTAATTCTTTTATTTACGCTAATTAAAAAACCCTAAATGGCGTAAAGGAAAGAATAAAATTATGGATTGTATTTCAGATTTTTTCTTTTTTTAAAGGGCACCGAATTAGCGTTGTTTATCCTAATAGCGATTGGCGTTGTACCATTGCCGGAATTTTCTGACTTTCAGGATCATAATATTTGATGAAATAAACGACGATTTTTTTCAGCATTTGTCGGTTCTGGTGTCGGTAGGTTAGGTGGAAGTTGACAGAAAAGCCAGAATGAAGTCATGATTCTGTTCTCCAGGGTAGTTGTCTGTCCGTACTGTAGTGGAAGGGTCGAGCCTTGTTGTCCTTTTGCGGGACATGCGAATCTATATCCGTGCAATAGACTTGTCTGCATTCGGCTACGTAGACGTATCTCGACACGTGGAAGTCAAAATGGAGACGATCATTTTTAGATTTTCAGTTAAACGAGGACCAATCAAGCAACGACTTTCGTAAATGATGACACCTCTACAAGACATGGCAGCGAAATTTCTGCCAGCGACAGCCAGCTTTTGTCGTTTAGTGATTAGGAAATGGAACAGCGCGATACGCCAAATTTGAAATTCCGATTGCTCCAAAGTGTTCTTGGAAAAGCAAATGAATAAGAAAAATAAAATGTTAGGGTTTTGGAGTTGGGGCCGTGTAGAAAATTTGAAAAAAATTGTCGGAACAGTTTTAAGTCATAATCATTGCCACATGTCCTTCACCTACATTAACCTAAAAATCCTAGAAATAACCTAATTGTATGGGAGACTGGAGCGCCCTTTTTTAGCGCAATAGTTAAAATTCGACCAATAAAACTTTCTTCCTTGCATACGAACACCAATCAAAGGACTCTCCGATACAGGATATTTGTCGTATTTGAACACATCTGTTCTCCTTATAAATTATTTAAAAGCTATAAAATTATAAATTTCACGAGACAAAATAAACCGAATTTGAAATAAAAGCTGTAAAACTGTAATACCACAATAGTGAGGAATTTTGATAAATCTGGAAGTAACAAATTCCAAAAAAATAATAATAATAATAAGCATAGAAAAAAAGTCCTGACGAGTACGCAGCGACCCTGCAAGCGTAAAACACGGTAGCTGGGCTAATAATAATGGCAAGCTGCAGTCCAATTAAATTATGCCACGTCACCAATACCGCCTCTCGAAGATACGTATTTAGATTCTTAGTATTTCGCGCCAGAAGTGGACATTATCGAGAAATTGTCGTTTTGAGAATATACGTCCAAAATTCTTAGCCTGAAGAAAAAAGGTATTCGAGAGAAAAAAAAAAAATTGCTAGCGAAGTGCCATTAGAGTACGTTTGTCGTTTTCTGATAATGGTCACATGCGAGGCGAGAGGCCGAGCGTGCCACTGTAGAGTTGCCAACAAAAAAAAGAGGATTCTGTCATGATGTTGTTTTTAACATAAAAGACAAACAAACTTATTTGTTAATAAACCAAAAAGCGCCTCGAAACAAACAGTAAAAAAAGAAGCACGTAGATGCGCCACGTAGGAGAGATATCGAAACATGAAACGGGGAAAATAACTGTTCCATTTTGCGTAACGTGCAAGCATAGTTCCAGAGCCAGCCTTCATTTGAAGGGCTATAGCGCATCCTTAATCGAGGCGTAGCGTATCGCGATATTGAATCTGATATACACTACACCGCCAATCATTATTAGTGTTCTGTGATTTTGTGTCAAAAAAAAAAGAAAAAACGCATTAACATTAATTTGGTATTTAACGCCAATTTGTGAGTCTACTTCATAGGGTGTACGCTGAGCTGTCATAAATACTATTTCAAGTTCAGGTGTACTATCTTGATAGCTTTCGCATAAAAACCTACTTGTGCAATTTGGAAATAGTACAAAAGATGTAAACTACACCGCGAATCGTAATTAGAGTAAATTACTCTAATTCGGTTGCTCGAAATTTCGACTCTATCACATCAAATAGAGTAATCGATTCTAATTTTTTCATTATTCTAATTTAGGTGAGGTTTAATTAGCGTAAAAAATTATAATATGGGTTATTTTTAAATAGTGTGGAGTACGAACGACGTCTGACCGTGCAAAATTGTACTTTTATAAGTAAAAAGGTACAAATAATGACTTCATATAATCGCGCTCGCACGTGAAATCGCACTAAACAAAAAATTCAATCACATCGAAAAAAAGCCGTTCGCATAACTCTCGTCCGTCGACAGCATCGTCGTCAGTGTGAACATTAACTGACATTCAATGCGACAAATATTATTTGCGTCATAATGATGTCAATACTATACCGGACTGACACATTTTGTACATCTACGTAATTTAGTGTTCGAAATTATCGCGCACATAATTATCGCCGACATAACCCAATATAGAATAACTAAATAAATTAGAGTAAACTTCATAGTTGAAAAAGCTCTATCACATAAATTAGCGTCAATTACTCTAATTGTTTTTTTTTTGTTTTTTTACTCTAATTTTTTCATTACTCTAATTACGATTCGCGGTGTAGAGTAAAATTAGTGCTATATTATGCTTTATATTTCGTAATGTTCCATTTTGGCGGCTAATCGGTGTCGCAATTTAATTTATATTCAAAGCGCACTTAATGTTGTAAAATTGAGATGTCACAACGATGCAATGTACGTAAACGAGCTTCTCGTACATCACACTAATTTTGACAAACGTAATATAAAATGGTTAACACTAAATAAATACTTTCCATATTAGCGTTAATTATGTTTTAATTTTAATAACACTAATTTATAATTTTGGGCCGAAAAAGCCCCGTCAAAATTAGTGTTATTAACACTAACAACGATTAGCGGTGTAGTTGGCGCACGACCTGAAAAGTCACTTTGCACTCGCCGATGATAAAGGTCCATAGAATTAAATCTCTACCAATCCACAAAGAATAAAAAAAGGCCCCAAATTGCGCAATTGTTCATGGACTATACATGGTTCTATTTTTTACATGCTAAGACCATTGAGATTTAGACTCTAACTATAATAAAACATAAGTGTACAAAATTGACAAAACACATTGTGTTTGTACACATAATTGGGAATATTATTTTTGTTATGACTAGCCGAAAAAAAAAACACTTTATCATTTGAACAAAAGTCCAAAGTTATTTCACAGCAAGACGGTTAAGGAAACATAAAATATTTGCCCAACTTTTTATCGCGATTGTGCCTAACTTTCTCAAAGAGTGACATCGAAAGATTTACATGACGTCGAACCCGCGCCACGTGTCATTTAACTCTCATTATGCAATTCATGTTACGTTTCTCGTTTTGTTGATCACTTTAATGTTCGGAGGCTTTTTTGTAAATTATTATTGTCATAGGTTTTATTGGTCAAACAAAAAATGTGGGTCGGGTGACATAAGTAAAGTTAAAATGACTATATAAGCTTATTTTTCCAAACTTATGAAATTCAGATATGTGGCCTTCCTTCTTCATGTTTTACGCTCATATTTGACTTTTCGACGTTTGGTGCTTAAGAATAGTGGAAACTAGCCTAAAAGAAGGGTGTGTAAGAAGAAGAGATGTTTTAAGTGGCAAAAATAACTTTAACACTAATATTGATTAGCGGAATACTCTTTTTCTTTAGTCGACGTTTGTGACATCACAAAGGTGTTTTTTTCTGCTTTTGATAATCCTTCTTTGGTCCCTCCTTAAGAAAATAATTTCCTTTAAGTAGGACATGTTTGTGGTCAAATTCGTGTTAAGCGCGCATTACAATTTGCACCTATAGACCAACTCCATTTAGCGAAGGCAAAAAAACAACTATAAAATATTATGACAATCCTCCTTGAAAAAGATGGTCAATGGTTCAGCCACAATTAACTCTCCGAAATCATCATGGATTAATATTTCCTTTGTGCTACGCAATATATACATTTTTATGATGCTTTCATGCTACAAAGTACGCGTCGTAATTTAAAACGCGGGTAACATATACAAAGTATGTTCAACAAAGATCGATGAAGAAGATTTTATTGACAAAACTACGATGGTTAAACCATCTAAATACAAAACTTGATCAAAATGGAAAATTGTTCAGCACCGTTAAAGGCTACAATTTGAAAACCTAAAAAGTACGTCCAAAAACTACAAAAGCTAAGCAACACTACGAGCAAAATCAACACTAATAGCAGTATCGACAATACTTATTTATTCGTCACTACGTGATACATGGGTACCCATCGCCTTTTAACATTGCGATTTGAAATTTTACTATGTTGTACTGTACTCGTGGCATACGATATTTTATGGCGATCTACATTCACATTTATATAGTTAAAACTAGTTAACTAAACTTAAATAAAAACTGGATTTTACAATCTCTACACCGCGAATCGTTAGTAGTGTCAAGTTTAAATAGTGTTGAAGAAAATTTACCATAATTGACGCTAATTAAGAATTTGAAATTAAAAAATAAAAGGTGTATTCTAATTTCGACTTAATGTTAATTTTGGAACAACAAAAATGGAATACTCACCGTTCGATTATACACATTAATATACGTATCTGTACAAAATATTAGAAATCGTACGTCGTCGTGAAATTTTATCCGTACATGTCAGACTAATTTATGTGTCAGACTAATCGCTTTTTTGAGCGCACTTTCCTATGCGTGCGCGTCTGATTTAATGATTTTTTTGTAAATTTGTCATTTGAAAAGGTAGATTTATGTACGGTCTGACATAGACCGTACACCACACTATTTATATCTTATTGTATTTTCGTTCTTTACGCTATTTTGTACCGTACCTTAGTTAACTTCGAGGAAAAATTAAAATAATGTATCCTATTTGAGGAAAAAAATCAAAATTTTAAGAACCCAAATTAGTGACTTTGACACTAATAAAGATTCGCGGTGTACTGTACCCCGTGAATCGTTATTAGACTTATGTACTCTATACTGGCACCCCTAAATTTTGACATTGATAGCTTAAACAATATAAATTACACTATTTAAAGAGGTGTACCATAATCTGCCACGTCTCCTGGCACTAAATTATAATTAATGACGCTATTTTTTTTTTTACACTAATAATTTCTATACGCTAATAACGATTCAAGGTGTACTGGCGGGAGCTGTATTAGCCTTCCACGGTTCGAATATTATCTGCTATTATATATTATAATATTTCAACCTTTTATACCGCATATACGTGCTCTGCCAAATTTCTCGAGTGTGGGGTAACCCTAGGATTCAGTAAATAAACTATGTAGGCCTACGGGCCTCCGGTTTTCTGACTTACAGGATTGTACAATATGATGTAAAAAACGACGAATAACTTCGGCTTTATCGGTTTGCAGTGTCGGTGGGAGAATTGGAATCGACCTAAAAGCCAGACTGCCTTCATGATTCTGTTGTCTCCAGGAAAGCTGTCTGTTCGTACAGAATCCTACCGCTCTGTAAATTTCCTTGCGCTGATGATTCAAGAGCCTTGTTGTCCGTTTGTGGGACATTTTGCTTTAGCCGTACGTTGTACTTATCAGATGGGATTACGTGGATGCTTCTCGACCCGTAAAAGTCAAACTTGAGAGGATCGATTCTGGATTTTTTGGCTCCTCTGGGGACCAATCAGAGAATGAATCTTGTCGGTGATATCTTTTACAGGATACGTTAGGGAAATATTTTCAGCCAGTCAATTTGTTGTTGTTTAGCGCCAAGGAGATTGAGCCAAATGTCGAAAAAGAATTCGCCAAATTTGAAATTTTTGTACTTCAAGAAAAGTACGAAAGAAAGGTTAATTATAAATTTTGGCGGTTTGAAAGTGCCCGCAAAAAAGCAAATGGATGACAACAAAATAGTGAAAACAAAGTACTGTACGATTTTGGAGAGCCCTTCATTGGTGCAAAACGTTAAGGGACCCGCGAGCGCGTTTTTTCCCAAACAAAAAATTTATATCTTAATTAAGGAATAGAATCCTTAGCGCACTTACATAGACGACGACTCTCCGGTACGCTCTCCGTACAGTGTAATTTTGCCGTAATTAAGCACAATAATTTCGTCTTAGATACTTCAAAATTGGATATTTCACAAGAGGAAATAGCTAAATTTAATTATTTACATTAAAGCTGTACAACTGTAATACCACGATTGCGGAATTTGATATGTTTGGAAAAATTAAAAATATGGAAAAAAAAAAAAAGTCCTGACAAGTGCTTAACGACACTGCACGCGGGATACACGGTCGCTGTGTTGCAATGATGACAGACTGGCGGTCGAATGCGATGCAGCCACGTGAGAGTGACCTAAGATACGCATTTAGATTCTTAACCAAAAGCGCCAAACGCGGACTTTGTCGAACATTGCGGAACATTTGTTGTTTTGTGCACATCCGTCCAAGAGTTAACACCGGAAAAAAAGTTAGGCGAGAAAAAGAAACAAACTTTGGTAGGGCGGTGCCATTCGACATCTTTGTCTTATTATATTAAATATGACATGCAAGACTAGAGACCGAGCGTGCAAGAGTTGCCCGAGAGAAATAAAACTATAAAACATATTTTGTCACGAGTTTTTTCCCGGCATATAAGACAAGAAAATTGTTTGTTAGAGTACTAAAAAGCGCCGCGAAAAAAAAGAAATAGTCATTTCAATGTGACAATGTGCCACGTAGCTAATTTTCCTAGCAGAAAACTGGATGACAGCTGTTACTGTTGCGTGACATACTGTAGAGTCCACAGAAGCCACATATCGCTGACGATATTCGTACAGCAGCCGTATAGTACAAAAGCCTGCCTTCATTCAATTCTATATAGTGCGTACTATATCGAGGCGTGGCGATTCGCGAAATTTTTGCCAATATACACTATTTGTTAGAGTGGTAAATGTCCATAGAATCGAATCTGTACGGATCTGCAAAAAACTAATTTTGGACCTCAAAATGCGTTACACCGCCAATCGCTATTAGCGTAGAAGTTTCTTTAGCGTATAATAATAAGGGAATTGCTAATCGCAGAGACGATTTTTGCTGCGCGCAGGTAGTTGTCAGAAATTGTACATTTGAAGTACAATTTCGTACAAGCTACGTACCTTTAATTTCAGATCTGACGGTCAATCTGTCGAACAACTTTGACTGGCGGACTATACAAAACCGGCGGTTAAAAAAGTGTCGCGTTTGCAAACGTCGACCGTCATTAAAAAAAAAAAAATTCACACGGCCGGCGCAGTTTTACTCTAACCAAACTGCGGCAGCCACATATAAATAAAATGGCTGCGCGCAGGTAGTTTATCACTTCACGTTAACCGCAAAAATGAAATCAACTCGTTGTCATATCCACCGTGGACGTGACGACGTGTCATTTTAGTTTCATCGATATTTATACGCGGGTAGTCGGGTACGCATTTTTATTTTGTACACAGTTTATTTGGTTTCGTGCGAGTTTACACATGTTGTACGTCGTCCTTTAATATATGTCCAAGTTCAATGTAACGGTTTGCGAGTTGATTTCATTTTTGAAGTAAACTACCTGCGCGCAGCCATTTTATTTATATGTGGCTGCCGCAGTTTGGTTACAGTAAACCTGCGCCGGCCGTGTGAAATTTTATTTTTTTTATGACGGTCGACGTTTGCAAGCGCGACACTTTTTTAACCGCCGGTACAATATTCCGCCAGTCAAAGTTGTTCGACGGATTGACCGTCAAATCTGAAATTAAAGGTACGTAGCCTGTACGAAATTGTACTTCAAATGTACAATTTCTGACAACTACCTGCGCGAAGCAAAAATCATCTCTGCGATTAGCAATTCTTTAATAATAATTACCGTGGTTTACGCAAATTAAGAATTTGAAAATTTTGAAAAAAAACATACATTCTAATTGTTTAATTATGGTAATTTGTAGTGTTGTGTATCGGCAAAAAACTTATCGCGATAACACCGATACCGATAGTTATCGTTATCGAACGGCCAGCGGTCCCGATATATTTGTACTTTCTGTACTTTCTGTCCGGAATGCTTTCTGTCCGGTAAACTGAATGGAAATTTACGTGAAATGTACGGCTTTTTACGGGAAATGTACGGAATTTGACGAAAAAATACGTTGCACTTTGTAGTACTTTTTGTGCGGTTAACTGTACATAAATTTGACGGGAATGTACGGAATTGAACCGATAAACTGATTATCATGAAACGGTAAAAAGACGGCGGACTCAAAGTACAACGGATGCAGAATAACATTATGCGCGCGGCTAGAATCGAACGGACGACATTCAATGATAAAATAAGAGCGGACGGTCAGCGTGAGCGCCGACATCTCAGAATGGCTTTTTTGGCGGCTTTGGCCAAAAAAGTCGACGGATTGACACGTGGCAGGTTTTTAGTGGATCTCAAAAAAGAAAGGGACAAAGCCACGGCGTCGAATGTGGAAGGTACATCGCTTTAACTGGAGTCGTACTAAAGCCGTACATATATTATGCCGACTATTGTCGGGGGAATATGACGTACATATGAGTGTAATGGCCGTACATTTATCTGTACGGTTCGTACAATTATCGCCGATAATTATCGTTATCGGCATTATCGCCGATAAGTAGCCGATATTATCGGCTACTTATCGGCGATAAGACCGATAGCGATATATTGTACCAATATATCGATTATCGGGTCCCCGAAAAATGGCCCATATCGGTTATCGGAAAATCCTTACCGATACACAACACTAGTAATTTGGATCTTTGAAAAAAGAAATGTCGGTCGCAAACATGCTTACACTAATATAGGTCCTCGTACAAAATCTGACAAATCGTACACAAATCATACATTCACACGGCCGAAACGCGGTTGTCGGACGATTATGTGCGAGCGGGATTTTTTACGACCTGATTTTTTCCCCTTTTTAGAACGCACATTCTCATGCGTTTCTGGTTACTAAACGAAATCAAATGTACTTTATCACTTAGAAAGGTATGGTATTGTACGATCTTATAACGACCTTTCACCACACTATTTAAAGTACAACGTACTTTCATTTTGTACGGTACTCGGAAATTAACCCTAAATGGCGTAAAGAAAAGAATAGAATAAGCTACGCTTTTTTGAGAAAAAAAAAAAAAAAGCGGGACAGAAATAGCGTACACTACGCTAATAGGGATTGGCGGTGTAGTGTCCGTGAACGAGAAATAGTACTTTTTTTGGCGCGCTCAAGACCAATCAGAGTGAAGACTCTAACCCTATGTACAAAATTGGAAGAACTCATTTTGTATGCATACGAAATCTGAGAGAATACTGTAGATTATTTTTTAGGGTTTACAATCCATAACTGTTTACACGGTAGTGCGAACGATTCAATCGTGACGAAATATACGTACCGAAACGCATTGAACGTTTTGAAAAAATCGTAAAAATCGTTAATGAATTTTCGTCCGTACTATTTCGTACATGTAAACAAAAATGAATTTTACATATACCCGAGTTTGTACATTTTCCGTATAGTTCCCGTCTCTTTTCGTCATAGGTCGTACATTTTCTGTAAAATTCCGTACGTTTCCCGTAAAATTTATAGTATTGTGTATCGGTAAAAAACTTATCGCGATAACATCGATTCCGATAGTTATCGGTTATCGAAAGGTCAGAGGTCCCGATATATCGATCTCAAACCAACAAATTCCATATCGGCGATAACTTAAAAAAATATATACTACGCATACTATAGTATTTTATATATCCTGTATTACATTACTTACATTATATAGCGTGGTATGCCACGTATAGCAATCTGTTCCGTATCAATTTAACTGGAAATTATTACGGACAACGTGGCGCACGTAAACGTAGACAAATTTAAAATAATACTTTATAGTTCTAAAACTATACTTACCCAAACGAAAAAATTAAAATACATTGTAAAATTGAGAATCAAACTTTTTCAAGAAAAAAACCAATAGACGAACAGAGCAGACATAACACATCTGTCAAAATGTCGCCATTTACAACCCCAATTAAAATTCTGCAACACTTATTTGAGGAAATACTAGTCTTTTATAAAATAGTAAAAAACTAAAATAATATATTTATTCATTATAATGGATTATCAGGAACTGTAGGAGGTTTTGAGTTATCAGATTTTGAATATGGTGGTTTAGAAATTGAAAACATTGATAATTTAAAAATTGAATTTTGAGAGTTTTGACATTGCAAATTTTTATAGATTGAGATTTAAAAGGTAGGAATTGCAGAATTTTCAGATTTTGAATATGGTGGTTTTGGAAATTTAAAACATTAATAATTTAGAAAATGGATTTTGAGAATTTCGACATTGCAGATTTTTGGAGATTGTGAATTGGTTACTTAAGAATCTTATAATTTTCAGAATGTGAAATCGGTGATTTGGCGAGATACGAAGCATTGAGAATTTGAGAATTGAATTTTGAAGGTTTTGACTTTTGATATTGAAGATTTTGGAGATAAAGAATTGGTAAGCTAGGAATTTTACAATTTTCAGAATGTGAAATTGGTGATTTGGCAAGATGTGAAGAATTGAGAATTTGGGAATTCAATTTTTAACATTATGACATTTAATTGATTATGAATATTGGTGATATGAGGCATCAAAGACTTGTATGTTAATGCCTCTAAGCTGGACTAGAAATAGGACTAAGAAATATCAAATATGTCATAAATAACGCCATGTACCGCCATGTAACTCTACGGAATCTGCGACAATAGCTCATAATCGTCCAAAATTCAGCTTATGCATTTATTTTGCCCGACCTTATTTCATATCATTTGTAAAATGGATTGAAAAGGCATTAAAGTAAAAAACAACAGTCAAAAGGACACTCAGGAAGGGTATGGGAGCGTGGAACCCAAGTAAAACCTCGTTAAAATTAGAAATAATCAAGGAATAATAGCGATTTTTTACCGAAATCGGAGGAAAGGGGGGTCGGGTGCGCGTCCGAGGAATAACACGAGGAGTAACACGTACAGTTGAGTGTACTAGCCGTACATTTATCTGTACAGTCCGTACATTTATCGCCGATAAAAACTGATAAATATCGGTTATTTATCGGCGATAACGCCGATAACGATAAATCGTACCAATATATTGATTATCGGGTACCAGAAGAAAGGTCCATATCAGTTATCGGCAAATCCTTACCGATAAACAACACTAAAAATTTATATTCAATTTACCGGACAGAAAGTACTACAAAGTGCAATGTATCTTTTCGTCAAAGTTCGTACTTTTTATCGTACAAAATCGTACATTTACCGTAATAAAATACAATTTCCGTAAATTGTCCATTTAGTTTACCGGACGGAAAGTACATCACAATTTTTTGCGATTTTTTCAACAGTCACGAATTATACATAACAATTGGAAAGAACGATAAAATCGCAGGATTTGAACAACAACGTAACAACTTGAGGAAAACAAAATGCCGTATTATTTGAATAATAAAGAATGTTCACATTAGGGGAGGTTACGAAAAAAACCAAATTCAATGCACATATTTTTGTCGTGATCCGTTCGCCTAAGGGTAGGTTCCATTAAGGGAAAAATGGCATTGTACTGTTTCGTACATTGCCGTACCAAAAAAAATAAAATGTCAGAAAAATAAGCCTACTGAATGAGGGATGTGATTCTCCACGTTTATGAACATAGACGTGGACCGTCGGATGCATAATCCGATAAGCCATTGTCTGACACTTTCAATTCGCAACAAGTGACCCGGAGAAGGTCAATTTTTAGCGCTTGAACGAATAGCATCGTGCCTCGTGGAAAAGTGAATAAACAGCCACGACGACTGCGCGACTTGGTGGGTACATTGTCGTGTATGAGAGACAAGCAAGCGAACATGCATCAAAACTAGCAAAGTCATGCTCACAAACATATACAACAACCAAAATAAATATGAAAAGTCAAAAATTATATACACCAAGAGAAGGAATAAAAGTGAAAATGACCCAAAGAGAGAAAGGGATAGAGAGAAGGGAAAGAATACTCCCCTAGAGTGAAGTGGACCCTATAATTATACTAAGCCTCAAGGTAGCCACTAGGCTCTTGGGTCTTCAACGTATTCTTTACAAGAGTTATCTCATAGGTAAGCAACGAAGCGAAATAAATAATTCCAACCAAAAACAAGGAAAACTCCAAATTCGGTCAAAATCCACTTCCCTACTCCCAACCGAAATGCAAACAAAACAAACACAGATACTCCAAACCGCTCCGCTGCCCGTAGAAGGCAGAGCCGGATCTAGATGCCTCTCCACCCGAACTTCACTTCACCACTTCCCAAAAATAACACAAGTTGGAGGGAAACCCTCCTGTCTTGGCTCTGAGCCGTGTGGATTAACAAGCCTGGGCAGAAATACAAGGTAAATGTTCTTAAACTATCATGCCTCTATAGCTAGCTAGCAAAGCAAGAGAGAAAAGTGGGCAATCGGTGAGAGAAAGAGCAAGAAAGAAGCTCAGCCACCAAGAGAAAATTCTTGTCCAAAAGCTAAATTCTCTAAGTCTGAGAATTAGGCTAAGTAAGAGCTACGCTAGGCCTAAGCAAAATTAGCCTACGTCTAGTCTACTTTACATGCATGAAACTACTTAAATGTTGGCCAATAGGCGACCAACATCGTCTGCAGTACGCCTGAAAAATCCACCGCCCGAGGGTAAAAACCCTCCCTACCTACATGTGCGCGAACCTACATGAGTTCGCGACTTAAATAAATACAAGGTATCGAAGCGTCGCCAATACTAGCGAGAATCGCGATTCGGTGCCAAACGATACCGCGCGTCGTTACTCCAAAAATTGCGTGCATACGCACGAAACAAAAAATGTCGCACGAAATGAAACATATCGCCCGAAATATTCCCGGAAATCGCGTCGCGTCGATACTCCCAAAATCGTGTACCTTGAAACGAAACAAAAAAAGGTGCGCACGTAACAAGTATGTATTTAATTGTACGTGAACTCAAATGGCGTTCACATCATAAATGTAAAAGGGACAATAGGGCACTGAGCACGCCACAATGCACAGCGGAAAACACCAAGTATCTTCCCGTTGCAACAGTATGAAAACACAGCACTGACGAACAAGGTTGCGCTTTATTACTTCGAAGAGAGTACAAGGTTTGCGCTCATTGCGAAGGTCTATTCAAAAAGAGGTTCCTATTCACTAGGCCTACTTGACTATTTAAAAAAGCTAGCTGCTAGTCAACCTAGTACTCTACAACTCTACATGTGGACCTTCAATGTCAACCGAGATCTATCCAAAACCTCCTTCTAGAACTATACCGTTAGATCTACATTCTGCGGCGTTGCTATGCTGCGCTGCTATGTTGCTGCGCTACTAAGTTGCTACGTCGCTAAGTTGCTATGCTGCTACGCTGCGCTGGTCTGGAATTGCAGCTGCGCTGCTATGGAACCGCAACTATAGGAGCCTAGTCCTAGCCACTAAGTACTCAAATCCTGTAACCCTGTTTCAATGCCTCCCACTAAGGATTCAGCGTCGCGCTGAACCTTGACTGATTCAGGGAAATTGCAACTGTCGGAGTATATGGCATGCTTGTTCGCGATACTCCTTGAACTCCTGGCAAAGGGTGTCGAGTTGATTTTGAAGTTGCTCCTATCGGGTCTCCAGCAACGCAATGTGATGATCTGCCGATGCCAACCGCCTTCGAGTGATTCGCTCTCGAACCTTGTCTTCCCCTTCCTCGGGTGCAGCCTCGGGTACTTCGAGTTGCAGCGGAATGGCCGCCGGTTTAGGCTCCTCGGGGGCTAGAATCTGGGGTCCTTCGGGTTTGATCACTGGGGGAACTTCCTCCGCCCCTTCTTCCGTCGTTTCCCACTGAGGAACTTTCCGTAACTTGAAGGACACGTGTTTCCTTGCAGCTCGGGCCCGCTGCAGAGCATTTTTTCGGGCCAACTTTAGTGCCCGTACCTCAGGGGTGACCTCTGCCCTAGAGATGATGTCATAGAGGGGGACATCCCACGGGTGGTAATGATGGAGTAACCCGGGAACATCTATCCTGTACCAGTAGTTATCTTCCACTACTTCCACAAACGGCTGGGCGTGAGGGAGTTGCACATAACCCTTGTGATTGTTCCCCAGGTCCTTTGTCCGCATAAAATTCCACGCTGGGTGTGATGGTACGTTGATGGGGATATTGATAAGGTCCCTAGGCTTTCCTTTACGCCACTCTTCGGGCAACTCCGAGGGATCCCAATAAAACCGTTTAGCGAAGGCGAAAGTGAGGTCCGGATACCGGGTGTCGACAAGGAGTGGGAAAAGGTAATCGGGAATTTCCTCTTCCTGTTCACTTTCCTCCTCCGTATCCCTTTGGTCCCTTCGAAGGAGGATCACATCGTCGCCACTAGGTTATTGTGCCTTTTCGTTCTTCTCCGCACTTTCAGACGATTGCTCCTCCGTGGTAATCTCCTTATTCGGGTCCCTCATCTCCACCAGATCTGAGGCATGCTCCTCAATTGGTGTGGGTGTTGGTTCCCGCTGCGGCTCCTCTGCGTTCGAGAGCTCATGATCCTCGTCATCCTCCTCATCTCCCTCCTGTAGTGGATTGTACTCGGGGTCTTGTGAATTTGTAGAAATTAATGCTCATTTTAAGTATTTTCTAGGTTTGAATGGAAATAAGAAAGAAGCCGACGCAGTCTACCTCTAACTTCTCTCTCCAACTCTCAAACTTGTCGCAGTCACTGAGAAGTTGGAGAGGAAGCTAGAGCCATGGCTACCTAGGCTATCCAGAGGTTTACGGCATATAAATATTAGTTTATTTATAATCAAGAACAAGTTTACTAAAATATATGTGTCGCCTCCACGATTTGATCCAGGAACCTGCCGGCCGGTAAGTGGTCGGTAGTCGGTAGCTTTAACCGTTAAGTCTAGAGATAGTGTTACGTATGATAGGGATTGATAATTAATTAAACAATTATACATAGGATATATCATTTAACTGCAATAATTTTACGGGAGATATAGATCCAGTAAATGTAAAAGTACGAATTACGGTACGGATAAGAAACCAATACCGCGCATTTATTTCATTACCGAAACGAATACCGCGTATGTATTTATTATGGCAACGATTTTTAATAACGTCAATTTACTATATAGGATACATATTAACAAATTAATTAATAGTTAGGGATAGTATGCATTGTGATAGAGATCTGAATTGCCAATTTCGATGGCTGATGGCTGGTGAATGGCCGGCCGTCCAAGGACCTAGTTTAGCACCTCCGCTGTGTATATAAAATCATTTGAACAAGAACTAATATTTATTTGATTATAAATATACGGCATTTGGAGACCTATCGGATCCATCGGTACCGAGATCGAAGGAGAG
>JBBHKE010002422.1:18207-226866 GCA_037447655.1 Zygnema cylindricum | reverse complement strand
GGGTTTGGAGGAAGCAGATTCACCAGAGATGCAAATCTATCTCCAACAAAGGAGACAAAGGAAAGGGAGGTGGTAGACAAAGGAATGGACAAAGAGATTATCACACCGATAGCAACCGGTTAAGCATTTATGTCACCTATTCCAAGGAACGCGGAGAATGATACCGATAACTAAGACTACACCAATATGGCGGCTAAGCACTTCATCCTTTGCCATCTTACTCAAGGGCTTGCATCTCCTCATTTGCAGGTAGAGAGGTCATCCGATCTTTAGGTGGCTCTCATAGAGATGTACCAAAGTGGTACGATTCAGCAACAGCAGTTGGCTGATCAGAAAATTAACGCATACGTATACAAGGTGGGGAAGATGTTGGATTTTTGTAATGAGCTTGCAACACTTTTCATGGAGCTGAAGTGTACTAGACAGGTTGAAACTGAAAAGATCAAGGTTAACAGCTTGCTCATGAAGTTACCAGATGAGTTTGAGAACATAGTCAACCGTGTGCAAGACTTGTCGGACTCAAGGTGGATATGGAATTCAGTGGTAGGGATGATTCTCGTTTGGGAGAATAAGATTGAGATCCGAAGGGGAGGAAAGATTGGGCAAGCCTTGGCAACTGGGACCGATTGGAGGAACAATGATTCCAAGGAACCAGTCGGGAATTATAGGGGGGAGGGGCTAAAAAATCAGAACAGGGAGTTCGGACCAAAGACTCCCAAGGGTTTGTGCCATTTTTCCTTGCCAATGTCATTTCCCATGCGGGCTCCATTGCCTCTTTTGTTTTGCATGTATTTCTCCGGGGGAATTGGTGGAAAATATGGGCATTGTCACTATCATGGGAAGCACGCGCATCGGAGGGGGCATTTGCAGGACTCCCATATAAACTAAGGTGGGTTGTGGGCCTCAGCTTATATTTCCCAAGCACGCTCGAAAGCTGTCAAGCTCATGTGCATTCTCGGCACATTTCTACTCCTAAGATTTCCGGGGCCTCATTCCACCATTTACGGACCCAAGCATGTGGAGAAGGGGAGGACATCAAGCTAGATCAAATCCTTGTATTCTCACCTAGGAGCATAACACAAACTAACACCTAGGAGCACCTAGGAGCAGAGTTAGTCCGTTGCAACGGTGGCGACTCCATGACATGGCATCTGTTCTATGTAGCTCTAGCGGAGGGGTACATTATGGAAAGCCACGAAACCTTTAGGATTGTCTTATAGTTTTTGTTGTTAGCTGTCAGTATGATGTTAGTTAAGGCCTAATAGATGTGTAGAGCATTTATTACGTTGGGTCAAATTTAGACATTTTCACGTCAATTGAGGACTTTGTTGCCTATTAGTGTACCATAGGAGGACCTTTTGCTGCAAATCCAGCCGGAGCCAATCGCCTAACTTTTTGCCCTAAGTGTAGTACATACTGTTTTGTCTTATGTCATTACGATAACAATTGCTGGCCACTGATTGGCTTCAGACATTGCTTTAACTTTGGCCCCTATAGTAGAACAAACTGTGATGTATAAGGCACTTGGTGCCGAAAGAGACAGGTTGCTTTTCAGTACTGTCACTTGATAAAAACCTTAGAAAATTCCAACAAATCTTCTTTTGGAGAACCTTTGTTTGTTATGTGATTATGACCCTACTGCCATCTTGGTTTGCATTTGTCTTTTGTGGAAATCGTAGTTCGGTTGGGTAGTTGGCACTATCTTCCCTTTTTGGGCGATTTCGGACTTGTGGATGTTTGATACCGAGAGGGGTCTTGCCTGTTTCGGGTTTTGGAAACCGAGGAGTTAAAGAGGACATTACCTGTTTCGCTATCTTCAAGAGAGATTTCGTCTCCTCTTGTTGTCAACGTTTCTTTTGGGGATATGTTAAGCTCGCTTGCTATTATTCTGAATCCTATATTTATCTCTGTTTTTCTAGGGCAAGGTGATATTGTTTATTCCGAAACAACTTATTATTCTTTTATTTTTTCGTTATTCTGCGTGGAAGTGCCTTTGTTCTCTCTTTGTTAGTCTTTTCTGTCTTCGGTTGCGTTTCAGACGGGGTTAACTACTAGAATCTTCTAGACCAAAAAAGTGGGTTTTGAGGGAATCTTTGTTAGACTTCCAGTGGAGCAGCACTATTGGGATATCAGCCCAAGAGGAGGATATAGGGGATCTTTTCACCTCCGCAATCTTTCATTTCCCATGCAAGCCCCTTGCCTCTCTTGTTTAGCATGCATTTCCCTAAGGGATTGATGGCAAAAATGGGCATGGTCACTATCATGGGAAGCACGCGCATCAGATGGGGGCATTTGCAAGACTCCCACATCAACTAAGGTGGGCTGTGGGCCTCACCTTATATTTCCCAAACACGCTCCTGCCTGTAGATATATAGATATATATATACCTGTAGATATAAAGATATATCTGTATGTACACAGATAGATTTACATCTATCTATAAATATATACATATATATATATATCTATATAGATATAGATACATATATACATGTTTTGTATGTAGTTTTTTTTTTTTCTCTCTCTCTCTCTCTCTCTCTCTCTCTCTCTCTCTCTCTCTATATATATAAAACCTTTAATCTGCATCAATGAATTCCAACACTCTCAAAGTTTGACCCAAACCTTCCCAATATGTCAAGAATTGGCACAACCTATCCTAATCTTTGTCATTTTTTGTCATCTTTGTATTTTTTTCTTGCATGTTTCCTATTTAATTCGTATATAACATGTCGGAGAACGTGATGCGCGATCCATGGGTTCCAAACTCCAAAAACATAAAGGAGTTCTTAATGCGTAGTCTACAAGGTCGACGCACAATTCCTCCTTCTATGACTTCAAGTCTTTTGGTTGCTTATGAAAGTCCGCCACCAAAAGGCGTCACAAGCCCTTCAAGTTGGAGTCAACGATTCGCTTCTACACAATTTCCGCCTCCGCAAAACGAAACGAGTCCCACAAATCGCAATGACCTCATGGGAAATCGTGGAGGTGTTGTGGCAAATGAAATTCATTACTTTAAAAGCAGAAGTCAAAAATGGGACATGTTCAAAATGGAATGTTTGAACGAAGTGAAGATGCAAGAATTCATGCAAAGTCTAGAGATTAGTAAGAAAAACAAAATTCAGAAATAGGGTGGAGAAACGGGAGGAAATTTCATAGGCAATGAAAGGCTTGGGTGTCAAATAGGATGTTGAGCAAATTGCGAAAAAATATGGAATAACCTTACAAATGATTTCAAAAAATACAAGATTATGGACGTAAGAGTGGTGCCCAATCGTATTTTGGTATGTAAGGAAAGGAAATAACAATTGAAAGGCTCTCATGCACTTTTCCAAAATCATTATTTGACAAAATTGATTTGTGGTTACCTATGATGGATGCCGAGAATCTTAAAGGACCGGAGACACAAGTGATGAACCACCGAAGTCAAAGTCAAAATGACTTTAAGGGGAGGAAGATGATCTAATAATTCTAGAAGGAAACCCGAATGGACGGAGTGCTATTGGAGGTCAAACCAATGGGGCAGTTGGTTTTTTGAAAACTGCAGGGATAAAAAAGTCGGAGGTGAAAATAACAACATAGAGGGGAAAGACGACAATAAGAATGAAAAAAAGGTTACCAGGCCACAGTCCCCTACCGAAAGTGATAAATTCACACCAATTCAGAAACGCAAACGAGACGGACGCAAGACTCGGGAAGAGGGTTCTTCACATTTGGTGAAAGAACTTAGAGAAATGCTGAAAGAAACAAACAAGGATCAACATGGATTACATCGAAGACTTCTTGGATCAGTCGAAAACACACTCGACCGAATTTTAAATCAAGTGATTTCATCCATTGCTACAACCACCAAAAAAATATAAAAACCATAATTCCTCGTAAACTTTCTTTTGGTGAATTTTTATAGTTAGAAGAGCTTTAACATCAAAATCAATTCTAACTAGTTTACGAAGAACAAAGAAGACATAAAACAATGTTATAGAAGTGTTGTTTTTTTTCTATTTGGTTGGGAGAGGGGTAAACTTTTTGGAAAAGATGTTTCTGGATACTTCTATTTTCAATACCCTCGTATCTGTGGAAAATTAAAAGCTAGGGTTGGAGAATATGCAGTATATTAAATTACCAAAATGAAATTTATAATTTTTTTCCTATTTTCCCTTTTGTCTATTGTTAACCTCTTTGTCTATGTCTATGTTTCTCTGAACCTGTCTGTATCTCTCTTTATGTCTCTCGGTGCTTTTCTATGTATCTGTCTTTTGTATGACACCTCTTTTCTGTAGAAGGGACAATAGTGCACACAGCACGCCACATTGCACAGCGGAAAACACCAAGGATCTTCCCGTAGCAACAGTAGGAGCACACAGCACAAACAGACAAAGTTGCGTTTTATTACTTGAAAGAGAGTACAAGGTTTGCGCTCGCTGCGAAAGTCTACTGAAAAAGAGAGTCTCCTATTCACTATGCCTACTTGACTATTTAAACTAGCTAGCTGCTAGTCAACCTAGTACTGTACAACTGTACACGTGGACCTTCACGGTCAACCGAGATCTATCCAAAACCTCCTTCTACATTCTACGGCGTTGCTATGCTGCGTTGCTATGTTGCTGCGCTACTACGTTACTACGCCGCTAAGTTGCTATGTTGCTACGCTACGCTGGTCTGGAATCGCAGCTGCGCTGCTCTGGAACCGCAACTATAGCAGCCTAGCCCTAGCCACTAAGTACTCAAATCCTGTAACCCTGTTACACTGCCTCCCACAAAGGATTCAGCGTCCCGCTGAACCTTTACTGACTCAGGGAAATTGCAACTGCCGGAGTATATCGTATGTTTCTTAGCGATACTCCTCGAACTCTTGGAGAAGGGCGTCGAGTTAATTTTGGACCTGCTCACATCGGGTCTCCAACAACGGAATGTGATGATCTGCCGCTGCCAACCTCCTCCGAGTGATTCGCTCTCGAACCTTGTCTTCCCCTTCGTTGAGTGCAGCTCGGGTACTTCGAGTTGCGGCGGAATGGCCGCCGGTGCAGGCTCCTCGAGGGCCGGAATCTGGGGTCCTTCGGGTTCGATCATTGGGGGAACTTCCTCCGCCCCTTCGTCCGCCGGTTCCCACTGAGGTACTTTCCGTAACTTGAAGGACACGTGTTTCCTTGCAGCTCGGGCCCGCTGCAGAGCGGGCCAGCTTGAGTGCCCGTACCTCAAGGGTGACCTCCGCCCTAAAGATGATGTGATGGAGGGGGACATCCCACGGGTGGTAATGACAAAGTAACCCGGGAACATCTATTCGTACCGGTAGTTATCTTCCATTACTTCCAACAACGGCAAGGCGTGAGGGTTTAGCTGCACATAACCCTTGTGATTGTTCCCCATGTCCTTTGTCCGCATAAAATTCCACGCTGGGTGTGACGATACGTCGGCGGGGATATTGATAGGATCCCTAGGCTTTCCTATACGCCACTCCTCGAGCAACTTCGAGGGATCCCAATAAACCTGTTTAGGGAAGCTGAAAGTGAGGTCTGAATACCGGGTGTCGACAGGGAGTGGGGAAAGGTAATCGGGAATTTCCTCTCCCTGTTCACTTTCCTCCTCCGTGTCTTTTTGGTTCCTTTGAAGGAGAAACACATCGTAGCCACTAGGGTATTATGCCTCTGCCTTCTTCTTCGCACTCTCAAACGACTGCTCTTCCGCGGTACTCTACTTATGCGGGTCCCTCATCACCACCAGATCTGAGGCACGCTCCTCAATTGGTGGGGGTGTTCCTTCCCGCTCCGGCTCCTCGGCGTTCGAGAGCTCATGATCCTCTTCATCCTCCTCATCTCCCTCTTATAGTGGATTGTACTCGGGGTCCTGTGAATTCTCTGACCCCTCCCCTCCACTGGTGTTTGTCGACCCTCCCTCGCTATTTGCGGTTTCCTCAGGTTCCAGCTCCGCTTCCACCTCCCTTCTCCTGTCTGCTTCCACCATGGCCTCCGCCGCCATTAATATTCTCTCAGGGCGGGTCACATCTCCTTGCCCCACTCGTACAAGTCTCCTCCTTTTTGGCGGTGGAGAGGACGACGACGCCATAGACCCCGTTGTACAAAACAATTCCGGTAATTCCAAAATTAAAGGCAAACTGACTGTGCGGAGGGAAGCAATTTCTAAACTGTCGAGACTAGGTTGGTCGCGAGGACGAATGGCGCCTTTATCAACGAGGGTTGAGGGTTTCACTTTTGGACTCTGCGAGGCGTCGCAGCGTGCTAGGGTATCGCAGCGTCCAACATTTATAAGACTGCGTTGCTGCGGTGAAACCGAGGGTTTGGTGTTACCAACGTGATGAAAGACAATTGCCCCGTTGCACTTCCCTATCAGCGCAGCGGTGGCGTTGCGATCCTCTGACGGCATCGTAACCATGTTGCATTGCGGTGGCTGCCCTGCTATAGCGCTATAGTGTAGTAACATCGCCGCTGCGTTCTTTCGCCGCGTCCCCAATATAATTTTGATGGTTGCGACACTGCGATTCGCTCCTTTATAGCGGCCGCTGCGATTGCCCTTCCGGTGAAGCTGAGTGTCCGCACTCTGCTTAAACTGACGCAGCAACTTTGGGGAATGCAGATCCTCCTCGTCCACCCAAGAATCAACCTCAGCACCGTAGCCCTTCCAACGCACCAAATATTGGCTGGAGTTGGAATTTCGAGAGCGGCGCGACTGAAGGATCTCTTCCACCGCATACTTGTCCGAGGTACCCCGAACAGGTGGTACAGGAGTATTCCGTCGGCGATTAGGAAACATCAAATCAGGGTCGCGGAATGGTTTAAGGAGGGAAACATGGAAGACATTATGGATATGCCAGTCCTTCAGAATATCCAACTTAAAAGCCACTTTGCCCACACAAGAAAGAACTGTGAATGGGCGCGTGAATTTTGGTGCTAACTTCATACAGAGGGCACCCGGCAAGGAGAGGTTTGCCATATTAAGGCCAACCTTTTACCCCACGCTAAAGATGGCGTCCTTTCGGCCTGCAACTTTTGGCAATCCTTTGCTAACTATAGTGCCTTAGTCGCCTTTTCGAGGTTTCCTTGCAACGTTTTGGCAAAGTCTAGAGCTGCCGGCGTATGGCAATCCGCTACCAATAATTTTTGGGGAAGAGTGGGCTATCGTCCATTTAATAAGAATGGCGTAGCATTCGTGGACGAGTGCACCGCATTGTTGTACGCCACCTCTATCGCTGTTAATTGGTCTGCCTAATCCGTTTGATGCACCAAGACATAAGCCCGCAACGCTTCCTCTAAAGTTTGATTCACCCTTTCAGTCTGACCATCAAACAGGGTGGTAAGCAATGGACATGGCCAACTGCGTGCCACACAGCGCAAATGGATTTCGCCAAAAGTGGTTCACGAATTTGCGATCGCGGTCGCTGACGATCCTTTTCGGAAATCCGTGATTTTAGAATATCTCCCGAAAGAATAATGGGTAGAAAATGGGCTATTTTTGTCAAGTAATCCAGGACGACGAAGATTGAGTCGTAGCCTTCCTTGGTCAGCGAAAGGGCTACGATAAAATCCATCGAAATCGCTTCCCAAGGAACAGATGGTATGGGAAGGGGTTGTAACAAACCTTGTTGCGTTAGTTCCGATTTGTTCCTGTTACAAGGGTCGCACGTTCGGACATACTCCGCAATGTCGCGAGTCACGTTCGGCCAGTAATACACCTCAGCGACACATGCGGTCGTCTTATCCCGCCCAAAATGTCCACTGAGCGGCTCATCTTGAGGCATTTTAAGAATCGTATGACATAACTCTATATCTGTCGAAACATACATTCGTATTAATTGACTCAGTCTGTACCGCCACATACCATTGGCGGTTCAAACGAGTACCTTCCGTTTAATGAGTTCCTTCAGTATGTCGTCGTCGCCGTAGACGGCCTTTATCCTGCTTAACCATTGTTCGTCCACTTGCACTGTACTGGTGACTGTGCTGAGTTTTGGATCTTGCGCTGCGGTCGACGCATCGGTGTTCTCTTTCATAGAGCTTACGTTTACATGTTTTGATGCTTGCGACGTTGCTCTGCTACCGGCGCAGGGACTCCGGGTCTTCTTGACAGCGCATCCGCTGGGCTCGTTTTGCCCGGCTTATACTCGATGACAAGTTCCGGTCCGAAAGTCTGAAGAAACGTCATCTATCGCCGCATCTCTATCGGCTATTCTGATGGCGTAGCCGCCCGTGTCTTCTTCGAAATTATTTGGCACCTCGCAGTCGATCCAATAATTCGTCTATCCTCGGTAAAGGGTACACATTCTTCACCGTTAATTTGTTTAACGCTCGGTAGTCCATACACATACGAAAACCTCCATCTTTCTTGTTTACGAAAAGAACGGAGGCTCCATACGGTGACTTGCTCGGTTCGATTGCTCCGGCTTCGACCAACTCCGCGAGTTGCTTTTTGAGTTCATCCAACTCGGTGTAACTCATCTTGTACATCCGATTAGCCGGGGGTACCGCTCTGGGAACAAGCTCTATCTTTTGGTCAACTTCGTCCTTCGGAGGTAATCCTTCGAGGAGCTTCGAGGGAAATACATCTGCGTACTCCTCGAGAAGTTTTGTCACGTTTTCCGGGGCCTCTTCGAAAGTCTTTCCAGGGTCGTCCCTTTCTTTTGAGTCGAAGTCGGGGTCCTTCTTCTTCCATTCTTCCGAGATCTCCTCCTTCGCCTCCTCCATTGGCTAGACAACCGCCATTCCAATCGTTTCCCCTTTTTTGAGTGCCCTCTTAAGCTGTAAGGCCGAAATAGGCGTCCCTCTTCGGCTCTTTTACCAGCCGCTCTCGCTTTTACCTCAAACTCTTCTTCACCTTTCTTCACTCTCATATCGCAACTTTACCAATCGATCGTTGGATTTCCATTTTTGCAGCCAGAGTTTCCCTAGGATTACTTTATGGTCCCCAAGAGGTAATACATGAAGCGTGTCATACCATCAGAATTTCTCAATTCTGACGCGTAACCTCGGTGTACGATGGGTAATAGATTAGGAAATTCCATTGGCCAATTGTGCCGAATGATGATCTTTTAGCACTACGAGAGGAAGTTTCAACCTTTTCACCATCGCCTCATTTATGAAGTTCCCCGATGCTCTAGAGTCGACCATGAAGTTAGTTGCGTTTCCTCTTATTTGACCCCGAAATACCAAAGGGTCTCCTCCTTCTCTAGCTAACCTCATAACATTAAGTTTTCCCTTTTTGGGACCTTTCTGTTTTGGACATTCTCGAGCCATATGATCTGGGGAACCGCACTGGAAGCATAGGCCATTTTGCCTTCTCCGCTGGAGCTCCTCGGGGGATAAGTCATTGGTCTTCGTCTTGGTAGGTTTCTTCTTTCTCCGCAGAACGTTGACCACTTCCTTATCCTCGTCAATTGAGCCGAGCTCCATAGGGTTGGACCATCGTCTCGTCGGTTTCCTCCGTTGCTGCTCGACCCGTAGTGATAAGGTCTCCGAAGGATAAAGTCGACCAAATCGGTCAGCTCCGTTACTGGATGATTGCCGAGAGAGTAGGAGTCGAGCAAGCCAGTGTTCCACATCCCTACGAATAGATGATTTAAGCCCCTTCACCTAGCGATCCACGGCTTTATCCTCCGTCATCGTAGGTATTTAAACCTTGCACTCCAAGAACCGCTGCGTAAACTCCAACACTGAGATTCGATGCTTCAATACTGCGATCTTATCTCTTGCCACCTTCACCATGTTAACGGGCTACCAAGCGTCGCGGAGAAGTTGAACCAAGAGCGCCCAGACGGTCGGTATCTCATCATCCTCCACCAATGTCCTCCACCATGCCCCCGCTGCCCCTTTAAGAAGACCACCCGCGTAGTGAATCTTCTCACAATCCAATAGGCTAGGAAAATTCTTGAGATAGTTCGAAACGGAGAACAGCCATGTGTCAAGGTTCTTGTGTCTTGGAGGGTCAAACTCGTCGGGATGTCTTAATTTCGGTCTTCTGAAGTCTCTCTCTATTCCTCCATGAGGACCCTCCCCAAGACGAGACTCTAAGGCTGCGACGGTGTTGCTCAGCTGCAAGTTCTGTAATCTCACACTTTCTAACTCCTTAAGAACTTGCGCCAACATTTTTGTAGTGGATACGCCGTGTTCATCCATGCTGTCAAGTCACAGGAAATGGCTCTGATACCAGTGTAAAAGGGACAATGTAGCACACAGCACGCCACAATGCACAACGAAAATCACCAAGGATCTTCATGTAGCAACAGTAGGAGCACACAGCTTTGGCAGATAAGGTTGCGCTTTATTACTTGGAAAAGTACAAGGTTGCGCTCACTACGTAGGTCTACTTCAAGTGTTCTATTCACAAGCCTACCTAACTATTTAAACTAGCTAGCTGCTAGTCAACCTAGTACAATATAAATGTACACATGGACCTTCCCAGTCAACCAAGATCTATCCAAACATTCTTCCAAAACTATACCGCTCATTCTACATTCTGCGGCGTTGCTATGCTACGTTGCTATGTTGTGGCGCTACTAAGTTGCTACGCCGCTAAATTGCTATGCTGCTACGCTGCGTTGGTCTGGAATCGCAGTTGCGCTGCTCTAGAACCGCAACTACAGCAGCCTAGCCTTAGCCACTAAGTACCCGAATCCTGTAACCCTATTACATAGAGCCATTGCTGCTTAGGCTATCCAGAGATTTACGGGAAATAGATTAGTTTATTTACCTGTTTATTTACTAAAAAGATAGGTGTCAGAACCTGGATTTGATCCTGGTACCTACGAAATAATAGATAGCCATTAGCCGGTAGTCCTAACCATTAAGTTTTAATATAATGATACATAGTATAGGGTTTGATAATTATTTAAATATAATAAGGTAGGATAATTCATTTAATTACAACTGCTCACGGGATACATAGATCCAGTTATGTAAAAATACGGATTAAGGTACGGACATAGAACAAGTACCGCGCATTTGTTTCGATAGCGAAACGAATACCGAGCAGGTATTTAATACAGCTACAATTAAATATGCATTTAATCAGACGGCCGGAATGAATGACGAGATCGCGAAAGAGGATTTCGGCGGTTTTTGGTCATCGCCACATCGGATGACACGTGGCAGAAAGACATTAGATCGCGACATCTATGAGAATTAAGGGAGCAAATCCAGCTATACCACGTGTCGACATTTAGAACATGTCGTACAGTATTCGTACAGAAAGTACACCGGCAGCCGTACTTTTGTGTTCGGAGGAGTAATATGATTGGTCCGTACATCAGTAGATAGAGTTTGTGAGAGAGATAGGACTTAGAAAAAATTGGTAGACACGACCCTCTCTCTTAGAGAGCTTCTATACAAAAGGTCAACTTTGACAATTTTTGGTAATTTTATCTGAGGGTTACTCTCAGATCTGCTAGCGGAATTTTCTGAAATTCTGCATGTGTGTTCCTATTTATATTTTTAATATTGTCACAGATTTTCAGGTCTATTGTGGTCCTGGTCTGTGTTTTACTTCATTGTGAAGTTAGTCTGTCTGATCAAAGTTCTGGCAGACTGTTTTTCTGCAACTTTGACTAGATGATGTGATCAATCTGTTTGTTACATTTGTCTGAAACTTTGTGAGGTCATTTAATATCCTAGATAAAATCTGTAAATGTATTTTCAGCGTGTTTTGTTAATTCTGTTGAATTCTGTGTGTATCCAAAGTACGTTATTTTTAGGGTAGTCTGTGGTGCTTCTTAGGGTGAATCCATGGCTAGAAATGGCTATGGACAACATTATTCACTAGGCCTACTTGACTATTTAAACTAGCTTGCTAGTAGTCAACCTATTACTGTACAACTGTACACGTGGACCTTCACGGTCAACCGAGATCTATCCAAAACCTCCTTCTAGAACTATACCGTTCAATCCACATTCTGTGGCGTTGCTATTCTGCGTTGCACTGTTGCTGCGCTACTAAGTTACTACGCCGCTACGTTGTTATGCTGCTACGCTGCGCTTGTCTAGAATCCCAGCTGCGCTGCTCTGGAACCGCAACTATAGTTGCCTAGCCCTAGCCACTAAGTACTCAAATCCTGTAACCCTGTTACATTTTCTCTGACTTAGTCTTTATGAGAATGTCTTTGTCTCCGTCTGATTCTATTCACTCTTAATATTTTTCTTTGTGAGTTTGTATCTGTCTTTGTCTTTGTCTCTCTTTCTACGTCTGTCTCTGTCTCTCTCCGTCTTTGTCTCTTTCTATGTATCTCTGTCTTTGTCTATGTCTATCTGTCTATGTCTGTCTATCTTTGTCTATGTCTATCTCTCTTTGTCTATCTCGCTCCCTATCTGTGTCTCTTTGTGTCTCTATGTCTCTTTTTGTCCCTCTGTGTCAGTCTCTCTGTCTCTTTTTGTCTCTCTGTCTCTGTCTGTCTCTATCAAATGTATCTGTCTTTGTCCTATCAAATGTACCAGCCTTTGTCTCTGTCTATCTCTATCTGTCTATGTCTATCTTTGTGTCTGTCTGTGTCTCTCTCTGCCTCTCAGCCTCTCATTTTCTCTCGATCTCATTTGTCTCTGTCAAATGTATCTCTCTTTGTCCTATCAAATGTATCAGTCTTTGTCTCTGTCTATCTCTATCTGTCTATGTCTATCTTTGTGTCTGTCTTTGTCTTTCTCTGCCTCTCTGTCTCTCATTGTCTCTCGGTCTCATTTTCTCTCTGTCTTTGTCTATATCTGTCTCTGTCTATGTCTGTCTCTGTCAAATGTATTTGAGACTATCTTTGTCAAATGTATTTGAGACTTTCTTTGTCAAATGTATTTGAGACTTTCTTTGTCAAATGTATTTGAGACTGTCTTTGTCTCTCTCTGTCTTTGTCTCTGTCTATGTCAATCTCTGTCTATCTCTATCTGTCTATATCTATCTTTATGTCTTTTTGTATCTCTCTCCGCCTCTCTGTCTCTCATGTTCTCCCTGTCTCATTTTCTCTCTGTCTCTGTCTGTATCTGTATCTATCAAATGTATTTGAGACTGTCTTTGTCAAATGTATTTGAGATTGTCTGTCTCTCTCTGTCTTTGTCTCTGTCTATGTCTATCTCCCTACGTCTGTCTTTGTGCCTGTCTGTGTCTCTCTTTGCCTCTCTGTCTCATTTTCTCTCTATCACTGTGTGTCTTTATGCCTGTCTCTGTCTCTCTTTGCCTCTCTGTCTCGTTTTCTGTCTGTCTTTTTTCTGTCTATCTTTGTGCCTGTCTGTGTCTCTCTTTGCCTCTTTGTCTCATTTTCTCTCTGTCACTGTCTGTATCTGTCTCTGTCAAATGTATGGGAGACTGTCTGTCTCTAACTCTGTCAAATGTATGGGAGACTGTCTCTATCTCTCTCTGTCTTTGTCTCTTTCTATGTCTATATGTCTATGTCAGTCTTTATGCTTATCTGTGTCGCAAAAAAAATCCAATATAACATAATAATATATAATATAATATAATACAATATAATATAGCAATTATATAATATTGCATAATTCTATTCAATAAGACATAAAACTTTATAATATAAATATACTTATAAAAATATTTATATATATATATATATATATGTATATATATATAATATACAGTATACAATATATAATATATAAAAACATCATAATTTATAAAACAGTAGAAAATATATATAATATAATATATAGTATGATATAATACATAATTTATAACATAAGAGAGAAAAGAAAGAAAAGAAAGAAAAAAGAGAAGAGAGGAAATAGGAGTTTGACAAACCTTCACATCTCCAGTTCCGGGGAAGAAGAATCTCCATATTTGTGAAAACTGACGGCCAAAACTCTGAAAATAACCCAAAAAAAACACATATTACTTCAAAAAAAGAAAAAAAACAATCCTTAAAAAAAAAAAAAAAGATTCCGTTCCACTGTTCAAATATTTAGTTTGACTCTCTTTGTTACTGTTAAATATTTTGTTATATGTTTTCTCATCAACAGGCAACAATTTTGGACGAAAACAAACAGACGGAAAACAAAATGGCAACAAAAGGTCAGATGAGATTGCACATTTTATAGCTGAAACTATACGTTTTTTAGTTGAAATTCAAGAGTTGCTAGTTGAAATTATACATTTTTTAGTTTAGTTGAAATTGTAGAAGGATATGAGTAGAGGAGGAGAGGAGGAAGATAGGAGGAGAGTAGGAGGAGAGTAGGAGGATAGGAGGATAGGAGGAGAGGAGGAGAGGAGGAGAGGAGGATAGGAGGAGAGGAGGATAGGAGGACGGGAAGAGGATAGAAAGATGGGAAGATAGGAGGATAGGAGGATAGGACGATAGGTGGAGAGGGGGATGATATGAGGATAGGAAGGAAGGAAGATAGGAGGAGAGGAGGAGAGGAGGATAAAAGGAGAGGAGAAGGATAGGAGGACGGGAAGAGGATAGTAAGATAGGAAGATAGGAATAGGGTAAAAAGATAAGAAGATAGGAAGATAGGAGGAGGATATGGAATATGAGGAGGATATGAGGATAGAAGGATAGGGGGATAGGAGGATAAGAGGAGGATAGGAGGAGGATAAGAGGAGGATAAGAGGTTAAAAGGTTAAAAAGATGATGGGAGGAGGATAAAAGGATAGTAGTAGGATAGGAGGATAGAAGGAAAGGAGGATAGGAGGAAGATAGGAGGATAGGAAGATAGGAGGAGGATATGAGGATAGGAGAATAGGAGGAGGATAGTAGAATAGGGGGATAGGGGGATAGGAGGATAAGAGGAGGATTGGAGGATTAGATGAAGATAGGAGTGTAGCAGGAGGATAAGAGGAGGATAGGAGGAGGATAAGAAGTTAGGAAAATAAATTGAGGATACGAAGAGGATAAGAGGATAGAAAGATAAGAGGATAAGAGGATATGAGAATAAGAGGATTAGACGAAAGTAATGGGATAGGAGGATAGGAGGAAAAGAGGATAGGAGGAGGATAGGAGGATATGAAGATAGGAAGAGGATATGAGGATAGAAAGAGGATAAGAGGATAAGAAGAGGATTAGAGGATTGTAGGTTAGGAGGTTAGGAGTATAACAAGATGATAGGAGGAGGATAGAAGGATAGGAGGATAGGAGGAGGATAAGAGGTTAGAAGGATAAAATGAGGATGGGAGGAGGATAAAAGGATAGGAAGAAAACAGGATAAGAGGATAGGAGGATAAGAGGATAAGAGTAGGAAAAGAGGAGGTTAAAAATATAGGAGGATAGGAAGAGGGTAGGAGGAAATGAGGATAGGAGGATGATAGTAGGATAGGAGGATATGATGAGGATAGGAGGATATCATGAGGATAGGAGGATAGGAGGATAGGAAGGTAGTAGGAGTATAGGAGGACACCAAGATAAGAGGAGGATACGAGGATAAGAGGATAAGAGGATAAGAGGATAGGAGGAGGATAAGAGGATAGAAGGAAAAGAGGATAGAAAGATAGGAAGATAAAAGGTTAGGAGGAAAAAAGAGGATATAAAGAGAGGAGGATAAGAGGATAAGAGGAGGATAAAAGGATAGGGGGATAGGAGGACAAGGGGAGGATACAAGGAGGATAAGAGGCTAGGAGGATAGGAGGAGGATAAGATGATTGGAGAATTGAGGATAAAGGATATGAGAAGGATAGGAGGAGGATAAGAGGATAAGAGTGTTGTTTTTAGGCGATCTCGGACGACATTATGTACGAAAACCGGATCACCGATATTGTACGGACGGTAGGATCGAATCGTACGGAATTTTGGGACGATTCCACGACATTCACTTTATTGCGTATCTGACGCATTTTTTGGGCGCGGCCACCGACGGCTGAAACTATGTATTTTGGTATCTAGCGATTGGACCATATCGTGCACACATTTCACATTAAGATTGGAGTGCACATATACAAATAGCAAGCATTCCACAAGAAGAGACTATCTCTCTTACAACAAGCTTTCACAACAATTTGGTAGGCAATGATGTGCAACAGTTTTATTCATAGATAACATCATTGTACAGTAATCACACAGATTAGACGAATATTAATCACACAGATTAGACAAATAGTCATAAGAGGAGAATCCAGCTTAATTAGATAGAGAATGTCTAAGAGACAATTGTAATTCCTACTTCTATAATTCCATTTAAAGTTGCCTAAACCTACCTCAATCTATTGTCTACATCTATTTTTACTCTCATCTCTAAACCCTTTGTGAGCCACATAACGACACTACTTCCTAGTGTATACTTTAGGCTTATCTACTTTAGCCCTCGGCCAAGGGCTAAGGTGAGCACCTAAAACCAAGAGCTTATGGGCCCACTTCGAGTGGTGCCCCGTGTGTCTTCCAAAGGTCTCTAGAGTAGAGGAGTTGAGGGCAGGCGAATCCGAGCATTGAGTCCACAACGACGTCACTTCCGATTCTTGGAGAAGCTGCATAGGCAGCAAACAAAAAAACGTGATCAGCAAACAGAAAACTTGATCGGAACGGTTTCATCGGAAACCAAGCCTCTAAGATTGAAGACCAAACAATATGTTAAGGAGAGATCATGAGGGACCATGTCAACAATACGGAATGGTAAAAGAGGATGAAAGAGACAACATGGAAAGCTGCAGAGAGCTCTCGAAGTGCGAAAGGCGACCACAACTCATTCAGAAGCGCAGAAGAGCGGATCTCACCCACATGGTCTAAGAAGACCGAGCTAACAAAAAATATCCTTCAAGCATCCTACAAAGATGGAACACCTATCAAATCATACATCACTCACTATTCTAACCTATTAGACCAAGCAAAGTCAGCAGACATAATCTTTTAAATGGCCACGCAGATTTGTTGGTTGATTCTCTCAATACGAAAGCAGTTCGCAGATGTCCTCACCTGGTTGGAGGAGCAGAACGCGGAACAGTGGGAGTGGAACAAAGTGGTGGAATTGCTGCTTGATATCGAATCTGGCACATCAAACGTGTGTGAAGTCGACAAACACTCTGATGGCTCCAACACTTAACCTGCAAGTGAGACAAAAGGAGAAGACAGGGTCAGTCACTCACATTCAGGTGACAATAACAAGAAGGAAGAGGCTCGCACCGAATACAAGGAGTCTAACTTCGTGCAGGTACAAAGCAGCCTGCACAAAGAGAGTGGAGACATCCAAGGAGACAAGCAAGTCACGCAAGGCAAATCCATACCCAAACAGGAATCTTCAACAAAGGGAGACAGCTGCGAATCAAGAGAGATCAAGAAGGAATTGCTTACCAAGCAGAAGAGGCAGAGATTGACCAGCAAGTTGCAAAGGGAGAGGAGATCGTCCACGGCAGCAAAGCGACAATGAACGACAACTCCAACCGAGTCAAACAGGTGCAATCGAAAAATCTGCAAAATAGTGGAAAAAAAATCAGCTCCAAACAAAAATTGATGGACAAGGAAGCGATAAAGAAGGACAACTCCAACCGAGTCAAACAAGTGCAGTCGAAGAATTTGCAAAACAATGGTAGAAAAATCAGCACCAAAAAAAAACTGATAGACAAAGACCCAAGGCATTTCAAAGAAAATTTGAAACGTCAAGCAGTCAGTCATCAGAGAAAGAGCACAAAATTAGATTTCATGCTCATGACTAACAATGTATTTCAAAACACTGCTGGAGATCAGAAAAGTGGGAGGGACAAGGAAAGATGAGAGAGTGGGAGACACTCACATGGGAATAGCCCACTGATCAGTAGAGCGCAGATCCACTAATTCCAAGAGTCGCATATCGTTGCGATTTCTCAAATTCCACCTCCACATTCATATTCCAGCGAAGAATCAATTCTCACAAGCGGATCTCAACTCAACAACCTGTCACAAGGCAAGTCAAGCCGAAGTAAGAAAAAGTCGAACAAGGGAACAGAAAATTTCGGAACAGACATTGGACAAATCAACACAAGAGGTGAAAACGGAAGCTACAGGTACAGAGCTAGATCATAAAAGTAGAGCATAGCAGGGATCCCCACAAAAATTAGCATGGACACTCACCAATCAGTTGGCACATGAATCCGCGGAAACGTGGGAAGCATAGAAGAGAGATGCAACCATGGGGTTGCAACAACCGGTCATGTGACCATGAGGGGACGCATCGCCCAAAGCAGAAATACCAATCTGCAAGATGGAAACAGACAAAGAGGTCAAAAGCAAAATCTAGCAAAGAAGGTAACGCATGGGAGCACATGGAGGGGCAAAGAAGGAACACAGGGAATCGAGGTGCAATTGTCAACAAGTATGACAGGATCTAAAGATCCAGATGCTAACAAGCTCAAACTCATCATCAAATGCAGCAAGGAGAGTAGAAAGGAGAGCAACAAGAGCAAGAAGGTCAAATCCTCACTAAAGATGGAGACGCCGAGAGAATGCTCCACGGATCGAACACCACCCTCACCAAACAGAAGCTCCTAGCCCACATTGCCAGTCGCCATCACAAGCCTCAAAGGTGGAAAGGACCCGAGAGTACAAGAGGACGAAATTCCTGCAAAACCATAGAGAGAAATGTTAGAATTTCCCAAAATACAAACTAACATACCATGGGAAGAAGGGTTACAGTTTACTTAAATAAAAACTTAAACAAAGGCATTCTGATTAGAGGCTAACACACAAAGATGTAGATCTAAGAAAGCCAAAGGAAAAAGAAAATCTGAATTGAAATCAAAAGTTTACAGCTCAAAGACTAACAAATATAGACAGTTGAGCAGGGCAAATGAGGGGAGAGGTCGGAACTTACCATCAAAAAGATCAAGTGAAGAGGAGTCGAAGAGCGAGCAAAATGCCTAAGCATTCAAATCCTGCGCCGAGACCTCCAGCAAAGAAGACATCGCACGTCTTCAAGTCAACGGAAACGATGGGAAATCTGTGAACAAAAGAGGAGAAAAGGAGTTAGAAATTGATATTACAGAAACTGGAGGAGAGAAGACATTTGCAGGAGAGGAAAGAACCTTAGAAACAAGAACCTCAGCAAAACTCCTAAAGATGACACTAACCCTTCAATCTCTCTTAGGCATCTCTCCTGAAAAAGAATGCTAGCAAACAGTGGTCAAAATGGACAAATTCAACTGAACTCACCAAGATTGAATCAAGAATTCGGCAATAGTGGGGGTGCAAATCGAGTCGAACTCCCAAATCGTGTCCAACCCATCAAAAATCGAGGCCAAATCTGCACAGGAAGAGAACATGTCAGAAACTCAGGCTAAAGGAACTCCAAAGACCTACAAGGAAGTATTGCTAACCTAAAACAGCAATACGATAGGTAGTGGAGAATTTCAAAGGAGAGAGATAGGAGACTTACCAAAATTTGGAAGGAAACTTAACCTTGCGAAGTCTCCATCCTCAAGGATTCGGGAAATGGCCGAAGCTAAGTCGGTCATACAGCCCATGGAAAAGAACCTGCAAAGACCGATCACAACGGAAGGCGTGAGTGGGTCACAAAAATTTCTCAAAAGAAAACTAACATCAATATGTGTAGTGGAACTATTCATGGAGAAACTAATTGCAAGTGCAACAGCAGCAAGAGAAAGCAAGATCTCAGTCTAGGCAGGAGCCAAAGGAGAAAGGGAGATCGGAAAATCAGAATTGAAACCTCATCAACGAGCAAGAAAGTCGTTCTTACCTCAAGAATCCGGGAGACGAGTAGGAAGAAGCCTCTGGTCTTCGCCAGAGGAAGGCCGCCACACAGGATGCGCAGCAGAAGGCGTGGATGGGAGAAAGGGGAACGAAATCCAAAACCCTAAATCCCATGGCAAATTCATTATTGAAGGATTAAGAGAAGAAAAGGGAGCAGATAGCTCATAGGAAAAGATATACCTAAGTAAAGAAAACACTTTAAGTTATGGTAGTCTAAGTGATAGAGGAAGTCTAAGCTATGACATCCTAAGCTCTGACAGAAAAGAGAAAGAATTAGAAGAATTTAGAGGAGAAAAATTCAAGAAAGGAAACAAGAAACTTAATTGTGAAGTGTACTATGAGCGCCTCCCACTATATGGATGCGACAAAGGCTGAACAAGTACCTTAGGAGAGGAGCGACGAAAGCGCGACGCAATCGAATGGTCGTACACTTCATGCGACATCATCGCGGCCGCACGCTCAAACATTGAACGATTGAAATTTGTCGAGCGACGACAATTTCATCACGCGACGCTTCACGAACAAAATTTACTATCGCCCATTTCCCGCGACGTCATCACGACCACAAATTCACATATCGAACGATGTATATTGGTCGAACGACACCATTTGATCACGCGACACTTTGCGATGTCGAATTATGTTCACTTCGCGATAGTAAAATCGATGGTCGAGGATCATCAAGAGTAACGTGAACCTTGGATATGCAGGTTCACGCTAACGACAAGGATTACATGTCACGTAATCCGATTGACGAGTCAATAGGGAAAGACAAAGTTGTCAGCGACGTAATTCCTTTGTAAGGCAAACGAATCTCAACAGTCCACGTACGAAAGACCTGGATTCGAAAGACCACAAGTAGTCTTAACGGACAAAATGTTACGGGAGACAAAATCTTTTCGGGACTAACGAAATCGCAGATTTTGCAAGGGACAAAATGTACAGAAATATTTTTCACGCAGGTACAGTACCACCAAAGCCCTGATCGCAAATTTTTGATTCACAAAAATCAAAGGACACGACAAGTACAGTACAATCATCCACCAATCAATTACCGATTCGACGAAATCGAGGAGCGGGGCAAATATCGACACGAGCTCGAGTGCGAGTGTTGTTTTTAGGCGATGTCAGACGATATTATGTACGGAAATCGGATCGCCGATATTGTATGGACCAGGATCAATTGTAAGGAGTTTTGGGACGATTCCACAACATTCACTTTATTGCGTATTTGACGCATTTTTTGGGCACGGCCACTGACGGTTGAAACTATGTATTTTGGTGTGTAGCGATTGAACCATATCGTGCACACATTTCACATTAAGATTGGAGTGCACAAGTACAAACAGTAAGCATTCCACAAGAAGAGACTATCTCTCTTCGAACAAGCTTTCACAACAATTTGGTAGGCAATGATGTGCAACAGTTTTATTCATAGAAAACATCATTGTATAGAGATCACAGAGATAATACGAATAGTCATAAGCGGAGAATCCAACTTAATTAGATAGGAGGATAGAAGGATGAGAGGTAGAAGGGTAGGAGGAGGATAGGAGGATGAGGAGGAGGATAAGAGGATAGGAGGATATGAGGAGCATATTAGAATAAGAGGAGAATAAGAGGATAAGAGGATAGGAGGAAGATACAAGGGTAGGAGGAGGATAGGAAGATAAGAGACAAGAGGATAGGAGGATAGGAGGTTAGGAGGATAAGAGAAGGATAAGAAGATAGGAGGATAGGATGTAAAAAGATAAGAGGAGGAGAGAAGGATATTAGGATAGGAGAATACGAGGACAAGAGCTAGCTCTTGTTCTCCTATCCTCTTATCCTTCTATTCTCCTCCTATCCTCTTATCCTCCTATCCTCCTCCTCTCCTCCTATCCTCCTCTTGTCTTCCTGTCCTCTATCCTCTTTCTATCCTTATATCCTACTTCTATTTTCTTATTCTCCTCCTATCCCCCTCTAATCCTCCTATCCTCCTCTTATCATCCTATTCCTTTATCCTCTTCTTATCCTCCTATCCTCATATCCTCCTCTTGTCCTCCTATCCTTCTATCCTCCTCCTATCCTCCTATCCTCCTCCTATCCTCCTATCCTCCTATCCCCTTATCCTTGTATCCTCCTCCTATCCTCCTATCTTCCTATTCTCCTCCTATCCTCCTCCAATCCTCATATCCTCCTCTTATCATCCTATTTCTTTATCCTCTTCTTGTCCTCTTATCCTCATATCCTCCTCCTCTCCTCTTATCCTTCTATCCTCCTCCTATCCTCCTCCTATCTTCATACATTCCAATCCTCCTCCTATCCTCCTCCTATCCTCCTATCTTCTTATTCTCCTCTTATCATCCTCCAATCCTCCTATCCTCCTCCAATCCTCCGATCCTCCTCCTATCTTCCTCTTATCCTCCTCTCCTCCTATCTTTCTATCCTCCTCCTATCCTCCTATCCTCCTCATATCCTCTTATCCTTCTATCCTTTTCATATCCTCCTATCCTCCAATCCTCTTCTTTTCCCCCTATCCTCCTCTTATCCTCCTATCCTCTTATCCTTCTCCTATCTTTCAATCCTCATTTTGTCCTCCCGTCCTCCTATCCTTCGTCCTCCTCCTATTCTCATATCTTTCTCCTAACCTCTAATCCTCTTCTCATCATCCTAACCTCCTAAAGTCCTCCTTTCCTCCAATCCTCCTCTTATCCGCCTCCTATCCTCCTATCTTCTTTGACTCCTTCATCCTTTTATCCTACTCTCTTCCTCGTATCCTCCTATCCTCTTCTCCCCCTTCTATCCTCCTATCTTCCCACCCTCCTCCTATCCCCCTATCCTCCTCTCCCCCCCTATCCTCCTATCCTCCTCTCCTCCTCTTATCCTCTTATCCTCTTACCCTCCTCTCCACCCCTTATCCTCTTACCCTCCACTCTTCCTCTTATCCTCCTATCCTCCACTCTTCCTCCTATCCTCATATTCTCCTCTCCTCCTCCAATCCTCTTATCCTTCTTTCCTCCTATCCTTCTCTTACCCTCCTATTTTCATATCCTCCTCCTATCCTCCTTATCTCTTCCTATCCTCTTATCCACCTATCCTCCTATCATCCTCCTTTCCTCCTATCCTCCTCTTGTCCTTCTATCCTCCTATCCTCCTCATGTCCTCTTATCTTTCTCTTCTCCTGCCTATTTTTTTTCCTCATCTCCTCCTCCTATCCTCGTATCCTCCTCTCCTCCTCCCATCCTCCTCTCCTCTTTTATCCGCCTATCCTTCTCTCCTCCTATCCTCTTATCCTCCTCCCCTCCTCTTATCCTTCAATCCTCTTATCTGTCTCCTCTTATGCTTTTCCTATCTTCCTATCTTCCTCTCCTTCTCTAATCCTCCTATTCTCCTATCCTTCTCCTATTCTCCTATCCTCCTATCCTCCTCCTATCCTCCTCTTATCCTTCTACACTCCTATCCTCCTCTTATCCTTCTACACTCCTCCTATCCTCCTATCCTCTTATCCTCCACCTATCCTCCTCTTATCCTTCTACACTCCTATCCTCCTATTCTCCTCCGATCTAGAATACATGCAAACATTGAGTTAAACTACAATAGATAGAGTAAAATTCAAATTAAAAACGCAGATTATGTGATTATTTCACGCACTTTGACAACCTTATTTTATACATTTCACCAGTGTTAGTATGGACATCGTTACTTTTGAACATAACAAAGTTTATGGTTTTTTTAAGTGGCTTCGTTGAAAAAAATCGCGTGTTAAACACAAGGTAGTGTGGGATACACAATAAATAGTGTGGATTATCAATTGTACATTTATTTCTAACAGGCAGTAACATCAGTAAACGGTGTAATGTGAATCAAGACTGGCAAAGAACTGATAAAATTATTGAAAATGAAGATGTGATAAAAAAAAAAATAAGGGTAAAGAGGATCCTCCTATGATATGGGCTGGCAATTATTAACACCCGTAATCATACCAGATGATGTATGCTTTAAGTCCTTCAACGTGGCGCTCTACAAAAAAGGTGCGACTGAGATCAAACAACGGGGTCCAAGTATTTCCATTTCCTTTTATTGTTGTTGTTAGGACAAATGGAACCACCGTTTCAACATAAAATTTTGTGATTACGAATACGTGATGTTCGATCACCCTCCCAGTTTCGTTTCTACTTGTTCAATAGGAATCTTTTGCTTTCTTTTTCAAGACGGTTTCTCATGTCGAGACACCACTCTAATAACTTGTTCATCGACTGCAATTAAGAAACTTTGTATTTTTTTGCCCTCCTTAGCAGAGTCTCTTCCCAGTCAAATCCACAGTCTAAATGTGGTTAAATTGCACGTAATCTCTAATTTTTTAGTAGAGATTTAGCTTCAAGGTCAGTGTTTAACAAGATGTTTTTTTAGTTTTGACAGTGTAGAAACTAATGGTTTTATTAGTATTTTCTAGGTCTGAAAAGAAATATAGAAGTCGAGGCAGTCTATCTCTAACTTCTCTCTCCAACTCTCAAACTTGTCGCAGTCACTGAGAAATTGGAGAGTACATACTATATTGTACTTCTTGCGCCTCTCACGGTACCTTGTCAGTACTCAAACGATAATCTTAAAAGCAGTAAGCCGTGGATCTTCTTCGCGCCTCTCACGATGCCTTGTCTGTACTCAAACGATAATCTTAAAAAGCGATCAGCCGTGGATCTTCTTCGCGCCTCTCACGATGCCTTGTCTGTACTCAAACGATAATCTTAAAAAGCGATCAGCCGTGGATCTTCTTCGCGCCTCTTTTTCGCACCTCTCACGGTGCCTTGTCTGTACTCAAACGATAATCTTAAAAAACCATCAGCCGTCGATCTTTTATTGAAATGTCAGATCCTCAAATCCTGCGCAGGACTACTTGGAGACACTCTCCGCCGTGGATCATGAAAACAACGGTTAGGATCCCAATTTCAGCGTGTGGATCTTCTGACCGTTCTCAAGTATGACCGTTCGCAAGTATGAGCTTGTGGCCAAAATGCATCATACATGACATGCATCAGGCCTTTTCTATGACTCTAAGTAAAGTACTAAAGTACAGTACTATTCTCTCTCCCCTCCCCTCCTCCTCCTCCCTCGCCTCTCCCTCTCTTTCTCCCTCTCCCTCGGTCTTTCCCATTTTTCGTTTCCTACATGCAACTTCTCGCTTAAATGTTTTTTTTTATTCCTTTTGTATAGGAAAGAGACTTCTTGTACGTTTTTGTTGTCACGAATTTTTATTATCTACACGTGTCAGTTTGTCTTTGTGCCAAAATTCGGTGAATCTGGCTCACAACTTGCCATCTTTCCTTTAGATTTAACACTTTTTTTTTTCAGGACGGCTGCAAAAGTGAGTTGTGATGCTTGTTGCTGAATTTTCAATAAATTTTATGAGCGCGTGCATGAATATGACAGAGTTTTAGCGCCATCAAATGAATCTGTGTTTGATTCCCCCTTTCTTCTTTAGATTCCCCCATTTTGTTTACTTAGCTGTTAAATAACTCTTTTCTTTATAGTTGTAATTCAAGCGATTTTTGCTAGACTAAAAAATGTACAATTTTCGCTGAAAATTGTTGCCTGATGCTGAGAAAACATATGCAGAAACATAAAAAAAAATGGAATAACCATATTAAAACATTGTAATATTCATGTATAAACTCATAAAATTTACGGAAAATTCAGCAACAAGCATCACAACCCACTTTAGCTGTCCCAAAAAAAAAAAAATGACAGCTGGCAAGTTGTGAGCCAAATTCACCAAATTTTGGCACAAAAAACAATCTAACACGTGTAGATAATAAAGGTAAGTCATGGAAAGTTCGTCTAAAAAAAACGTACCCTTTTGTTATATATTTTCAAGTTCCTGAAACCGAGATGCAGACAAACAACAGAAAAATGACAGTGGAAACAGACAAGAAGTCCCTATCCTCTACAAGAGGAATAAAAAAAAATAGAAAGATTTAAGCGAGAAGTTGCATCTAGAAAACGGAAAATGAGAATGAGCGAGGGAGAGGGAGAGGGACTAAGAGAGGCGAGGGAGGAGGAGGGGAGGGGGGAGAGAATGATACACCTTAGAATCGTTATTAGCATATAGAAATTATTAGTGTAAAGAAAAGATTAGCGTCATTCATTCTCATTTAGTGTCAAGAGACGTGGCATGTTATGGTCCACGTCCTTAAATAGTGTAATTTATTATATTTAAGGTATCAATGTCAAAATTTTGGGGTGCCGATATAGCGTACATAAGGCTAATAACGATTCACGATGTACTGTACATCGCGAATCGTTCATAGTGTCAAAGTTTAAATAGTGTTGAAGGAAATTTACCGTAATTGATGCTAATTAAGAATTTGAAATTTTTCAAAAAAAAGGTGTATTCTAATTTCGGCGTTTATGCTAATTTGGGAACAGCAAAAATGGAATATTCACCGTACGATTATATACATTAATATATGTATCCGTACAAAATATTAGAAATCGTACGCCGTCGCGAATTTAAAATATCCGTACATGCTATACTAATTTACGTGTCAGACTAATCCCGTTTTTTTGAGCGCACGTTCCTATGCGTGCGCGTCTGATTTAATTCATTTTTTGTAAATTTTCACTTGAAAAGGTACAGTTATGTACGGTCTGACATCGACCATACACCACACTATTTATATTTTATTGTACTTTAAGGCTTTACTTTATTTTGTACGGTACCTTAATTAACGTCAAGGAAAAATTAAAATCATGTATCCTATTTGAAAAAAAAAAACAAAATTTTAAGAACCCAAATTAGTGACTTTGACACTAATAACGATTCGCGGTGTACTTTACTTGGAGTTATAGAAAAGACCTGATGCATGTCATGTATGATGCATCCTGGCCACAAGGTCATATTGCAAACGGTCGGAGGAACCGCGCGTAGAAATTGGGATCCTAACCGTTGTTTTCGTGATCCACGGCGGAGAGTGTCTCCAAGCTGTTCCCTGCGTGGGATTCCAAGATCTGACCGTTTTAATTGAAGATCCACGGCAGACCGCTTTTTAAGACTATCGTTTGGGTACAGACAAGGCACCGTGAGATGCGCGAGGAGTACAGTACGGTACGTACTGTACCACATGATAACCGACACAACGAAATCTAAGTGCTCAAGCTGATAATCACACGTGTGCGTTGACAAATGGTGTTCGTCCATGTATGCGCATATATGTATTTGTACGGACCGCGTGTCCATTCACTGAACGACACGGGCGTTTTTGTTGGGCATGCAACGGCTACGAAAATGGGACACAAAAAAAAAGTGACAACATAATACAGTATGGCCGTATGGGTATCAAAACAAGTCTCCATACATTTGCGGGACCTTTGGCACCCCAGGGACCCGTCGGGCAGACCCTAACAAGGCCGTAATAGGGTATCTAAACTAAGGTTTATATATTTAGGGTCATATATTATTTATTTTTTAAATATTTAACCCTAAACAAACGGTCGCTCGGAGAAAACCGGAGGCGGGGGCGATGTGGACTTGTTCGCCGTGCGTGAAACGTCGCGGAAAGTTACAAGATGTGATAGTGTTCACCGATTCAAGCCACACCATTAGGAAAAGACAAAGAAAACCCTTACCTTGTCTCTTTTAAAATCGATAACACGATCACTAAATACCGAAACCCGTACACCTGTCAAAACTAAGAAAACTTCTTGTTAGACACAGACCTTGAAGCTAAATCTCTACTTAAAAACTAGAGATTACGTGCAATTTGACCACATTTTTACTGTGGATTTGACCGGAAAGAGGCTGTTGAGGACAAAAAAATGCAAAGTTTCTTAATTGCAGTCGATGAACAAGTTATTAGAGTGGTGTCCCGACATGAGAAACTGTCTTGAAAAGGAAAGAAAAAGATTCATACTGAACAAGCAGAAACGAAATTGCAAGGGCGATCTCGACATCACGTCATTCGTAATCACGAATTTTTATGTTGAAATGGTCGTTTTGTTTGTCCTAACAACAAGAACAAAAGAAAACGGGAATACTTAGATCACGTTGTTTGATCTTTGCCGCACCTTTTTTGTAGAGCGGCACGTTGAAGGACTCAAAGCATACATCATTTGGTAAATTTCTACGGGTGTTAATAATTGTCGGCCCATATGATAGGAGGATCCTTTTATGCCCTTATTAATTTTCTTTATCACTTTATCATATCTTTATTTTCAATCGTTTCATCCGTTCTTTGTCAGTCTTGATTCACATTACACCGTTTATCGCTGTTACCTGCCTGTGAGAAACAAAGCTTAGTTCAAAAGTAGGCGTTTTTTGGTAGGCCTTTTGTAGGCCGCCTTTAGCGTAAGTTGTGTTACGGGCTTTCCATGTGGTCTTCTTAGATCGCTACTTTCATCAGCGACCGTCCGATCGTCCGAATCTGACGATAGTCCTATCGTAAGTTGTGTTATGGGCTTTTCATGTCATCTTCTTAGATCGTTACTTTCATCAACGACCGTCAGATTGTCCGAATCTGACGGTTTAAATAAAAAGTCGCTCAAACTCACAGAAAAAGATTTTTTTGTCCGATTTTTTTTTCAAATTTAGACATGACGTTTAATTCTCTATCGATCCATGTGCAACTCAACCTTGTTACTATTTTATTTCATTTTGCGGCCAATACAATATGTGTCTTAAGGCCATATTGTATGTTTTGCATACAATAGGCATATTGTATGGGCGTATGGTCACCTACTTTTGAACTATAAAACAAAGGTACCATCGATAAGCCACACTGTTTTTTGTGTATCCCACGCTACCTCGTGTTTAACAAGCGATATATTCAGCGAAGCCACTTAAAAAAACCATAAACTTGTTATGGTCAAAAGTAACGTCGTCCATACTAACAATAGTGAAACGTGTAAAATATGGTTGTCAAATTGCGGGAAATGAGGACATAATATGCGTTTTTTATTTGAATTTTACTCAATCTGTTGCACTTTAACTCAGCGTTTGCATGTATTTTACTAAGTATAATCCAAATTAAAGCTGTACAGTACATCCTCGGTTTTCTTTGTTTTAACACAGTGAATATGTGAACAGTTTATGTCAACTGGCTAAGAAAATTCAGGCTTTTCTGTACTAGTCTATTTTTACTTCCCTCTTAAGTGATGCAGGATAAATTAAAAAGCACGATAGTAAACCATCTGAGTCCGAGGGTACAAAAGGGGTGGCATGGCCGAAACTGAAAAACTACCAGCAGGGGAATAAAATAACAGCACAACAAAAACAAAAAGAAAACAACTAGGAAAATAAAGGCGCCCTCTTAGGCTAGACTTTTCTTTTCGACGAAGCTATAGTGGAACCTTCAAAAATTGTCCAGTAATTATTGCTGCGAGGTGTTGCAAATTAATATGCCAAACTATGAGAGGGAAAACATGAAAAGTTCAGTTTATATTCAATGTTTGCTCCGAGTTCCTGTCTATCGACATGAATCACACTTGACCCAAAAATCGATATGGGTATTCTTGTCGCTGTATTGTGTTCAAGATATGTTTTGTGGTGGTTAGAAATTTGAAAGTGCGATCAACTGGCAATACGGTTGGCCAGACCCTCTGAACAAAAACGACAGAATGTTGATACAAGATTCAAATTATCTCATTTCGTGATGGAATATGCCTTTTGTCATAATTACACCTACCAATTCCCTCCCAAATCAAACTAAGTCAACAAAGAGCTACCGTTTGACAAAGAAAAGACTCACTGTCATCAGCGACACACCAGTTGTCAAATACTCACATGATTTGAGTGCATAGGAATTTCAAGATTGTTGTACGCCAACCTGGTGATAAAGTAACAAAATGAATATAAAATGTTTTCCTCGAAAACCGTACAATCCGAGAACAGTAGTTACCTTTTCAAGCTTTTCACTCAGTTGAAATACTCACGACGAATTATATGATACTACAAATGGTTACGCTCAAAGTACTTGAGTCCATATAAAACTGATGGTTTAACATTTTAATCTCGCTACAGTTATTCACTGCAGAGTGTACTACTCTGTACATTTCAGTCCATTCGAAGCAACATTAAGGTCCAGCAATCAATGGATCAAGTGCCGAAGTTTTCAAGCCCCATCTATTTCTTTTCGTTTTACCTTTTTCCTTTCTTTTTCTATTTTTCATGTATTCAAATGATTTACCGCTGCAGGTTCCTAATGAAGCTTATCCAATCAAAGCCATGCAGGTTCCTAATGAAGCTTATTCAGTCAAAGCCATATTTCAGAAGTACAGTCAAGGCAAGGATATCGAGAGATTCATGAGCTAGTGCCGGACCCTCGGGCAAGTCTCCAAAGTCGCAAGGAAATCTTGATTGAGTGAAAGCCCACCCTTTTCCATATCCACATCTACCAGAAAGAGTAGAGACTAATATTGTGGTCACGTTGAAGCTCAGCCCTTCAAAACGGACACATTCACATGCTCCTACACATACACATGCACACACGTACCTGTCGGACAGTTTTATATTTTGTCATTTAGTTGCCCATCTCAAACAAAATATTCCATATGAAACACCAGCTCATGCGGAAACGAAGAAAAATTTTACATTGCCTTATTGGAAACAAATATCCTCAACAAAAGAGGTAAGTAAAAAAACATGCGCATAAAAGAAGGAAAAATGGAATACAGTCATGGAAAAACGCCTGATGCAAAAATTAAATCTCTAACATAAAAAACAATAATTATTTGGGCACTTTTGAATGATAATCTAACACTAGGAAAGTTTAAACATTGGATTGCCTTTTTAAGATTATACCAAAAATTGTCATTCCCGAGGTTGATTCACAATTGCCAATAACAAAAGTACAATGGCTAAATAGAAAAAAATGGTAGTTGAATAATCCCCTTGGGGTAACTTTAAATTTGTCCAAAAAGTTGTTAAAGTGTCTAAGATTGAAGAAAAGAAGTTTCCGTAAACGGAAAACAAGACCTCATTGGTCGGCACATTCTGCACAACGAGACAACTGTAATTGTTGTTAGCCGGAATGAACCAAAACCAACTTGAAGGAATGAAAGACGAAGAGCATTTTCAACAAAATTCACAAACTTGGGTTTGTATACGATAGGAGGCAGAACCATTTTAGGCTAAATAATTAGAAATGGAAAGAAATGAAAGAGTCGAAGAAAGAATAATGGCAAACCAATAACATTGGACGCATAGAATAGGAGAAAATAAACAAGAAAAAAACAACAAGAAAATGAGGACATGTATTCTCGATATAATCGGTGATTTTGATATTGGAAAGAAAATGAAAAAGTACACAATGAAGGTTGGGAACGAGAGGATGTTTCGCTTAGGAGCGACAAATTTGGTTGTAAACTAGGACGTATATATATCAAACCGACCGAACCAACAAAAACTGAAAGGTGATGCACACCAAAGCCTTGCTACTTTTCTTCCATTTTCGGTAACTTCTGGAAAATCGCTGAATAAAGCAGGCTATTCACACACCGAGGTTTCCTCCAACATCTCCGAGTTTAAAATGTCTACATGACGCCACACATAAAGACGTCTCTTTTTAAGAGCGAAACAGACACGAAATTCAACGGAACAGCAGGGGGGTTATAGGGTAGACCGGGATTCCAAAACAATAAGAAAGAAGAGTTTGTGAGGCTTCATGCTGACGTCAACTTTTCAAGTTACCATTGGCCTGTTTCAAAAATGTTCACTACTTTTACTCTCAGGCGTTCTTTGAAACAAAAATTCCGATGACATTTCTGAAAAAAAAAAAAGTCAGAGCAGAGAAATCCGTACATTATTCAAACTTCCGTCCATTGCGATCGTCAAAAAGACTTCAGTGTGTCTAGGCTATGAGATTGACGTACACTCGACATAAAGTTACTTAAACTTCTTGGTTGGAACTTCTAAATAGTAAAAACATTTTCACAAGTCACGTACATTCGACTTTCAGGCTTGCCACATTTTATGAATACACAATTGATACTTATAAAGTTTAGCAATTTCCTTTATACTACTGAAAGTATTTTTTCAGGTATTTAAAATCACAATATTCACCGCAACATTTCATGACATTTCTGGAAGTTTTCCAAATGCAGTAAAATAACAGCAATAGACCACAAACCAGACAAAAGAGAACTGAACTAAATTGCTTACTAATACTAAAGAAGATCCGTGAATTAGTCTGTTCATAAGCATATTTACGGCCAGCAATGCTAATCCACACTAATACTTGTGTCGGTATATCATGTTTTGCACAAAGCGAAACTGGTACAGAGGGAAACTCTGCTCAGAAACACTGCGATCCGCATAGATGGTTTGCAAACTCCCTTGTGACACTCGCAACTTTGGTTGCAGCAGCTGGTGCAGTTAGCAGTACGGATACATCCACAGTTCCAGTCACAGTTTCAGTTACAATGACTGTCACAGTCACAGGTCCGTCCTGCTACAGTCATAACTCTTACTCACGAAAGTTCTGTCCGATTAGAACCAAAAAGTTACAGTTAACTAGTTAAAGTTAAAACAGTTACAGTTGAGCAGCTACAGTTATTAAGTTACAGTTAAAGAGTTCAAGTTAAAAGTTTACAGTTAAGCATTACGGCAAATAGTTAAGGTTTCACGAACCACATCGAAAGGCGTGGCTCGTTCCAACGCTGCTGCAGCTCCTGCCACGTTCTCCGCCAACGTTTTCCGTACATTTTCTAGGTCTCCAAAAAACGCCTCTCCATCCAGTAGTCCCTCTGCACTAACATCCTGTAGCCCAGCGTATGCCACGTGGCGTCTGCCACGTCGGAGTCTCTCGATCTTCAATGATCTCCCAGTCTTGAGAATACAGGAAAGTCGGTCATTCATCAAACTGGCAGAAACTTGAAACTTGCCAGGAATATGCCACGTGGCATATTGAGCTGACGTGCCAACTGGCAGTAACTGATGGCATTGGCTCCAACTGCAAGGGCCCGGGGACACCATGGGGGGTGAAGGGACGTGTTCAAACGTATGCGGTGGTCGCAATCACAGAGCAAAAGTACGATGGTACTGTACGTACGCCCTTAGTCGAGGCTACTGCGTGTGGTGCTGTGTAGTTCGCCAGTTGCACGGGCCAGTTCAACAGTTCGACAGTTTGTTGACTTGTTGACTGAGATTTGGGGGTTCAGAGGTAGTTTGAATGATTGTAGCCATAGTTCAAAAGTAGGTGAAAGTAGGCCCATACAATATGCCTATTGTATGCAAAACATACAATATGACCTTAAGACCCATATTGTATTTGGACCTATTCAGACCAATTAAAACATTTGGACCAAAAAATTTTATTTACACCGTCAGATTCGGACGATCTGACGGTCGCTGATCAAAGTAGAGATCTAAGAAGATCACATGAAAAGCCCATAACACAACTTACGATAGAGGCGCCGACCAAAGGCCTACCATAAAAACGTCTACTTTTGAACTATGGTACACACTTCACCAATTTTCAATTTGAAACCGCCAATCGAGAGCTGAGAATTTTACCTCTCCATCGCAACCGTAAGATCCACAATCCGACATGTGTGTACGGAGAAAAGATGTTTTAAGCGACGAAAAAAATATTAACATTAAAAGCGATTCGCATTGTACTGTAGTACATCACATGCCGTTATTGACATTTAAATCATGGTTCAAGTACGAAAAAACAATTGGAAATACTATATGTGATTTCTCCCTACTATGCCCTTACCACAAACAACGTTTCCAATTTGTGTTCTCACATTTGAACCATGATTGAAATGTACAATGTATGGAGACACAGAATATGAAAAAATACAAATATTCGAAAGAAAATACAAATATTCGAATTCATACTAACTCAGCATTACTTCCGCTCACTCACATACCAAGAAATGGTTAAAAACGATTTAAAACGATTAAAACGGGTAAAAACAGGTAGAAACGGGTATCATCACCAAAAGATGCAAATGAAAGACAACCAAGAAACCTAAGAACGCATGAGCTATGTGAAGTTGATAGCAAAATGGGTAAAAACGGGCAACATAACCAAAAAACACAAAGAAAATACAATTAAACTAAGACAATTATCAACATGAGGTGTTTTAAACAATTTGAAGCAATACAACGGCCATCGTTGTTATAACACTTGTATAGTCACGGTGTTTTTTTTGGCCCAAAATCACAAAATAGTGTTGACAACACTATTAAAGGACGTTGACTACAATCCGTCATGCCCCCTTGCACTAAAATATTATTAATTATAACATTTGATCAACAGTTATAAATTCTTAACCCTACTAATGATGGGCGGTGTAGTTAAGGATTGAACACTTGAAGCATCGGTTTGATGTGCGAAATAGTACGCACGTATAACATGCATACTATACTTTTTTTGTATAATATGCACAAAATCTATGTAGTTCAGGTTTTTGAAGAATCTAAGGCTAAAATTTAGATTTTGGAATGCACATTTTTGTCTTTAAATGCGTCAACACTTGATTAGAATACACTATGCTATATTAGGTTTTGCAACATCGGTCATTATGGGCCACTGAACTAGATGGTTTTAACACTCTTTTGGGATTTCGAGTCAAAAGAACCACCTCTTACAATTAGAGTGATTAACTCTATAGGGAAGGGCGGTATACCTCTTTAAATTCATTAAAACTGGGGTACTCAAAAACATATCGAAACTACCTTAGACAAAAAGCAAATAGTGAAAATATTTCCTTTACATAACACTTGCATAGACTATGAAAAATCCTTGATCCTCAAACAACAAAAGCTATTAATGTCTAACAGAAAGAAAAGACTAAGTGGAAAAGACGAAATATCGACAAGTACATAAATCGTTTTCAATTGGTAGATGCGCTATTTTCTTACCCACAATGTTTAATGGCCATATTTGTAGAAGTGCATTATTGTGACTGACTTCAATTCATAAGGCTTAGAAGAATTTGCTTTAGAAGGACAACACAATTAAAACATTAGCGTCTTCGCAGATAATTATCAATATTTCAAAAACAAATAACTTCGAGCATCGTCAACAGCAGGGTTCGAACCTGCGCGGCAAATGCCAACAGGTTTCAAGTCTGTCTCCTTAACCACTCGGACATGTTGACCTGTCTAAGGAAAAATTAGTTAAATGTACTATAAAATCACTTTTAAATATTCGAACGTCAACCAAAACCAAAACTACACGACAATGTGAAATGATATCGGCCGTACAAATGTACGCCGCAACAGAAAGGACAAATCTACACACCGAATCGAAATAGAATCGTGCGTCGCGAAGCGAAACATCGTCAATTCTCGCGGACGCCCGATTCACTCAAATGAAACCTCAGGACATCAAACGAACCAACAAGTACAAATTATTAAATTAACCAATCAGACGCGGCGCGCGAAGCCTTTGCAACGTACCACGACAGATACAGTACTACTGTACCCCAAAAACAAAGACCACTACGATCACTACGACACAAAACCGTACAGTGACCTTAACCCTCCGTTCAAACCATAGTTCAAAAGTAGGCGTTTTTTAGTAGGCCTTTGGTCGGCGCCTTTAGCGTTATTTGTGTTACGGGCTTTTCATGTAATCTTCTTGTTCGCTACTTTGATCATCGACCGTCCGATCGTCCAAATCTGACGGTGTAAGCAATTTTTATTGGTCCGAGTGTTTTAATTGGTCCAATATTTGGTTCAGATGTTTTAATTGGTCCAATTTGGTCCGAATACAATATGGGTCTTAAGGTCCTATTGTATGTTTTTCATACAATAGGCATATTGTATGGGCCTACTTTCACCTACTTTTGACTATGGTTCAAACACTTATACACCGACACACAAAATCCTCTTTAACCAAGCGTATCATGATTGCTAAACTGACATCCGACGCAAAGATAAATGCCAACAATGTAAAACCCTAACAGTCCCCCTCTCAATGTGGGATTTGTCAAACCGCAACTCCAAAAAAACGTAAACAAAGTAACAAACTAAACGAAACAACAAAAGACAAACTAGACGGCTGCGCGACAGACACGCGACGGCCGATTACAAATATGAATGTAACAAGTTTCACATGGAGACCGCCAGTCGGAAGTTGGGAATCTTGGATTTCAATCGCAACCGTCAGATCTAAAATCGACACGTGTGTACGGAGAAAGATGTTTAAACTTTAAAGAGACGAAAATGCATAAACACTAATAACGATCCACGGTGTAGTTTATGACTTCTGGGTCAAAAAAAGGTACGAAACATTCAGTAGAAATGTAGAATTAGCGAGCGATGTACTTTTCATGTGTACGAATGCAGTGAATTAGAGAGGATACCTTTTACAGTTTAACCGTCACTGTTTCCGGCCGACTTTTCTTGTATCTTTTCCCTTTTCTTGGTTTAGGAATCGACGAGCCTTCGCTTCGAACATGTCTTGCCCATCATAAGTCGCCACCTGGCATATAGATTATCGCTTGTCGGTCGGCACACTACAGTACAGTATTCGTCATGCCATCGAGGAGTACTTATCACATAAGATTGGTGTACGGTTTATTTTTTGTGGTGGGTTTGATTCGTATTCTACTGTACTTTTCTTTGCTACTGTACTGTAGTCCTTGGAGTACGCTGTCAGGAGTCACAAAGAGACGCGACGCGTGACTTCTGTAAAGTACACCGCGTATCGCTACTGTACTGTACTAGTGTTAATAGCTTTTTCGCCACATAAAGTGATAAAACATCTTTTTCCCGTACACAATTGTCCAATTTCAAATTTGAGACCGCCTGAGAACCTTGCCTTTCAATATCAACCGTTAGATCCACAATCCGACATGTGTGTACGGAGAAAAGATGTTAAAGGAGACCCCAAAATTTTTAACACTAATAGCGATTCTCGATGTAAAGTACGGTAATTGACCAAATATTTCTAAAATTTAAGCATGTACATCTGTACGTACAATACTTGTACAGTTTTTTATAGCCGTACATTTTTCTGTCAGCGTCATTTATTTCCTTTGTCGTTGAAGCCGGTCATTCAATTGGAGCACGACGCCAAGATTGACAGGATTCGCGACACGTCATATCCGTAAACCAGAAAATCAGCAAAATATATTGAAGCATGTACGTCCGTACTTTCGTACATAAAGTACGATAGTTAGTTGCCGTTCTTTGTTTTATCAATTATCGTCGTCTCCTTTTTTTGTTTTTGTCTTTGAGGACGAAAGTGTCAACTTTGAGCTCGATGGATTGTCAAAATAGAGAAGAGAGCTCAACATTATGACTTATAATCTATCCTTCATTTTTTTTCAATTTCTTTATTTCTACACTTGTTGTTAAATCGACAACAACTTATTTTTTCAACTTAACTTCTTCCAAAATTTGAAAATCCACAACAAGGATACGTTTTTTTTCCCTCTTTTTTTTGTTTAACAGATTTCTTAAGGAGGAAAACGACAAAAAACAAAGGTTTTTGAAGTTTTGGAGTGGAAACTAACCCTAGAAAGTACAAAGGGAATCAGATCTGTAAAGCGAGGTTTTGGAAGCATTAGAAGTAAATCCTCCCTTTCTCTCCTTTTTTTTTTTTTTTAATCGCTAGTTGCGAGTTGTATGGATGTCTATAGTTTTTTTTTTTTTTTTTATAATTTTCAGGAAGAAACAAAACAAACGTATGGAATTTTGTCTGCTTGTGCGAATGTACGGATTCATAAAATGTACGGATCTCAAACTGCACGGATTCACTTTTATTGAATGTTGTACTGCAAATTGTACGGACTCTTTTTATGAACTTAAAAAAGTACGGATTTACTTTAAGAAGATATAGTGAGTATTGTACTACAAAATGTACGGATTCAAGGGTGAACTGGCCAAAATGTTGTACGGATAAATGTGTGAAGATTGTCTCCAAAAGTGTTTAAATTTCTTAATTGAATGAGTTTATGAACAAATGGACTACAAATTGATTAAACAGGAGTTAATGCAGAGTTTCACCAAAGAATGAACGGATATTGTACGGTCAGATTTTGTATGGATTTTACAAAGCAGCACATTCATTGATGTTAAAATAATTGTGCAATAAATCTACGAACGTACGATGAACGATAGATGTACAAATAGATGTTAAAATAGGTGTACAATTGAATCTACAAATTTGCAATTAATGATAACTGTATGAATAGGTGTTAAAATAGGTCTAAAATAAAGTCTACAAGTGTGCAACTGAGTATAGCTGTAGAAATCGATGTTAAAATACGTGTACAATTAAGTCTAGAAATGTGCAGTTAACAATAAATGTATGGATATGTGTTAAAACAGGTCTACTGTGCAATTAACAATAACTGTACAAATAGATGTCAATATAGGTGTAAAATTGAATGTTCAAATGTGCAATTAGCGATCGATGTTCAAATAGATACTATAGGTGTACAATTGAATCTACAAATTTGCAATCACCAATATATACAAATTTATGTTAAAGTAAAGATGTACAAATAGATGTTAAAATAGGTGTAAAATTGTATTTACAAATGTGCGATTAACAATAGATGTACAAGTAGATGTAGGATGATTGTACAAAGAAGTATACGGAGAGTAACGTGGAATGTTGTACACTTATTAGTTGTATGAAAGATTTCCCATTTAAATAAAACAAATAAATAAATAAATATAAAACATAGATAAAGGCATAAGAAAACCCTCTAGCTAGCTTTGGGAAATTAGTACATTATTATTTAGGAATCTCTCTAAGAACCTTAAAGTGTTAAAAAATATGCTTGTTTCATAGGTGACTAATATCGATAGGTGTTTTTCGAGTTCCGGTTTTAAATATGTGAAAGTAAAAATACTTTTATAAATAAAAACAAATAAAATAAAGATGACTTTTTCCTATGTGTGTAAATATAAATATAAATATGCCATGTATATAAAAATATATAAAAATGTTCAGTTCTAATAATTAACGGAGTCTAGGAACCGTTGAGTGAAACAATATTTTGAAAATATGAATTAGTGTGGATAGCACTCGAGTTTAACCGAGGTTTTTTTGACCTAATCATCGACTAATGTTAATAACACAACTTCCAATGCGACTTTTTTGACCCAAAATCACAAATTATTGTTGATAAGAGTAGTGGTTAAGTGGTCCATGATGAGCCACTAGGCAAAACACACTTTAGAAAGGAGGGAGGGAGTGAGGGAGGGAGGGAGGGAGGAAGGGAGGGAGATGTAGTAATCCATTTTGGCGCTAATAATTCATTATGTGTGAAATATAGTTTAGTGAGGTTAAAACTGAGAAAGTGTTAACGGTAATAATTTACGAACTTTAAAAACGAGGGGCTAATACTTTAATCCATTTTGAAACAGTTCGCTTCTTGGATTTTTATAAGTTTTGAAGTTAACAAAAAAAAGTGAGAGAGGAAATTTATAAAGTTTGTATTTTAGCTTTTTACAGCTGGAAAGCTGGTGACATTCTTACTGTTGGACGCATATTTATTCTTTTCCTTTTTATGATAAGCTTTCTTTTCTTTTTGGGTGTGTGAGATTGATCAGGCTCGACGTAAGATTTTTTTTTTTTTTTTGTTGAAGCATTTGCCTGACAGTAAAGAATTTATTAATGGTTTTTTTTCCAGGAAGGGAATTTTTCGAATCAACCTTTTTCCTTTTTTCTTGAATCAACTTTTTTCTCAAATCGACTTTTTTCTTGAATCGACTTTTTCCTAGAATCGACTTTTTCCTAGAATCGATTTTTTCCTAAGAATCGACTTTTTCCTGTAATCATTTTTTTTTCTTGAATCACTGTAACTATCTGTTTTTCCGAGTTTAATATTATCGACTCCAACAGTGGAAAACCTGGCCGTGGTTGTTAAAAGGACATGTTCAAATCTCCCCAAGAGGAAGAAACGGACAATCGAGTAGTAAAGCATTTACTTTCCCCTTCAACATTTCGTCGTCAAACTTTATTATTTCCTTTTCAAATGACTACAGAAGACAGTAAAGATTTGGAGAGTGATGGAAATGGAAATGGAATGCACTTATCTCCCAAAGTCACGAAATCCGGTTCAAAAATTTCAAAGGATTCCCAAAAATATTCGAAGGAATACGATAACTCGTGGTCGGCGTTAGTGAGTAGACACAGGTTTCTTTTATGGGCTCTTTTACTTTTAGTCATCCTTTGTACTATTTATTTATATTACGCGGTTTCTTTAGATTTTGTACCGGGTTGCGAAGGTCTCTTAGGGGCTAAGCTTGAATCATGTAAAGTAGAGAGAGAGACTACTAAAATTAGTGGGCATTGAGAGAGGGAGAAAGAGAGGAAGAGAGAGAGGAAGAGAGTGGAAAAGAGTGGGGAGGAGTGGAAGAGAGTGGGAGAGAGAATGAGAGAGAATTATGTGAAGTAGAGCAAGACACACCTAAAATTAGTGGTCACTGGGAAAGAGAAAGAGAATGGGAAAGAGATGGAGCGAGCCGAAGAGCGGGAGAGCGAGGGAGCGAGTGAGACAGCGAGGGAGAGAGAGGGAGAGTGGTTGAGACTGAGGGAAAGCGAGGGAGACAGAGGGAGAGAGGCAAAATTGAGGGAGAGTGAGGAATTTTAGACTAAGGAGGATTAAGGAATATCGTGGGTTTAACTTTTTTTAGACATTAGTGAGAGTTATGTCGAAGCTCGAAGTCAATTTTATTTTTTCAATTAATCTACAATTCAATGAGTAAGTTTTTATCGCCTCAAAGAAGGCTTGTGTAGGATAAGAAAGGACTTTAAAAGAAGATGCGCAACTGCATATTTTTTGTTTTTTTTTTTAATAATTGTGTTACTTTTGATGACTTAGTTTTTTGGAGTAAACATAAATTTTTTCTGTGAGAGATTTGTGATTATGACACAAAAGAAATGATGGTCAATTTCTCTCTTTCCCTCTCCCTCTCCCTCTCCCTCTCCCTCTCCCTCTCCCACTCCCTCTCCCTCTCCCTCTCCCTCTCCCTCTCCCTCTCCCTCTCCCTCTCCCTCACCCTCTCCCTCTCCCTCTCCCTCTCCCTCTCCCTCTCCCTCTCCCTCTCCCTCTCCCTCTCCCCTCTCCCTCTCCCTCTCCCTCTCCCTCTCCCCTCCCTCTCCCTCTCCCTCTCCCTCTCCCTCTCCCTCTCCCTCTCCCTCTCCCTCTTCCTCTCCCTCTCCCTCTCCCTCTCCCTCTCCCTCACTCTCCCTCTTCCTCTCCCTCTTCCTCTCCCTCTTCCTCCCCCTCTTCCTCCCCCTCTTCCCTCCCCCTCTTCCTCCCCCTCTCCCTCTCCCTTCCCCTCCCCCCCCCCCTCCCTCTCCCTCCCTCTCTCAAAATATAAAAACGTGCATGTTTCATTTTTTTGTCTTTATTATGGTACATTAAATATGGACCTTTTTGACCTTAGTAAATTAAATATGAATCTTTGTACAGTCGACGACGCTTTGTTGTTGCCTCATTGTTGGAATCGCGGAATCATTGAACCGCGTGATTTTTTAATTTAGTTTCGTCGTCCCATTGTTGGCAAATTCAAAAACATTAGGGACGCGACGACTTCCTTCTGTCGCGGACCTCACACTATGTTAGTATATTTTGCACGACGTTCCTTGTATTGGAATCTTCTAATCATTGAACCGCGTGACCTCCATAATTCGTTTCGTCGCACACTGTTGGAATGTTCAAAATGATTGGAGTCGCGACGACTTCGTGCCGTCGCGAACAATACATTCTGTAAGTATATTTTGGACACATTTATTATATGAAAACCTCATACGTTATTTCTTCGTGAGTACATTCATTTTTAGGTCAAACTTATGTATTCTCTTTTACTTTTATGTAGCCGCCTCTTCTCCTCCGTTTTTTATATCACGTGTAGCTAATATCCATGGAGGGCAGCGGTCACCCATATAGGCGACAGCGTAGTGTCTTGCCGTATCGTCGTCGCTACCCTCCACTACCTCGACGTAATCATCGACGTCGACTAAGAGAAGATAGGGAAGAGGTACGAAGGGATGGAGTGGGGAGAGAAAACCCCTCGAGGGAAAGGCAATCACCGAGGGGGTGAGGGAGGGAAAGAGATGCCCCGGAAACCGTGATAGGTGTAAGAGGTACCGCGTAGGAATTAGCAAGAGAAAGGGAGGCGGCCACGTTGCTACACATCGGTTGGGTGCCGCTAGAAGGGAGGGGACATGACAAGGAGGGGAATGAAGAGGTAGTAGGGGAAGGGGTGACACCGGTTGGGGTAGGAAGGGAGGAGACGAATCTGGATGAGGTAGCAAAGGAGGGGGTTTTGCCGGAAGGGGAAACGGAGGACAAGGGTGAATCGGTAGATGTGAGTAGGGAGAAAGCGGTTGAAGGTGAGGTGAGTAGGGAAAAACAATATCCAAAAGAGGAGGGGGGTGGAAGGACGGTATTGGGTGTAGGAGGGGGGAAAGAAGACGACGGTAGAGGAGGGTGGGGGAAGTATGCATGGGAAAAAGAAGGGAAAAAACGTAGAGTAATAAAACGAAAATTAGTACTTTTTGATGAGGGCGACGAGGAGGAAAAAGGTGATGATGGTAGGGAAGATTATTTGTTGAGTGAGGAGAGGAAGGGGAAAACAACATTGGGAGAGGAAAGAAAGGGAAAAAAGAAGACGGTCGAGGAGGGTGGGGAAGGTGAGGCACAGGGAAGATTAGGTAGAAAAAGGAGAATAATTAAAATAAAATTCATAGGTTTTTGTGAGACCGTGGAGGAGGAAGGAGTGGGGGAGGTGGCGACGGTCGAGGGGGGTGGTGAAAGTGAGGCACGGAGAAGGATAGCTAGGAAGAGGGAGATAGCAAAGGGTAAGCGGAAAGTGAATGATGGGGGCGACGAACTATATGTCCCCTCATCTTCGGGTAGCGACGAGAGCATCGAGGATGGCGAAGAACCGCCGGAAGACAAGCCCATCCCCGAAATTTTGGAACCCACAGACATTGCAGTGTGGAAGAACGAGGATGATCCCACCATTGAGGAAAAGCAAACTCCGGATAGCGAGAAGGAACAACGTGAGAAGGAATTTGATGACGACGACGATGTGTTTGGGGCGCCTCCCATGCCGAATAGGGAGAGAGCCATTGTAATGGCTCCTCCGTATCTTCGACCTCCATACCCCGTTGAGCATCCGGATAGGTATTTCCCTCCTCCCACGGGAGAGGAGGAAATGGACAGTTTTGTGCCTCGACCCGAAGATTATCTTCCAGTTGCCGAATGGTCAGAACATTGGCGGTATGGTGAACCTCGACCCCTAAACCCGGACGCGAACCCTTTTCCGCAAATTCTTGATATCCCCCCTCCGATGTCACCGCCCATCCAACTTGGCTTTTTATCTCGCTTGAGGACCGAGGCACGACCTTTAGCCACATAAGGCAATTTGATCCGGCGGACCCCCAGCTAACTTGGATTGTTTGTGGGGAGGACGGTTTTCGGGTGAATGTTCCGGAATTGTTACGTCATCATCATCCGTGGGACCCCTGGTTATACAACATCCTCAGATATTGTCGAGTAACTCCCGAGGTACTCAATCTCCGAGATGCTCGCACAGCGGTATTACAAAAGTTTTGCAATGTCCAAGTGCCTCGTCCTCGTCTATGGGAAAAACAAAGGGTTTTGTCGCCGATTAGGCCCCCCTCACCCCCAAGAGGAGATGATTTGCCACTAATAATCGCGGCACTCACTCAACAAGTGGCGGCCCAACAAGAACAAATAAGAGCGTATCGAGATCATTTGATGAGCGTCACACGGGAATTGTTGAAAAAAAAGAAACAGTAGTTGGTAAGTGCAATTCTGTGTCCCGTATTGGATCACTAAATTCAGGAAGCCTCTAGATAGCTTTTGGCTAGCCCTCTTTCAACTTGGATCAATGCCACCCAAGCAAACAAATAGTAAATCTAACTGCACCCCTGTGCAGTTTGAACTCCATTGAGTCCACAGAAAAAGGAATCACTAAAATGCCCAACTAGGCATTAAATTATCAAGTGGCAAAGATGCCAATAATTATACAAGCTTGTTGGGAGAGAGGCGGCTACATCCTCAATCCTCTAAGCCCTAAACCCCTCTCACAACCCTTATCTACTGATGTACAAACCAATCAGAAGACTGTACAGTACAGAAAGGTGCTAGGGCCGGTGTACTTTCTGTATGGCCTGTGTACGACAAGGCCATGGAGTGGACGTCTGTCTCTTCCAGACTTGTCCTCGCGCTTTCCGGGATTCCCGCTTCCCAATAATATCTTGCCACGTGTTGACCGGTCATGTCACGTCCGAAAACCGCCAAGGCGGCTATTCTGGGATCGCGACGATGATGTAAACCGTCGGACCCAAACGAGCTTTTAATGTTCGCCGTCCAAAATAACAAATGTCCGTTACATTTGTTTTGTACGCACTAAACCTCAACTAGTTTCTATGTCCTTATTATTATTCCATTAAACGAATTAATGAACTTGTTAATGTTTAAATAGCTATCAAACACTATGTATCCTAACGGACTACTACGATAGACCGGTAAGAGCAGGCGGCTACCCCATGCTCTGTCGGTCGGAGGTTCGAGTCCTGCTGGACTCAACCTTTTTGTTGAGAGTGACTTAGGTCACTCTTTAGTCCTGCCTATGGAGCTGAGGCAGCCATGGCTCCACCGCCCTCTCTCCCTTTAGTGACTACAACAAGTATGGGGGCTAGAGAGAGAAGGTGGAGGCAGGCTGCCTTTGCTTTTTCTTTTAGTTATTTCACCTAAATAAGACCTAGAAAATACCTTCCCTAAATAAGTGATTTCAACACTCCCCTTATTTTCTAGTCTAATTTTAGTTTCTCTTTTAAACCATACTTTTCTCTACAGTATTTTAACTTGGGAGATGGCACAGGTTTTGTCATCATATCAGCAACCATTTCCCCATCACCCCTATACACCAGATTCACAATTTTGTTTTCAACTTTTTCCCTCACAAAACTCAATCTTAAATCCATATGTTTAGCCTTAAAATGATGTTTTAGATTGGCTGCAATTGCAATTGTAGCCTGATTATCACAAAACACTTCATGCACTCCCTTCTTCACATACGCCACTTCTTGTAATAAAGACTTGACCCACATCAGCTCTTTCACAGCAGAACAAGAGGCTATATACTCAGCCTTCATAGTGGACTAACCAACTACCTTTTGTTGCTTCCTACTCCAACAGCAAACACCTTCCCCCACATACAACACATAACCAGAAGTGCATCTTCTCATAGGTGCATCCCTATAACCGGCATCACTCTAAGTAGTGATGTCAGTGTGCTCCCCTCCCAAGTGCAACCATAAAACTCTGGTTCCCACCAAGTATCTCATGACTCTCTTAGCTGCCTCCCTGTCTCTCTTCCTAGGATCATTAAGACTTCTAGTGAGGACTTGAATTGCTGCTGCTATATCCGGTTTGGTTCAATTCATAAAGTAAATCAAGCTTCCTACAACTTGTCTGTACGGAATAGACTTCATAAACTGTCTCTCTTCTGGACTCATCTGATCATCTAGTATCATCACTCCTCCTTCTACACTCCGATCACTTACTTTCTTTAAGTCCATGGGAGTGGTACAACTGTTTGCCTTTTCCATCTGAAATTTCTCAAGCATAATTCCAATAGCTTCTTTTTGAGTAAGTCTGATTATCCTCTTCCCCCTATCTCTTTCCATTTGAATTCCCAAAATATATTTAGCCTCCCCTAAATCTTTCATGTCAAATCTGCTCCCAAGATATTTCTTTAGCTTATTTATCTTTTCGATAGACTTACTTAACACCAGCAAATCATCCATATAAATTGCAATAAAAATCACACCATTCTCATCGTCAAACATATAAATAGAATGGTCAGAACTGATCCGAATATATCCCAGACCAGTGAGAAACTCTTCTAGTTTCTTGTTCCATTGTCTAGGAGCCTGCTTTAGTCCATATACAGACTTTATGAGCCTGCACACTTTGCTCTCCTCCCCTTCCTCTACAAAACTCTCTGGCTACCGCATGAAGATTTCTTCCTCTAGTTCACCGTTGAGGAAGGCGGTTTTGATATCCATCTGGTGAATTTTCATGTTTTCCGCTGCTGCTAGACTAAGGAGAATCCTTACAGATGGGAACCCAACCACAAGAGCAAAAGTCTCCTCATAATCTATCCTTTTTTTTTGGGTGAACCCTTTGCTACCAACCGAGCCTTATATCTCTCAATGGTATTATATGGGTTCAGCTTTTGTTTAAATACCCATTTGCACCCGATAGGTTTTCTGTCTGGAGAACAGCCCACTAGCTCCCAAGTATTCGCTTCCATGATGGAAGCCATCTCATCATTTATGGCGTTGACCCATCGGTCTTTCTCCGGACTGTCCATTGCCTCCGAGTATGACTGATGCTCATCTGGGTGAGATAGCTTTGTTACCTTGTGAGCAGCTTGTTTATCTTGTAGTCTTTTGCTGCTCCCCCGTCCTCCCTCGAAGTCCGAAGCTAGAATGGAGGGAAGTCTTGGATTCCTCTGCACTGTCTCATGAGCTCCCCTATCTATAAAAACCGGTTCTGGCTCCTCTTCCTCTCTCTCTCCTCAGTGTGTGTAGAAATATGAGGAGATTTCGTTATATCTCCCCCATCTTGGATCACCCGTGAATCTGCAATCACATTTTCACTTGTGTCATTCTTGGGAAGATCTAAGACATCCTCACTCTCGGAATCAAAATTGATTCTTATTTTCTTGGTGTATTTAAAGGGATCAAATGACTTCCCTTCATCCATGAAAACAAGGTGCTTTACCAAAATGATATCTTGTTTAGCTAAGTCATAGACTCTATATCCCTTGACACCCTCATCGTATCCCACAAAATATCACGGTTTTCTTTTAGCATCTAGTTTCTAGTTTTTCTTATCTGTGTCAAGACTGTAAGCTTGACTTCCAAATACTTTCAGGTGAGAAATATCCGGTTTCCTTCCAACCCATCTCTCATAAGGTGTCATTCCTTTTACGGCTCTAGTGAGGTCTCTATTCTTAATGTAGTTGGCACAGTTCATGGCTTCTGCCCAAAATCTTTTTCTTATTTTCTTATCTGCCAACATACTACACACACTATCTCCCAAAGTTCGGTTCAACCTCTCAGCTACCCCATTTTGTTCTGTATTATTCGGTATAGTTTTCTGATGCTGAACTCCCTCATCTCTAAAGTATTCTTCAAACTGGTTAGAGGTGTACTCTCCCCTATTATCACTTCTTATTTTCTTAATGGGGGTTCCGTGAAACTTTTCACTCCAGGCTTAGTATTCTTAAAGTACTTTGGTGTTTCAGACTTTGTTTTCAAGAAGTAGATTCTGGAATATCTGGACCAATCATTAGTAATTGTCAACATATACCTCTTCCCCCCAACCGAAGGTACGCTTGCTGGTCCCCAGATGTCTGTGTGGACCAGATCTAGTACTTTCTCACCTCTATATGTGGCAGTTTTGGGAAAGGGAAGTCTATGAGCCTTACCTTAGGCATAGCCACTAAAATCATCCATCATTTTATTATCCCCAAACTGAATGCCTTCTACCACACCCAGCTTCTTCATTTCCCTCAGCCTATCAAAATGCACATGCCCCAACCGCTTATGCCAAATCATCAAGCTTGGGACAGCACCATAGTAAGCACTCTTTTTTTCATTACTCAGGTTAAGCCTAAACATTCTTTTTGTGAAGTAGACTTCATCTCCGTACGTAGCTGTAAAGACTCCCTTTCTAGTGAAGGTATCAAAATCCTTGTCATCTAATACAAAAGTAGACACAAGATTTTTACTCAACTGAGGAATGTAGAGCACATCTGAGAAAGTGAATATAAAAGTCTTACCCTCCACTAAGACTTTCAGAACTACCGATCCCACTAGATCTGTGGTAACTACTCTCTCATCCCCATACTCTATTTCTACCGTAGGGATCTTTCTTAACTTAGTGAAGAGGTGCCTGTCACGACACATATGCATGGATGCACCTGAATCAATGATCCATCCTTCCTGTGGAGCTTCTCGAATGGCTCCGAGAGCACACTTATGTTTTCGAGGGATCTCCTTCTCCTCTAGTTTCTCGTCGAGAAGAAGCTCCACATCCTCCTCCTCAGAGGACTCGTCCTCCTCGTTCTCTCCTTTTACTCGTGTGACCACAAGTGCCTTCTTCTTCCCTCCGAAAGATCCCGCTCCACGGTTTTCTTGAAGCCTCAACTCTGACAGCTTGATGCAATCAGCTATGAAGTGTCCCGGCTTTTTGCATAAATGACAAAGACCCTTTCGGAGCCTAGGTTCTCCAGATTGATCTCTTTCTCCTTTGAAGCTGTTGTACGGCTTTTTCGGATCCTTCCTCCACCGGTCCGTTCCGACATCTAGAGCTTGAACGCTCTTACCTCCTCTACGGATCTCAATAGTGTTCTCCTTCACGAAAATCATTCGGACCACGGTGTTCCACTTCCAAGAATTGTCATCCATTTCTTGCACTAAGTACACTATATTTTCATACTCTTCAGGTAGCTTTATGATGAGAGTGTTAACTTTCATCTTCATTGTGCGTATCCATCCGACACTCTCCATCTCTATATATAGGCAAGAGAGATCATTACAATAATCTAACATCTTCCCTCCTTTGTAAGTATAACTCCCCAACCTTTGCCCCACCAACTAGAGCTCATTGATGGTACCTGCTCTATAGATCTCCACTAAAGTCATCCACAACTCCTCGGCCTTAAAAATGTGAAGATGAGAGGTCGCCAAAGCATGGGTGAGGTGCCTAAGAATGAAATGCCTGGTATTTATGTTGGTGTACTCCCACATCTGAATATTGTTTTCCTCGGTGTTCACAACCACCGCTCCGGGTACCGTGGCAAAACAAGTAAGAGGTGTCTCCTTTCCTTTCCCCTTTTCGGACACACTGCTGTCCCCATCGTCTGTCTTCTCCGTTGGAGCAGATGTTGCTGGAGAAAACCTCACTCCATCAAACCCTGGTGGAGTCCCCTGACATGGTCGTTTCACTCGTCCACTGACGATAACCCCTTATCGATTTTCACACAATGCCCTTGTCATCATGGCTTCCCAGTTAATGAACCTAAATCCGTTGAAAATGGGCACCCTAGAGGGTGGGCCCTTAACTTGCAATTTTGTGTCCCCCATTGTATCACTGAATTCAGGAAGCCTCTAGATAGCTTTTGGCTAGCCCTCTTTCACATTGGATCACTACCACCCAAGCAGACAAATAGTAAATCTAACTACACCCCTGTGCAGTTTGGACTCCCTTGAGTCCACAGAAAAAAGAATCACTGAAAATGCCCAACTAGGCAGTAAATTATCAAGTGGCAAAGATGCCAATATTTATACAAGCTTGTTGGGAGAGAGGCGGCTACATCCTCAATCCTCTAAGTTCTAAACCCCTCTCACAACCCCTATCTACTGATGTACAAACCAATCAGAAGACTGTACAGTACAGAAAGGTACTAGGGCCGGTGTACTTTCTGTACGGCCTGTGTACGACAAGGCCATGGAGTGGACGTCTGTCTCCTCCAGACTTGTCCTCGCGCTTTCCGGGATTCCCGCTTCCCAATAATATCTTGCCACGTGTTGACAGGTCATGTCACGTCCGAAAACCGCCAAGGCGGCTATTCTGGGATCGCGGCGATGATGCGGACCGTCGGATCCAAACCGGCTTTTAATGTTCGCCGTCCAAAATAACAATTGTCTGGTACATTTGTTTCGTACGCACTAAAACTCAACTAGTTTCTATGTCCTTATTATTATTCCGTTGAACGAATTAATGATCTTGCTAATGTTTAAATAGCTATCAAACACTATGTATCCTAACGGACTACTACGACACACCGGTAAGAGCTGACGGCTACGCCTCGCTCTGCCGGTCGGAGGTTCGAGTCCTATCGGACTCAACCTTTTTTTTGAGAGTGACTTAGGTCACTCTTTAGTCGTGCCTATGGAGCTGAGACTGCCATGGCTCCACCGCCCTCTCTCTCTTTCAGCGACTACAACAAGTACGGGGGCTAGAGAGAGAAGGTGGAGGCAGGCTGCCTGTGCTTTTTCTTTTAGTTATTTTATCTAATTAAAACCTAGAAAATACCTTCCCTAAATCAATGATTTCAACAGAACAAACCTCGGAGTGCAGTACCATGCATTTCAAAAGAATATAATGAAAGAGAGGGAGAGGGAGAGGAAGTGGGAGAGGGAGAGGGAGAGGGAGAGGGATTGGGAGAGGGAGAGAGAGAGGAAGAGGGAAAAGGATGAGTTTTATTAGGTACACAATGAACTACTTTTTCATTATACAAGGAGTGCGATAACTTGCAATTGAAAAGAGTTAAAAAATCAAATTGAGATTTGTTTTAGGAGATGAAGAAATGAATATTTTTTTAGATACAAGGGAGTGCAAACCTTGTGGAGCTGAAAAGTTTGAATGTAGAGTTTAGAATTTAAATAGAAAAGCAAAAGTATACTTTTATGACTCCGCTTTTCATCATAATTAAAAATGTCCAAAAACAATTGGAAACACTATATGCAGCGATCTATCTCCAATACCCATAATATTGAGATGCCACATATAACATTTCACTTTTTTTCGCAATTTTAACTCTGCTTTCAATAGCACAAACTGTTTTTTGAAGACAACAAGGGAACATGAGTGTTGCCATTACAGTTGAAAACAATCGAATCAAGGGGGCTATAATATTGTTCAAGACGTACCTCATCAACGATAAGCACATTGTAGGCTTCATTGATGGTCTTCTTGGTATCAAACAGAAAAGGGTAGTTGAAGTCTCCCACACCTCTTGAATTTCGGTCAGTTTGAATCCATGACAAGTGAGAGAACAATAGAAACAAACAAAAAAAGAACTGACAATCAACCGATTTCAACAAGAATTACTTGAAAAAAAATGACAAGTGAGAGAATTGCAGAAACAAACAAAAAAAGAACTCACAATCAACCGATTTCAACAAGAATTACTTGAAAAAAAATGACAGAACATATTATATTGCCAACAAGTCAAATGGAAGTTCTTACTACAGTATGACTGCAAAACAAGAGAGCGGCAAAAGTAGAGAGATAAAAAAAATAGGGGTGAAGTACAAATGGAACAAGACTTAATTGAAAAAAAATTACAGTACCCATTTTATTGCCAAGAAGTCACATGGAAGTTCTTAATGACTGCAAAACAAGCGAGCGGTAAAAGTAGAGAGATAAAAAAAATAAGGGTGAAGTACAAATGGAGGAAGAAAGAGCGGGAGATAGAAGAAAGAAATAGAGATAACATAGAGAAAGGAAAGAGATAGAGAAACAAAAGGAGGGTAAGAGAGAGAGTGAGAGAAGTGAGATTGAAGCGAGCGGTAAAAGTAGAGAGATAAAAAAAATAAGGGTGAAGTACAAATGGAGGAAGAAAGAGCGTGAGATAGAAGAAAGAAATAGAGATAACATAGAGAAAGGAAAGAGATAGAGAAACAAAGGGAGGGTAAGAGAGAGAGTGAGAGAAGTGAGATTGACTCTGATAACAATGCATTTATTCACGAGAGGACCTATCAATGAGCTAAAGGGTTTCTAAAAATACGCAGCTCAAAAAATTGTTAACAAATTTTACCTATTACAACAAACTGGGCACAATTGGTTGTACTACAAGTCTAAAGTCTAAGTCATACGCAAACTAGAAAGTTCCCACAATGTGCGTGTGAATGGTTCTCTTGACATGTTAACTCATTCTTCCTTGTAGACAATTGTCAGATAATTACTCTTAATAATTTGACAATTGAAATAGAAAGGAAAGATTTGATTTGTTGTCTCCAGGGAAAATGAGCTACATACGCAGAGAGAAAGTTTAATTCAGGTGGCGAAAAAAAAAAGACAGCTTCTCACAAAGTATACTTCATGTGGCGGAAAAAAAAAGACAGCAACTCACAGTTCATGTTGTGTACTTGATCGGAATTCATCGAGTCATGGGAAACTTGTTGGTACCAGAAGAACAAAAAATATTACATACCACACTATATTCTCTATACACAGAACAAAAAATCAGACTGGCATGCAATGAATACTTTAACCTACTTGGCAAAAACAATCTACATTAATAGCGATACATGGTCTACTAGAAGGAGAGAAAGCTTACCACACTCTCTACAAAAACAACGATAATTTTGGTGTTAAGTTTCTCGAACTCCACGTGACGGTTGCTTAAGGCAGTGATTTCTGCAACCGATCCATCAGCCTTACAAAGATTAATAATGCAAAAATTTATCTTTATACCTCAATTTCTTCCTCTTCTCCTTCTTTTCCCCTTTTCCTTCTCTTTTGTTCCCTCATCTTACCCTCTTTCCTTTCCAACATCCTCTTCTCCCATTTTCTCTCTATTTTTGCACATGACTACTAAATGATTAATTCTACTTTAATGCACTGCATAGAAAAAAATAACACTTTAATATAGGGAGAAACACAACTTTATTGAAGATAAATGCAAAAAGTGAAGTATCTCTTACTTACACTACATTGCAGGTTTACAATACAAATGACAAATACATTGCATTAAAAATAAAGTAAATTACAAATTCAAATTACAGATACACATTTCAAAACCACATTGGAAACACACATCACATTACAAAAACATACCAATTTCGTTTTACTTCACACAAACTAGCTGTATAAACCATGGCTATTTTATATGATGAACCTTAAAATTCGGCCGGAGGGAAACGAATTTATGGAGAAGACGTGGAGGGCTGAAATACATACGGTGGAATGAAATGCGTTCGGTGGAGTGAAATAAGTGCGGTGGAGTGAAAATGAGCGCGGTGGAGCTGAAAAGTTTGAATGTAGAGTTTAGAATTTAAATAGATAAGCAAAAGTATACTTTTATGACTACGCTTTTCATCATAATTAAAAATGTCCAAAAAAATTGGAAACACTATATGCAACGATCTAGCTACAAAACACATATAATATTGAGATGCCACATATAACATTTCACTTTTTTTTCGCAATTTTAACTCTCCTTTCAATAGCACAAACTGTTTTTTGAAGACAACAAGGGAACATGAGTGTTGCCATTACAGTTGAAAACAATCGAATCAAGGGGGCTATAATATTGTTCAAGACGTACCTCATAAGCGATAAGCACATTGTAGGCTTCACTGATGGTCTTCTTAGTATCAAACAAAAGAGGGTAGTTGAAGTCTCCCACACCTCTTGAATTTCGGTCAGTTTGAATCCATGACAAGTGAGAGAACAACAGAAACAAACAAAAAAAGAACTCACAATCTAGCGATTTCAACAAAAATTACTTGAAAAAAAATGACAAGTGAGAGAATTGCAAAAACAAACAAAAACAGAACTCACAATAAACTGATTTCAAGAAGAATTAATTGAAAAAAAATGACAGAACATATTATATTGCCTACAAGTCAAATGGAAGTTCTTACTACTGTATGACTGCAAAACAAGAGAGCGGCAAAAGTAGAGAGATAAAAAAAATAAGGGTGAAGTACAAATGGAACAAGACTTACTTGAAAAAAAATGACAGAACACATTTTATTGCCAACCAGTCAAATGGAAGTTTTTACTATAGTATGACTGCAAAATAAGCGAGCGATAAAAATAGAGAGATAAAAAAAATAAGGGTGAAGTACAAATGGAGGAAGAAAGAGCGGGAGATAGAAGAAAGAAATAGAGATAACATAGAGGCAAGAAAGAGATAGAGAAACATGAAGCCTCAGCTCTAACAGCTTGATGCAATCAGCTATTAAGTGTCCCAGCTTTTTGCAGAAATGACAAAGACCCTTGGGGGGCCTACGTTCTTCAGATTGATCTCTTTCTCCTTTGAAGCTGTTGTACGACTTCTTTGGATCCTTCCTCCATTGGTCCTTTCCGGCAGCTAGAGATTGAATGCTCTTACCTCCTCTATAGATTTCGATAGTGTTTTCCTGCACGAGTATCATTCGGACCACGATGTTCCACTTTTAAGAACTGTCATCCATTTCTTGCACTCGGTACACTATGTTTTCATACTCCTCAAGTAGCTTCATGATGAGAGTGTTAACTTTCATCTTCATTGTGCTTGTCCATCCGGCACTCTCGATCTCCATATGTAGGCAAGAGAGATCATTACAGTAATGTAACATCTTCCCTCCTTAGTAAGTATAACTCCCCAACCTTTGCTCCACAAGCTCGAGCTCCTGGATGGTACCATCTCTATAGATCTCCACTAAAGTCATCCACAACTCCTCAGCCTTGAAGATGTGAAGATGAGAGGTCGCCAAAGCTTGGGTGAGGTGCCTTAGAATGAAATGCTTGGCATTCATGTTGGTGTACTCCCACATTTGAATATCGTTTTCCTCAGTTTCATAACCACCACTCCAGATGCCGTGGCAATAGGAGTAAGAGGTGTCTCTTTTCCTTTCCCCTTTTCGGACACACTGTTGTCCCTATCGTCTGTCTCCTCTGTTGGAGTAGATGCTGTTGCAGAAAACCTCACTCCATCAAACCCTGGTGGAGTCCCTTGAGATGGTCGTTTCACTCGTCCACAGACGATACTCCAGTATCGTTTTTCACACAATGCCCCTATCATCATGGCTTCCCAATAAATGAACCTAGATCCGTTGAAGATGGGCACCCTAGAGGGTGGGCCCATAAATTGCAATTCTGTGTCCCCCATTAGATCACTGAATTTAGGAAGCCTCTAGATATATTTTGGCTTGCCCTCTTTCAACTTGGATCAATGCCACCCAAGCAGACAAATAGTTAATCTAACTGCACCCCTGTGCAGTTTGGACTCCTTTGAGTCCACAGATAAAAGAATCAATGAAAATGCCTAACCAGGCAATTAATTATCAAGTGGCAAAGATGCCAATATTTATACAAGCTTGTTGGGAGAGAGGCGGCTACCTCCTCAATCCTCTAAGTCCTAAACCCTTCTCACAACCCTTATCTACCGATGTACGAACCAATCAGAAGACTGTATAGTATAGAAAAGTACCAAGGCCGATATATTTTCTGTACGGCTTGTGTACGACAAGGCCATGGAGTGGACGTTTTTCTCCTCCAGACTTGTCCTCCCGCTTCTTGGGATTCCCGCTTCCTAATAATATCTTGCCACGTGTCGATAGGTCATGTCACGTCTGAAAACCACCAAGGCGGCTATTCCGTGATCGCGGCGATGATGCGAACCGTCGGATCCAAACCGGCTTTTAGTGTTCGCCGTCCAAAATAACAAATGTCCGATACATTTGTTTGGTACGGACTAAAACTCAACTAGTTTCTATGTCCTTATTATTATTCCGTTGAACGAATTAATGATCTTGCTAATGTTTAAATAGCTATCAAACACTATGTATCCTAACGGACTACTACGACAGATCGGTAAGAGCTGACGGCTACGCCTCGCTCTGCCGATCGAAGGTTCAAGTCCTACCGGACTCAACCTTTTTGTTGAGAGTGACTTAGGTCACTAATTAGTCTTTCCTATGGAGCTGAGACAGCCATGGCTCCACCGCCCTCTCTCTCCTTCAGTGACTACAACAAGTACGGGGGCTAGAGAGAGAAGGTGGAGGCAGGCTGCCTGTGCTTTTTCTTTTAGTTATTTTATCTTATTAAAACCTAGAAAATACCTTCCCTAAATCAATGATTTCAACAGAACAAACCTCGGAGTGCAGTACCATGCATTTCAAAAGAATAAAATGAAAGAGAGGGAGAGGGAGATGGAGTGGGAGAGGGAGAGGGAGAGGGAGAGGGATTGGGAAAGGGAGAGAGAGAGGGAGAGGGAAAAGGATGAGTTTTATTAGGTACACCATGAACTACCTTTTCAATATACAAGGAGTGCGATAACTTGCAATTGAAAAGTGTTTAAAAATCAAATTGAGATTTGTTTTAGGAGATGAAGAAATGAATATTTTTTTAGATACAAGGGAGTGCAAACCTTGTGGAGCTGAAAAGTTTGAATGTAGAGTTTATAATTTAAATAGAAAAGCAAAAGTATACTTTTATGACTGCGCTTTTCATCATAATTAAAAATGTCCAAAAACAATTGGAAACACTATATAAAGCGATCTAACTACAATACACATATAATATTGAGATGCCACATATAACATTTCACTTTTTTTCGCAATTTTAACTCTGCTTTCAATAGCACAAACTGTTTTTTGAAGACAACAAGGGAACATGAGTGTTGCTATTACAGTTGAAAACAATCGAATCAAGGGGGCTATAATATTGTTCAAGACGTACCTCATCAGCGATAAGCACATTGTAGGCTTCACTGATGGTCTTCTTAGTATCAAACAAAAGAGGGTAGTTGAAGTCTCCCACACCTCTTGAATTTCGGTCAGTTTGAATCCATGACAAGTGAGAGAACAACAGAAACAAACAAAAAAAGAACTCACAATCTAGCGATTTCAACAAAAATTACTTGAAAAAAAATGACAAGTGAGAGAATTGCAAAAACAAACAAAAACAGAACTCACAATAAACTGATTTCAAGAAGAATTAATTGAAAAAAAATGACAGAACATATTATATTGCCTACAAGTCAAATGGAAGTTCTTACTACTGTATGACTGCAAAACAAGAGAGCGGCAAAAGTAGAGAGATAAAAAAAATAAGGGTGAAGTACAAATGGAACAAGACTTACTTGAAAAAAAATGACAGAACACATTTTATTGCCAACCAGTCAAATGGAAGTTTTTACTATAGTATGACTGCAAAATAAGCGAGCGATAAAAATAGAGAGATAAAAAAAATAAGGGTGAAGTACAAATGGAGGAAGAAAGAGCGGGAGATAGAAGAAAGAAATAGAGATAACATAGAGGCAAGAAAGAGATAGAGAAACAAAGGGAGGGTAAGAGAGAGAGTGATAGAAGTGAGACTTCAAACTCTGAGACCTCCATAAGTCCTCAGAGTGGACAGCTTCCAAGAAGCCTCTAGGATAACCTTGACCCCTTTGTGTTTCAGCAAAAACAACTGCCACCCTGACAGACAATAACTCTGACCAACTTCACCTCTGTGAAGGCAAGACTCCCCTGAGTCGATAGCAAAAAGAATCTCTGAATTTGCTCCCCTGAGCAGTAAGTTATGGAGGGTCAAAGTTGACCTTTTGTACAGAAGCTCTCTGGGAGAGAGGGTCCTATCTCCTAATTTTTCTAAGTCCTATCTCTCTCACAGACTCTATCTACTGATGTACGGAACCAATCAAATTACAGTTCCGTACACAAAAGTACAGCCGCCGGTGTACTTTCTGTACGGACACTGTACGACATGGCCTAAATGTCGACACGTAGTATGTCCAGATTCGCTCCCTTAATCCTCGGAGATGCCGTGATCCAATGTCATTCCGCCAGGTGTCATTCGATGTGGCGATGACCACAAACCGCCAAAATCCTCTTCCGCGATCTCGGCGTTAATTCCGGCCGTCATATTAAATTCACATTTAATCATAGCCATAATAAATACATGCGCGATATTCGTTTCATCAAAGAAATAAATGCGCAGTATTCGTTTCTTATCCGTACCGTAATCCGTACTTTTACATTACTGGATCCATGTATCTCGTAAATTGTTACAGTTAAATGAATTATCCTACCTGATAATGTTTAATTAATTATCAAACCATATAGTATGTATAACTAGTTCTAGACTTAACGGCTAAGGCTAGCGGCTACCAACTGTCAGCCGGCTGGTAGGTACCAGGATCAAATCCTGTGGCCGGCACATACCTTTTAGTAAATAAACCCCTAACTAATATATATTTCCCGTAAACCTCTGGATAGCCTAGGTAGCCATGGCTCTAGCTCCCTCTCCAATTTCTCAGTGACAGCCACAAGTTTGAGAGTTGGAGAGAGAAGTTAGAGGTGGACTGCCTCGGCTTCTTTCTATATTTCTATTTAGACCTAGAAAATACTTAAAATGGACCATTAATTTCTACACTCCCCTTATTTTCTAGTCAATCTTTAATTTCAGACCACACTTCTCCCTGCAGAAAATTAGCTTAGGGGAATGCACACACTTCTCCATGCAGAAAATTAGCTTAGGGGAAGGCACAGGTTTGGTCATCATATCTGCTACCATCTCATTATCTGGTCGGTACTCTTAAATGTTTATTTTGTTTTCTACTTTCTCTCTAACAAAGCTGAGTCTGATGTCCATGTGTTTGGCTTTAAAATGGTGTTAAGGATTGGCAGAAATAACGATTGCTACCTGATTATCACAAAAAAAAATCTGCACACCACTCTTAAGGTGACCAAGCTCACCAAGCAAAGACTTGACCCACATCAATTCTTTAACAGCAGAGCAAGAGGCCATATAGTTAGCCTCGATGGTGGACTGAGCAATAAATTTTTACTGGTTGCTACTCCAACAGGAAGCCCCATCACCCACATATAATACATATCCAGAAGTGCATCTCTTCATCGGATCATCACCATAACTGACATCACTCCAAGTAGTGATGTCAGTATTCTCTCGACCCAAATGCAACCATAGATCCCTAGTTCTTATCAAATATCTAAGGACTCTCTTAGCTGCCTCCCAATCCCTCTTAGTGGGAGCATTTAGACTTCTACTCAGCACTCCTACAGCTGCAGCTAAATCTGGCCAGGTACAATTCATAAAATAGATTAGACTTCCCACTACTTGCCTGTAAGGAATATTCTGCATGAACTTTTGTTTTTCAGGAGATAATTCCTTGTCTAAGACTATGACTCCTTCTTCCTCACTCCCCTCACTTCCCTTCTCAACTCCATTGGAGTTGTACAACTATTAGCTTTATCCATTTGAAATTTTTCAAGCATGTTCCCTATTGTTTCCTTTTGAGTCAATCTTATAATTTTTCTTTTACGGTCTCTCTCTACTTGAATTCCCAAAATATATTTTGCTTCCCCCATATCGTTCATTTCAAATCTCCCCTTAAGATCGGTTTTCAGTTTATTAATTTTTTCTATTGATTTACTTAAAACAAGCAAATCATCAACATAAATTACAATAAATATAAAACCTTCCTCATCTTCGAAAACATAGATTGAGTGATCTGAGCTGATCCGGATATATTATAAACGTGTAAGAAACTCATCAAGCTTTGTATTCCATTGTCGAGGTGCCTGTTTCAAACCATAAAGAGATTTAATATGCCGACATACCTTACTCTCCTCTCCTTCCTCCACAAACCCTTCGGGTTGTCGCATGAAGATCTCTTCTTCCAATTTTCCATGCAAAAAGGTTGTTTTGATGTCCATCTGGTTGACTTCCATGTCTTCCGCTGCTGCCAGGCTGAGAAGTATGCGGACGGAGGGAAATCTGACCACCGGGGCAAAGGTTTTCTCGTAGTCAATTCCCTCCTTTTGTGTAAATCCCTTTGCCACTAGTCGGGCCTTGCTGCGCTCGATTGTGTTATTTGGATTCAGTTTTAATTTGAAAACCCACTTAAAACCTATTAGTTTTCGGTTAGGTGGACAATCCACCAGCTCCTAAGTATCGGCTGCCATAATTGAGGCCATCTCCTCATTGATGGCTGTCTTCCACCGATTCCTTTCTGGACAAGTCATCGCCTCTCCATAAGTTTGAGGTTCATCTTGATGAGATAGTTTAGTTACCTTGTTATTAACCTATTTTTCTTGCAGTCTTTTGCTACTTCTCCTCCCCCCCCTCAAAATCTGAGACCGGAATAGATGGTTCTCTTGGATTCTTTTGAACAAACTCGGCTTCTCCCCTATCCCCGAATTAATTTCCACCACGTCTTCCGCTTCGGGTAGAGTTGTCGCTAGAGTTTCCACAGCCGAGTCCTTCTCCGTATGATTTGTACCTGCAAGAATGTCATCGTCTCTAAAACATGGATAGTTAGTAAGCTCAAAGACATCAGAATTTTTTGACTCAAATCTGATTTTTACTGACTTTGTATATTTGAAGGGATCCACAGACTTTCCTTCATCCATAACTACTAGATGCTTTACTAAGATTATATCTTCCCTTTTTAGATCATAAACTCTATATCGTTTAACATCTTCATCATATCCTAATAAGTATCCCGATTTTCCTTTAGGATCTAGCTTCCAATTAGACTGATCTGTATCTAGACTGAATACTTGACTGCCGAAAACCTTTAAGTGGGATATGTTTGGTTTCCTTCCTGTCCATCTCTCATAAGGTGTTTGATCTTTTATAGCTGAAGTAAAAATTCTATTTTTGAGGTAATTAGCACAGTTCATTGCTTTTGGCCAAAACCTTTTTCCTATCTTCTTATCTGACAACATACTTCTAGCACTATCACATAGTGTTATATTTAACCTTTCAGCTACCCCATTCTGTTCCGGGTTTTCTGGAACTGTCTTTTGGTGTTGGACTCCATCTTCCCTCAAAAAATCCTCAAACCGGTTAGAAGCATACTCTCCACCATTGTCACTCCTTATTCTGTTGATTGGAGTTTCATGGAGTTTTTCGCTCCATGCTTTATATTGTCTAAAACAATCATGAGCTTCGGACTTGTTTTTCAAAAAATACACTCGGGAATACCGAGACCAATCATCAGTGATAGTCATCATAAATCTCTTCCCCCCCACTGATGGTAATTTAGCCGGTCCCCAAATATCTGTTTGTACTAGATCTAGAATTTTGACTCCCTTATAGGTGGCTGTTTTAGGAAATGGTAATCTATGTGTTTTACCTTGAGCACATCCACTACAATCACTTATATTATCACTCTCACTGAACTTAATCCCTTCCACCACTCCCATCTTTTTCGTCTCTCTTACCTTGTCTAGATTCACATGCCCAAGCCTCTTATGCCACATCATAATATCATGAACACCAGCATAATAAAGTTTCTTCTTTTCATTACTTAAAACTAGCCTAAACATCCCATGGCTACCTTTCTCAGCAATGAAATAGACATCCTCATCAAAACTAGCAGTAAAGACTCCTTCCCTACTCCTAGTTAAAAAACCCTTATCATCTAATACGGATGTAGAGATGAGGTTTTTGTTCAGCTCCGGAATAAACAATACATCGGAGAATATTACTATGGATGTCTTTCCTTCTACTAACACTTTCAAATCTATCGATCCTACAAGAGTAGTGGTGACTATCTTTCCATCCCCGTACTCTATCTCTACGGTGGGAATATTTCTTATCTTAGTGAACAGGTGACTATCCTTACACATGTGCATGGAGGCACATGAATCTATAATCCAGCCTGCTTCACCTTTCAATCCACCGTAAGCACATTTCTGCCTTCGTGGAATTTCGACCTCGTTTTTCGCCTCCAACTCCTTATCTAAAAGGAGCTCATCGTCCTCGTCCTCGGATTCCGCCTCATGTACCTGGTTCACAAGGGCCTTTTTCTTTCCTCTCGCGGGTACCACTGGTCTGCCCCTCCTTTACCTGAAGCTCGATTAGCTTAGTGCACTCTGCCATATAGTGCCCAGGTTTTTTACAAAAATGACATAAACCTTTGAGAGCCCTTGGTCCGAACTCGTCGGTCTGAATTTTCTGCTCCCTCCCCCCATAGTTTCGCACCGGTTTCCGGGAATCCTTGTTCCTCCAATCAGTCGCAGTTGCCAAGGCTTGGCCACTCTTTTCTCCCCTTCGGATCTCAATCGTATTCTCCAAAACGAGAATCATCCCTACCACTGAGTTCCATATCCACCTTGAGTCTGACAAGTCTTGCACACGGTTGACTATGTTTTCGAACTCATCGGGTAACTTCATCAATAAACAGTTAACCTTTTCTTTTTCACTAAAATCTTTTCCCGCACTCTCTAGCTCCATGAAGACTGTAGCAAGCTCATTGCAAAAATCGAACATCTTCCCCCCTTTGTATACATACTCATTAACTTTTTGATCAGTGAACTGTTGTTGCTAAATCGTACCACTTCGATACATCTCTATGAGAGCCATCCAAAGATTGGATGCCCTTTCTACCTGCAAATGAGGATATGCAAGTCCTTGAGTGAGATGGCGTTGGATGAAGTGCTTTGCCACCATATTGTTGAAGTCTTAGGTTTCAGTATCATTCTCTTCGTTCCTTGGAATAGGTGACATTAATGCCGAACCAGTTGCTATTGGTATGGTCACCTCCTTCTCCTTTCCTTTCTCCACCACCTCTCCTTCTTTTGTTTCCTCCGTTGAAGGTGGATGCTCTTTCCTGGTGAATCTGCTTCCTCCAAACCCTGGAGGAATTCCAAGACTTGATGAACGCCCCAACCGTCAACTCACTATCCCCCAAAACCTTTTTTCGCATAGAGCTCCTATCATCATACTTTCCCAGTATATGAAGCCAGTTCCATTAAAGATTGGTACCCTAGAGGGTGGGCCCATAACTTGAAACTCTGAGACCTCCATAAGTCCTCAGAGTGGACAACTTCCAAGAAGCCTCTAGAATAACCCTGACCCCTTTGTGTTTCAGCAAAAACAACTGCCACCCTAGCAAACAATAACTTTGACCAACTTCACCCCTGTGAAGGCAAGACTCCCCTGAGTCGATACCAAAACGAATCCCTGAATTTGCTCCCCTGAGCAGTAAGTTATGGAGGGTCAAAGTTGACCTTTTGTACAGAAGCTCTCTGGGAGAGAGGGTCCTATCTCCTAATTTTTCTAGGTCCTATCTCTCTCACAGGCTCTATCTACTGATATACGGAGCCAATCAAATTACAGTTCCGTACACAAAAGTACAGCTGCCGGTGTACTTTATGTACGGACACTGTACGACATGGCCTAAATGTCGACACGTGGTATGTCCGGATTCTCGGTCCTTTAATCCTCGGAGATGCTGCGCTCCAATGTAACATCACCACGTGTCATCCGATGTGGCGATGACCACAAACTGCCGAAATCCTCTTCCGCGATCTCGGCGTTAATTCCGGCCGTCCGATTAAATTCACATTTAATTGTAGCCGTAATAACTACATGCGCGGTATTTGTTTCGCTAAAAAAATAACTGCGTTGTATTCGTTTCTTATCTGTACCGTAATCCGTACTTTTACATTACTGGATCTATGTACCCTATAAACAGTTACAGTTAAATGAATTATTTCACCTGATAATGTTTAATTAAATATCGAACCATATAGTATGTAATACTAGATAAAGACTTAACGGCTAAGGCTACCGGCTACCGGCTGTCTACCGTCTAGTAGGTACCAGGATCAAATCCTTTGGCCGGCACATACCTTTTAGTAAATAAACCCCTAACTAATATATATTTCCTGTAAACCTCTGGATAGCCTAGGTAGCCATGGCTCTAGCTCCCTCTCCAATTTCTCAGTGACTGCGACAAGTTTGAGAGTTGGAGAGAGAAGTTAGAGGTAGACTGCCTCGGCTTCTTTCTATATTTCTATTTAGACATAGAAAATACTTAAAATGGACCATTAATTTCTACAAGAGTGCATCTGATAACAATGCATTTATTCACGAGAGGACCTATCAATGAGCTAAAGGGCTTCCAAAAAAACGCAGCTCAAAAAATTGTTAACAAATTTTACCTATTACAACAAACTGGGCACAATTGGTTGTACTTAAAGTCTAAAGTCTAAGTCATACGCAAACTAGAATGTTCCCACAATGTGCGTGTGAATGGTTCTCTTGACATGTTAACTCATTCTTCCTTGTACAGAATTGTCAGATAATTACTCTTAATAATTTGACAATTGAAATAGAAAGGTAAGATTTGATTGGTTGTCTCCAGGGAAAATGAGCTACATAAGCAGAGAGAAAGTTTAATTCAGGTGGCAAAAAAAAAAAAAGACAGCTTCTCACAAAGTTTACTTCATGTGGCGAAAAAAAAAAAAGACAGCAACTCATGTTGATATTTGAGTATTTTCTAGGTCTGTATTATAATAGGAACAATGTAGAGGCGGTCTACCTCTTACTCCCTTTACCAAGCCCCCACACTTGTTGTAGTCACTGAAGGCTGGGTAGGGTGATAGGGCCATGGCTGCCTAAAGATTTGTAGCAGATAGTTAGCAGAAAATAGATGGGATTACTAAAAGTATTGACGGACCCAGGAATTGATCCTGTTACCTGCCGTCCGTCAATGTAGCCGTTAGCTATGTCCGTTTAGTCTAGGACTAGTGCTAGGACACGTAGGGTTTGATAATTATATAAATACGTACACGTAGACGAATTCATTTAACGGCGCAAAAAAATCCTTAGTACATAGAAACAGTTTAGTGAAGTATGGTTTACGCGAAAATGATACCGCGCATTTGTTTCGACGGCGAAACAAATACCGCGCACTTATTTTCGACGGGTGAGAATGGATACCAGATTTAATCGACGGCCGTGGTGCTAGCCGAGATTCTGGAATGGCCGCCTTGGCGTTTTCTGACGCCGCCACTCCGGATGACACGTGGAAATGCGCTGGAGGATTGCGAAATCTCCGGAGCGCAAGATAACAAGTTTGGGTATGACATTTGTCACTCGTATGTTCTTGTCGTACAATTTCCGTACAGAAAGTACTCCGGCGCCTGTACTTTTATGTACGGTACAGTCCTGTGATTGGCGCCGTACTTCAGTAGAAGGGGTTTAGAGAGGGACTAGAACTTAGAATATTTCTGGTAGGTAGATGCCTCTCCCAGAGAGCACCTTGTATAAATGGCAAACTTTGGCCAACCATAACTATCAAATCAGTTGACCAAATTCAGTGATTCTTGTTGCTGCGGACTCAAGGGAGTCGAGGCTACACAGGGGTGTAGTTGGTCAGAGTTTTTGCCTGCCTGGGTGGCTGCATTTCTAAGGGAAAGTCAAAGTGGGGAATGTTATCCTAAACTCATATTCTAACTTTGCATTCTGTAGTGAAACTGAGCACACAGAAAGTCTTACTTCACAGGGGTGAAGCTCTAATGGGGTTTTGATTGTCAAGGGGTCAATCATTTGGGTTTATATCAAGTTGGAGTCGGCACTATCTAGATTAGCTTCATTTGGACCTGCGAATTCTGTGTGGCAATGAAGCCCATAGAATTTCAACTCACAGTTCAGGTTGTGTACTTAATTAGAATTCATTGAGTCATAGGACACCTGTTGGTACCAGAAGAACAAAAAATATTACATACCACACTATATTCTCTATACACAACAAAAATCAGACTGGCATGCAATGAAAACTTTAACTTATTTGGCAAAAAAAATCTACACTAATAGCGATACATGGTGTACTAGAAGGAGAGAAAGCTTACCACACTCTCTACAGAAACAACGATAATTTTGGTGTTAAGTTTCTCGAACTCCACGTGACGGTTGCTTAAGGCAGTGATTTCCGCAACCGATCCATCAGCCTTACAAAGATTAATAATGCAAAAATTTATCTCTATACCTCAATTTCTTCCTCTTCTCCTTCTTTTCCCCTTTTCCTTCTCTTTTGTTCCCTCATCTTACCCTCTTTCCTTTCCAACATCCTCTTCTCCCATTTTCTCTCTATTTTTGCACATGACTACTAAATGATTAATTCTACTTTAATGCACTGCATAGAAAAAAATAACACTTTAACATAGGGAGAAACACAACTTTATTGAAGATAAATGCAAAAAGTGAAGTATCTCTTACTTACACGACATTGCAAGTTTACAATACAAATGAAAAATACATTCCATTAAAAATAAAGTAAATTACAAATACAAATTACAGATACACATTTCAAAACCACATTGGAAACACACATCACATTACAAACACATACCAATTTCGTTTTGCTTCACACATACTAGCTGTATAAACCATGGATATTTTTTATAATGAACCCTAAAATTCGGGCGGAGGGAAACGAATTTATGGAGAAGACGTGGAGGGCTGAAATACATACGGTGGAATGAAATGCGTTCGGTGGAGTGACATAAGTGCGGTGGAGTGAAAATGAGCGCAGCGGAGAGCTGTGAGAGTGTGATGACAAAGAGTAAGGAGAGTTCATAGTTTTTTCGGAAAGTGTTTTTGCAGCCACCAACGGGTAGGTTTTGGTAATATTTTTGGCAGTGTGGAATATTTTTTTTTTATCATCCCATATTGCCCCTTTGGTCAATTTGAGGCTTTATTTAGTGTGGCGTTCAAAATTGCAGACGCTAATATGACAGATTGTCCTATCATAAGTTGTGTTATGGGCTTTTCATGTGATCTTCTTAGATCGCTACTTTGATCAGCGACCGTCAGATCGTCAAATTTGACAGTTTAATTAAAATTTACCTCAAAACTCACAGAAAAATATTTTTTTGTCCGAATGTTTTTCAAAATTTAGACATGAGGTTTAATTCTCTATCAAACGACGTGCAACTCAACCGTGTTCCTATATATTTTTTTTGCAGCCAATACAATATGGGTCTTAAGGTCATATAGGTATGTTTTGCGTACAATATGCATATTGTTTGGGCCTATCTTCACCTACTTTTGAACTATGTTGCAAACCCAGGGATCTTTTAGCTGGAATTAGTATCTCGCCATGCTTAAAGAGGGCGTTACCGAACCAGAATTCTGTACGAATGCGATATTTGGCCAAGAGGGCATGCGACGTGCAGAAAAGTTGTGCGGATGATACAACAAAAACTCAACGCGTGTCTTAGGTAAGACTTAATAATGGCGCGTGAGCGAAGCGCATGCTTGGATACACGCGTCTGGACAACTCCACGCACATCCTCATCGCTCATCTTATGGTCGGTGGAAGGTGTACCATGTTGTTTACGAATGCGATATTTGGCCAAGAGGGCATGCGACGTGCAGAAAAGTTGTGCGCATGATACAACAAAAACTCAACGCGTGTCTTAGGCAAGACTTAATAATGGCGCGCGAGCGAAGCGCATGCTTAGATACGCGCGTCTGGACAACTACACGCACATCCTCATCGCTCATCTTATGGTCGGTGGAAGGTGTACCATGTTGTTCTACAATCACCATTGCAGGAGGAGAACCAGCAGTAGTAGTGGAAGTAGACATTAAAAACAACAGAAGCTATCAAAACACCTACTCAATAGCCAACTTTGATTCAACACGAAATATGACTCAAAATGCCAATATGCCTCAAATTTGTCATAGTGATACACAACATATTATATTGATAATTACCAAAATTTCATCTTAAATGACCTTGTAAACCATAAGATATGATGTCTGGAAGTTTCCCAAAAACTGCCTTGAGAAAATCATATTCCCAAAACTGGATACTACAAAATTTGCTAGGTCCTAAACTATATACTCATTGTGAGTATCTACTGGTCACACTAATTCGGGTAGCCGTACTACAAGACTATCATGTCTTACGACAAAGTATCCAACCTGTATTTTACTAAACCTTATGTACCTCCAAAACCTAATTATTATTTTCAAAGACCTAATTAATGAAACACTAATTTTTATTACACTAAACTACAAAACAATGTTTTCCAAATATTCTCAAATAGCAAACCGTACATAAAACGTTCCAGGTGCTTAGTCAGCAATAGTCGCTAAAGTATTACCTATTGTGGTAGAGTGGTTAGAAGCACCTGAGTGCTTCGTCACTTGTGGTCCCAGGTGAATCGCGTCCGTTGGCGCAAATGTAGTCAACGATCATAACGTCGAACCGTACCATGTATTTCTGAAATTACCGGTTCAGATGCCGTTTGTCTGATTCGGTGAATCTAATCGTTTCCTGCGTGACGTGTTTAACTGAATGTGAGCGCCACTCCGTAAAAACCTGCATACATTTCTTTTGCCAACGCGTGTCTCTGTAAAAGTACAATACGCTCTATTCGTACTTTTGCTACCGTAACACCAATTAAGGTAAGTATTGCACCAGATAACTTATAAAATATTCTAAGTTATTTTAGTCTCCTCTCCAGCCCTATCTAAAGATTTTCAATTTTCAACATACTAGTGTGCGCGCTAAACCAGTAATAAAACCTACTTGGTAACGTAGAAGGAGCCCATGACTAAAAGTTTTAGGTTTTGGGCCGATGGGCCATTTTGACTTTTGGAATTGGTGCATAGCGCGGTTTTTGGTGCTCTTATAGTCTCTCTTTTGTATTTCTATTTATTTTTATAACTTTTAATGTCTTGCTCTTAGTGTTTGCCTATCTTTTGTAGTGCTTGTTGGTCCTTTTGGGTTTTGCATCTCTAGCCTTTAATGATGGTCAACAATTTTCCATTTTGATCATGTTTTGTACTTTGATGGTTTCACCATCTCGTTTTTGATAATAAATCCTTCTCCTACTAATCTCTTTAAAAAAACAAAAATGATTCCTCTCGTTAAATTCCTCTGCTATTTTCTGGAATACCACAAACCTGTTTGCCCCCCTTCAAACATTGCAAGAAAATATGCGAAATGTCGCATTATTATTTGAAAGTATACATGAAGATCGTTTTGTGAAGTTAATAACTTTGACTAAAGTGCATATATTTTTAATGGAATCATTAATTAGTAGTAATAACAGAGCAAAGAATTTAACATAACAAAGTGTACTCAATTGTATCAATGTAATATGGGAAAAAATGTTGTGGTTACGACTAATAATTCGTTAACTTTGGTAGCGATGGATGTTTTTTGTGAGGGGAAACTTTGTCAACAAGGATGAATCTACTAGAACAATGGAAATGTTACTAAGGGTACGAGCCCATGTAGTTGTAACTTAGCAAATTTACTTTGTTTTTTAGCACAGATGCAACTTTTACCCTCCATAACTTACCGCTCAAGGGAGCAAATTCAGAGATTCTTTTTGCTATCGACTCAAGGAAGTATTTTCTTCACAGAGGTAGAGGTGGTGAGAGTTTTTGTCTACCAAGGTGGCAGTTATTTTTGCTGAAACACAAAGGGGTTAGGGTTATCCTAGAGGCTTCGTGTGAGCTGCTTACTCTAAGGACCAACGGAGGTCTCAGATTTTTAGGTTATGGGCCCACCCTCTAGGGTGCCCATCTTTAATGGAATTGGCTTCATAAATTAGGAGAGTATGATGACATGAGCTCTATGTGAGAAAAGGTTTTAGGGAATAGTGAGTGGATGGGTAGGCGTCCACCCACTCTTGGCATCCCTTCAAGGTTTAGAGGAAGCAAATTAACCTGAGATGTAGATCCATCTCCAACGGAGGAGACAAAGGAAAGGGAGGTGGTGGACAAAGGAAAGGAGAAAGAGACAATCACACCGATAGCAACCGGTTCGGCATTCATGTCACCTATTCCGAGGAATAAGAGAATGACAGTGATACCTAGGACTACAAAAATATGTCGGCAAATCACTTCATTCTCCGCCATCTTACTCAAAGGCTTGCATCTCATCATTTGCAGGTAGAGAGGGCATCTGATCTTTGGGTGGCTCTCATAGAGATGAACCGAAGTGGTACGATTCAGCAACAACAGTTGGCTAACCAGAAACATTATTTTTTTATTTTTTGTTTTCTTCTTCTTTCTTCCAATCTTTGTCTCCTATCTTGTAACCACTCTTTTTCTGGGCTGCATATTTAGGTTTGAATTTGGGTCAAATTTTAGGATTAATCTGCGGAATTGGGGTTTGGCTGCAGATTTAGGGTTTGGGCCGCAGATTTGGTGTTTGTACGGATTTGAGGTTTATTTTTTGGAATTATTAACCCTAGGTAAGCATATTACCATCACTTGGTCGCAGATTCTTTATTGTTAGGGCGTGGAATTAGGGTATGGGAGACCTTCTTTGCCTAATTCTACCGTATTTTGTTTTTTTCTTTGAAGTTTCCTCCATATTCCCTATCTTCCTTACTCTTGTTGCAAATTCCTTTTATAGCTAGTTGATTTTTGATTTGTGGTGGATTTGATATTCTCTTTCTTTTTCCTGTGTTAAATTTAATCATTCAGAAACTTAGCAAAATTAAAATATATATTCAATATATTAGTGCAATTCTGTGTCCTCCATTAGACTACAAAATACAAGAAGCCTCTAGATAGTTGTTAACTAGTCCACTTTAACCCACAGCCACTACTGCCCAAAAAGTCACACTGACAATTTGACTGCACCTCTGTGCAGTTTGGACTCCCCTGAGTCCGTAGCAAAAAGAATCACTGAAAACGACCAACCAACCGATAAGTTATGAGGCGGTAAAAATGCCAATTTGTACAAAACTCTCAAAGGGAGAGGTGAATGCTTACCAAAATTTTCTAAGTCCTGATTTCCTGTAATAACTTCTATCTACTGAAGTACGGACCAATCAGATTACTGTACCGTACCAAAAAGTACTATTGCCGGTGTACCTTTTGTACGGCCTATGTACAACATGACTATTAAGCGGACGCGTGTCTCTTTTTCACTCGTCCGTACATTCCTCCGAATTCCTATGACCGAATGTCATCTCTCCACGTGGCTCCAGGTCATGCCACGTCACTAAACGCCAAAGTGACTACTCCGGGATTTCAGCGATGATGTGCGCCGTTGGATTTGCAGCGAGACGCAATCTTGGCCGTAATAAACACTTGCGCGATATTTGTTTCGTTGTCGAAACAAAATGTGTGGTATCCGTTTTGAATTGGTACATTTATAAAACTGTATCCATGTACGCCGTACACAGTTTTAGTTAAATGGATTCGCTCCTTCCTAAATATATATATATATCTATCACATACTATAGCATTTAGCATTGGTCCTAGTTTAGTAGGATAAAGCTGACCACTATCGGCCAGCTTGACGAACCGTAGGTACCTAGATCAAATCCCGGGTTCCTCAGGTATATTTTTAGTAGCCTTAATAATATCTGCCTGTTGAACTAAGGCAGCTTGGATAAACCACTCTCTCTATCCCTCAGTGACTACAACAAGTATGGGGGCTAGAGAGCGGAGGTGGAGGCAGGCTGTCCGTCCTTTTCTTTTTCCTTTTATAAAAACATATTTAAACCTAGAAAATACTCTAGAAATCTATAAATTTCAACAATGTACACGTGGACCTTCGCGGTCAACCGAGATTCATCCACAATATCCTTCCAGAACTATACAAAAAAATCTACATTCTGCGGCGTTGCTATACTGCTACGCTGCGTTGCTATGCTGCGCTACGTTATTCTACTAAGGTGCTATGCTGCTATGATGCGCTGATATGGAATCGCAGCTGCGTTGCTCTGCAACCGCAACTATAGCAGCCGAGTTTCTAGCCACTAAGTTCCCAACCTTTTAACCCTGTTACAATGTGCCTACTTTCACCTACTTTTGAACTTCGCTAATAAGTAATAACTATCGGTACACTTACAAATTTGATAGATCATAATTAAACCTTACACATAAGCCAAGCGGGTGGATGCAAATCCATCAACCACTACAAAATCACGCAGGATACCCACTCACGCTCCGTTTGCCATTCGTTAACCTTCACGGAATATAATTTTGGGTTTAAAAAAACGTTACAAGATGTCGTATAGTGACATTTTGTGCACGTATGAATGTTAGGGTACAGCCCCATGTAGTTGTAACTTAGCCAACTTACTTTGTTTTTTAGCCCGGATCCGACGGACCCGGATTTCAAGTGTCTTTATGTGTTTACTCAAAATTGTTACTTAACTTTGTGAAGATTGTACACGTCGACAATGCCCGTGACGGCTGTCACCGTGTACAATCTGTCTTGCCGCACCGTATTTTGAAACTTTTTGAAGCGTCGCAAGACACATCGTAATTTTTGAAACGATTCGGCTTGTCGCATGTCATTGCGTGACATCATAGACGTACAGCCTTGCAGCCGTGATTATACAGCATGCCTTTGCGTAAACCTCTCCTGTGCGGCCGCGATGACTTTGCAGATTTCTCACCTTCGCAAATTTTTCACCTTTTACGTAAAATGACAATGCACCATCGAGACCCCTGCAAAAAAAAACGTACAACGCGCATGGGGACAAAAACGAACAGCCTTAGTACTTTAGTGACAGTGGGTCGAAAAAACACAATACGACAAATTTTCGTACATCATAAGTCCGACAATGTTGCAAATTGTACTCTACATATTTGCGATCTCTTCGTACGGTTGTAACTTAGGCATTACAGGGCTAATTTTAAGAGAAAACGACATAAAAAAAACCCGTATTTAGTCACATGGGGCCGTACCCTTATATTTTAGTGCGCGCTTACGAATCATGGTTAAAATGTAGGTTAAAGTACGCCCATAATATATGCATATTGTACGCGAAACATATAATATGACCTTAAGACCCATATTGTATTGGCCGCAAAATGAAACAAAATAGTAACACGGTTGAGTTGTACATTGATCGATAGAGAATTAAACGTAATGTCTAAATTTTGTAAAACTTTTGGACAAAAAAATAGTGATTTCTGTGAGTTTTGAAGTACTTATTTAAACCGTCAGATTTGGACGATCTGACGGTCGTTGATCAAAGTAGCGATCTAAAAAGATCACATGAAAAGCCCAAAACACAACTTACGATAGGACAATCTGTCATATTAGCGTATGCAATTTTGATGGTCACACTAAATAAAGTCTCAAATTGACCAACTAGGCAGTATGGGACGATAAAACAAAAAAAAATCCTCACTGCCAAAAATATCGCGGTTTTTTTGCCGTCAGCGGTTTTTTTTTCTTGGTTTTTTTTCCCGCGCAATGTCATCCTAAGCCGTGTCAGTTCGCTAAAAAATTTCGTTCGGCGGCATGCACTTTACTATGATCATACGTCATATTCGTAAGTTTGTATAAAGGTGTGCACAACGCACACACATACAGTATGCCTACTCTACGCAAGTTTTGTGCCAAGTTTTGTGGTCCTACCAAAGGGCTACCATAAAAACGCCTACTTTTGAACTATGTTACGTATCATAAACTTCGTCCGCCCGTATTGCATTCATATTTTGCGCTTGAAGGATCTTTGACGATTTTCTACATAAAGACACAAGCCTACGAGTACCACCCAAAATAAAACCGTGCGTGAGAGTAAGGGCGCGTGCTCGTGTGCCAAAGTAAAGGCTTTATTTTTGTCGTTATACTGAAAAAGTAAGCACCGTACCGATAAAATTTACCTCTGTATAAATAAAGTGAAAACATTTATTGCACATTCTCATGTAACTAAAACTTAGTCTTACTACTTTGTTAATTAGCGAAGATTTTCCATAGTTCTTTCAAAGCGTTCCGCTATAACGCAATTGAAACGTTACATTAATTTGTGAGACTTATAAACGACTACAAAACTTGCAAGAATTGATGACGTTTAGGAAACAGCGACCGTTGTAGGCGTGTAGTTTCGTGTGACATTGTAGATGTTTAGGGTTTGTGACATTTTGACGTCAAGCTTTATGATAGCGTCGACGTCATTAATTCAAATCTTTCCGCCATGATTTCCCGATTTTGTTTTTTCGTCCTATCTCATTTTTATTGCCATCAAAAGACGTCGAAAGACATTTAAAAGTAATATTTTTTAGAGGTCTTTCATTTGATATCATTATTACCTTTTTTCATTGCAAAGGTTGTGAGATAGACACAGTAGTGGGAGAGGGAGAGAGAAAGAGGCGCTTTGATGGACTCCGTTTTTGTGGAATGGCATCCGTTGCTTGAGACCCCTCCACGGCCCCTACACGGAAATCTTATGTACATGCAGGAAATGGAGAGTGGTTATTTTTTTGGAACTCCGCTTACTTAAAAAGAAAAATAAAAAACCTTCGACGCGTGCGACAATGTTTACATATTCGTTCACATCACGAAACTTTAGTTAAAATCACCTCGCGAGGTGATTAAAGTATAAATTTGAAGATGAGAGGGACGCGAAAGTGGGTCCAAACGCGGTACATGAGAAACGACTGTATATTTGAAGTTTCAAGTTGACGCAAATTGTACTGTGGTAATTGCAATTATGTGTCCTCCAAATATCTCATGACTCTCTTGGCTGCCTCCCAATCTCTCTTTCTACGATCGTTGAGACTCCTACCGCTGCCGCTTTGTCTGGCCTTGTACAGTTCATAAAGTAGATCAAACTTCCTACGACCTGTATGTAAGGAATACACTTCATAAACTCTCTCTCCTCTGGACTCATCTGATCATCTAAGATTATCACTCCTCCTTCTTCACTCCCATCACTTACTTTTTTCAAGTCTATGGGAGTGGTACAACAGTTAGCTTTCTCCATTTGAAACTTCTCAAGCATATTTCCTATTGCTTCTTTCTGAGTGAGTCTTATGATCTTTTTACCCCTATCTCTTTCCATTTGAATTCCCAAAATATATCTTGCCTCCCCTAAATCTTTCATGTCAAAATCTGCTTCTAAGATCTTTCTTCAACTTATTGATCTTTTCCAAAGACTTACATAACACCAACAGATCATCCACATAAATTGCAATAAAGACCACACCATTCTCATCCTCAAACATATAGATAGAATGGTCAGAGCTGATCCTGATTTATCCTAGACCAATAAGAAACTCATCTAGTTTCTTATACCACTTTCGTGGAGCCTGCTTCAGTCCATATAAGGATTTTATGAGCCTGCAGACTTTACTCTCTTCTCCATTCTCCACAAATCCCTCTGGTTGCCTCATGAAGATTTCTTCCTCTAACTCACCATTGAGGAAGGCGGTCTTAATGTCCATCTGATGAATTTCCATGTCTTCCGCTGCTGCTAAACTCAGGAGAATCCTGACTTATGGGAAACGAACAACTCGGGCGAATGTCTCCTCATAGTCAATCCCCTCTTTTTGGGTGAAACCGTTTGCCACTAAACGAGCCTTATATCTTTCGATGGTATTGTCAAGGTTTAGTTTTAGTTTAAAGACCCATTTACACCCAATAGGTTTTCTATCTGGAGGGCAATCCGCTAGTTCCCAGGTATTTGCTTCCATGATGGAAGCCATTTCATCATTTATGGCCCTGATCCATCTGTCCTTTTCTCGACTGTTCACTGCCTCTAAGTATGACTGAGGCTCATCAGGATGTGATAGCTTAGTTACCTTATGAGTCGCCTGTTTCTCTTGTAGCCTTTTGCTGCTCCTTCTCCCCTCTTCAAATTCTGAAGCTGGAATAGAGGGAAGTCTTGGGTTCCTCCTTAGTGTCTCATTAGCTCCCCTATTCATGGATGATGGTTCCGATTCATCCTCTTCTGTCTCCTCGAAATCCATGGGAATATGTGGGGTATCTGGTAGCTCTCCTATAACTTGCATCTCCCCTGAATCTGCAATCTTGGTATCACTCATGTCATTTTCGGGAAAAACAGAGTTCTCCTCACTCTCGGACTCAAACGTGATCCTTATCTTCTTAGTATATTTAAAGGGGTCAATTGAGTTTCCTTCATCCATGACAACTAGGTGTTTTACCAGAATGATATCTTGCTTTGCTAAGTCATAAACTCTATATCACTTAACATCCTCATCATATCCCACAAAATATCGAGGTTTTCCCTTAACATCAAGTTTCCAGTTTTTCTTATCTGTATCTAGACTGTAAACTTAACTACCAAAAACTTTAAGGTGAGAGATATCCGGTTTTCTTCCAACCCATCTCTCATAAGGTGTCATACCTTTGACTGCTGATGTGAGGACTCTATTTTTAATGTAATTGGCACGGTTCATGGCTTTTGCCCAAAATCTCTTTCCTATTTTCTTGTCAGCCTACATACTGCATACACTATCTCCTAGTGTTCGGTTTAGCCTTTTTGCTACACCATTTTGTTCCGGATTATGTGGTATAGTTTTCTGGTGTTGAACTCCCTCATCTCGTAAGTATTCCTCAAATTGGTTAGAGGTATACTCTCCCCCAGTATCAATCCTTATTCTCTTAAAGGGGGTTCCATGCAACTTCTCACTCCAGGCTTTGTATTCTTTGAAGTAAGTTGGTGTTTCTGACTTTGTTTTTAGAAAATAAACTCTAGAGTATCTAGACCAATCATCAGTGATTGTCAACATATATCTTTTCCCTCCAACTGAGGGTACCCTTGCTGGTCCCTAGATATCTGTATGGATCAAATCTAGTACTTTTTCCCCCTATATGTGGCGGTTTTTGGAAAAGGAAGTCTGTGAGTTTTTCGTTGGGCACAACCACTAAAATCTTCCACCATTCCATTATCACTGAACTGAATGCCTTCTACCACACCCATCTTCTTCATCTCCCTCAACCTATCAAAATGCACATGCCCCGACCGCTTATGCCAAATTATCAATTTTGGGACACCAACATAGTAAGCATTCTTCTTTTCATTACTCAAGTTAAGCCTAAACATTCCTTCGCTACATTTATCTGCAGTGAAATAAACTTCATCCCCATACTTGGCTGTAAAAACTCCCTTTCTAGTGAAAGTATTAAACTCTTTGTCATCTCACACAGATGTAGAAACAAGATTTTTACTCAGCTGAGGAATATAAAGCACATCTGAGAAAGTGAGAATAAAAGTCTTACCCCCCACTAAAACTTTCAAGTCAACTGATCCCACTAGATCTGTGGTAACAATTCTCCCATCCCCATACTTTATTTCTACAGTAGGGATTTTCCTTTGCTTAGTGAAGAGGTCTTTGTCACGACACATATGCATGGATGCACCTGAGTCGATGATCCATCCTTCCTGTGGAGCTTCCCGAATTGCTCCAAGGGCACACTTTTGTCTCCGAGGGATCTCCTTCTCCTCCAGACTCTCGTCAAGAAGAAGCTCCCCATCCTCCTCAGAGGACTCGTCCTCGGTGTCTCCTGTCACCTTTGTGACCAAAAGTGCCTTTTTCTTCCCTCCGGAAGAACCCCCTCCTTGGTTCTCTTTGAGCCTCAGCTCCGCCAGCTTGGCACAATCCGCAATAAAGTGCCCTGGCTTTTTGCAAAAATGACATAGGCCCTTTGGGGGCCTTGGTCCTCCAGGTTGGACTCTTTCTCCTTTGTATGGTTTTTTCGGTTCCGGTCTCCACTTGTCCCCTCCGGCGGCTAGAGCTTGAACGCTCTTTCCACCTCCCCTGATCTCCATGGTATTTTCCTGCACAAGTATCATCCTGACTACTGTATTCCACTTCCATGAACTATCAGTCATTTCTTGTACTCTGTACACTAAGTTCTCATACTCGTCTGGTAACTTCATGATGAGAGTGTTTACTTTCATTTTCATTGTGCCTGTCCATCCAGCACTTTCCATCTCCTTATACAAACAAGAAAAATCATTGCAATAATCTAACATCTTTCCTCCTTTGTACGTGTAACTCACTAGCTTTTGCTCAGCCAACTGGAGCTCTTGAATGGTACAAGCTCTATAGATCTCCACGAAACTTTCCCACAACTCCTCGGCCTTGTAAATATTAAGGTGAGAGGTGGCCAATGCTTGATTGAGATGCCTTAGAATGAAGTTCTTGGCAGCCATGTTTATGTCTTCCCACATTAGAACATCGTTCTCCACTGTCTTCACAGCCGCCGCTCCTGGTGCCATGGAAATAGGGGTGAGGGGTGTCTCCTTCCCTTTCCCCTTTTCGGACACACTGCTGTCCCCATCATCTGCCTCCTCCGCAAAAGCAGTCGCTGCTGCAAAAAACCTTACTCCTCCAAATCTTGGCGGAGTTCCCAAAAGTGGACCTTTCACTTGTCCACTGACGATACCCCAGTATCGTTTTTCACACAAAGCTCCCATCATCATGGCTTCCCAATAGATGAACCCAGATCCATTGAAAGTGGGCACCCTAAAGGGTGGGCCCATAACCAGCAATTTTGTGTCCTCCATTGGACTACAGAATACAGGATGCCTCTAGATAGTTGTTAACTAGTCCACTTTAACCCACAACCACTGCTGCCCAAAAAGTCACACTTGCAATTTGACTGCACCCTTGTGCAGTCTGGACTCCCCTGAGTCCGTAGCAAAAAGAATCACTGAAAACGGCCAACTAGCTGATAAGTTATGAGGCAGTAAAAATGTCAATTTGTACAAAACTCTCAAAGGGAGAGGTGACTGCCTACCAAAATTTTCTAAGTCCTGATTTCCTCTAATAACTTCTATGTACTGAAGTACGGACCAATCAGATTATTGTACCGTACCAAAAAGTACTATTGTCGGTGTACCTTTTGTACGGCCTATGTACGACAAGACTATTAAGCGGACGCGTGTCTCCTTTTCACTCGTCCGTACATTCCTCGGAATTCCTATGACCGAATGTCATCTCTCCACGTGGCTCCAGGTCATGCCACGTCACTAAACGCCAAAGTGACTACTCCGAGATTTCGGCGATGATGTGCGCCGTTGGATTTGCAGCGAGACGCAATCTTGGCCATAATAAATACTTGCATGATATTTGTTTCGTTGTTGAAACAAAATGCGTGGTATCCGTTTTGAATTGGTACATTCAAAAAACTGTATCCATGCACGCCGTACACAGTTTTAGTTAAATGGATTTGCTCCTTTCTAAATATATATATATATATCTATCACATACTATAACATTTAGTATTGGTCCTAGTGTAGTAGGATAAAGCCGACCACGATCGGCCAGCTTGACAAACCGCAGGTACCGGGATCAAATCCCGGGTCCGTCAGGTATATTTTTAGTAGCCTTAAAAATATCTGCCTGTTGAACTAAGGCAGCCATGGATAAACCACTCTCTCTATCCTTCAGTGACTGCAACAAGTATGGGGGCTAGAGAGAGGAGGTGTAGGCAGGTTGTCTGTCCTTTTTCTTTTTCTTTTATACTAACATTTTAAACATAGAAAATACTATAGAAATCTATGAATTTCAACAGTATCAGGATCAATTCCTGGGTCTGTCAAGTACCTTTTGGTAAATCTACCTAATCCACCCCCGGTCTTCTCTACTGAGCTTAGGCAGCCATGGCTCTAGCTCCCTATCAAGCCTTCATTAACTACAACAAGTGTGGGTGCTTGGAGAAGGGAGTCAAGGACATATTGCCTTTGCTCTTTTTCTATAAAGACCTAGAAAATTCTCAAATACCAACAGAACCATGATCAAAACCCTAACTAAAACATGACGCAAAATGTAACACAACTAGTCCTTTCCACAACGAACCATAACATTTCGCCACTTAAAACATTTTTTCTCCGTAGACAATTGTCGAATTTTCAATTTGAAACCGCCAATCGGAAGTTGTGAATATTACTTTTCAATCGCCACTGTCAGATTCACAATCCGATAAGTGTGTATGGATAAAAGATTTTTTATGTGACGAACAAAACATTAACACTAAGGGTGCGTCTCTGTGTGCCAAAGTAAGGGTTTTTTTCGGTCATTTTCTTGTAAAACTTAGAGCCGTACCGCGTAAGTTTCAACCGTACAAAAAAATAAAAAAAATAAGTACATTTTGCGTCATCATCGAATTTAAAATGTACTACATGTTGTTGTCTTGTGCTCTTCAACCCACGACCACGCCAAAAAACGCCATCTTTAAACCTTTCTTTAAAATACACGGCCGATGTGTTTTAAAACAAAGTATTTTTCAGAAACAAATAGGAATACGTATTCGCACGTGGAAAACTTCTTACAAAAATTTCAAACAAATTCAAGCGACGGTGAAAGGTACATTATTCGTTATGTTTTGTCCGTTTGCGTCCATCAAAGTACACAATTTGTTGTGTTTTGTCGCGTTTCGTTTGGTACGGACTTTTCCATTCCAGGGTATGAAAATTTCGATGCCATTTGACGAAATCGTGAGAAATCTATGAGGGCGCCCCAGCAAGTCGTACACGTCGCCTCTCTCACGTACCCTCACATTCTTGCGACGTCCTAAGGGCATTTTTTTACAGTTTGGTGCGTCATCACAAATTGTACACTGTCGACAGCCATCACGGGCATTGTCGACGTATACAATTGTCACGCCGTTAAGTGACAACTTCGTTTGGTACACATAGGGACACATGAAATCCGGGTCCGCCGGATCTGCCCTAAAAAAAAAAAAATCTCTAAGTTTGAAGTACATAGAGACGCACCCTAATCATAGTTCAAAAGTAGGCGTTTTTATGGTAGGCCTTTGGTTGGCGCCCTTATCGTAAGTTGTGTTATGGGCTTCTCATGTGATCTTCTTTGATCGCTACTTTGATCAGCGACCGTATGATCGTCCAGATCTGACGGTGATAAAAAAAAATTTGGTCCAAATGTTTTAATTGGTCCGAATAGGTCCGAATGCAATATGGGTCTTAAGGTCATATTGTATGTTTTGCATACAATAGGCATATTATTGTATGGGCCTACTTTCACCTACTTTTGAACCATAGTTCAAAAGTAGGCGTTTTTATGGTAGGCCTTTGGTAGGCGCACAAAACTTGGCACAAAACTCGCGTAGAGTATGCACACGCTATGTGTGTGCGTTGTGAATGTACGAATTTGACGAATCATCATAGTACAGCGCACGCGGCCATACGAATTTTTTTAGCGAAACACGGCGTAGGATGACACTCTACGGGAAAAAAACCCGGAAAAAAAAAATGTGTACGTAAGTCCTATCGTAAGTTGTGTTATGAGCTTTTCATGTGATCTACTTAGATCGCTACTTTGATCAGCGACCGTCCGATCATCCAAATCTGACGGTCCAAATAATAACACCTTAAAACTCACGGAAAAAATATTAATTTGTCCGAATGGTTTTCCAAGTTTAGGCATGACGTTTAATTCTCTATCAATCGTTGTGCAACTCTACCCTGTTACTATTATTTTTCATTTTGCGACCAATACAATATGGGTCTTTAGGCCATATTGTATGTTTTGTATACAATAGGCATATTGTATGGGCCTACTTTCACCTACTTTTGAACTATGTTTTGAACCTAGTTGTTCAATACGCGCGTTTTTTTTCCTTTTTTCCAGTTTCTACGTATTGTACGTGACTTTTCAATAAATCGCAAAAAAACGTCTACTGTAAACTGAAACTGCGATTTTACGGAAACCTATAGACAAATTACGGTAACTGTTTGATTTTTTACGGAAATTGTACGGTAGTTGACGAAAAGATTAGCTGCACGTATCCGTACTTTCTGTTCAGTAAACTAAACAGAATGTACACGGAATGTACGGGAAAATATCGTCACGTCTACGGACATTTCCAAAAGAGACGTTGCTGCGTCACACTATTTGAGCGCCGTAAGTTCAAAATGTGTACAGGCGTCTTCTTCAAGTTTTCGAAAAAGAGCCGCCATAAATACTTCAACAGTTGAATGCGAAAATTCAAGGAAGACGCCATTACCGACGCCACGGCAGTAGTTAGTAAACTGCCGTTGAAGCCGTCTGAGAGGTAGGGAGAGAAGGCCATGGAGCCCTGTGTAACAGGATCTCCTACCTCTCAGAAAATCCCATTACTACAAACAATTCCAACCACACATTCCACACATTGGAAAATACACATCCACATTGGAAAACACTCACATAGGGATAACTTTAAATTAGAAGAAGCTTTTGTCCACATAACATTAGCTTGGTCTCTTGCCCTCGTGGCTCAACCCTTCAATTTAAAGTGTTTCCTCTACTCTCCACTCTTAATAATTCTATCTCTTAACCTACTAAAACACTATTTAGTCAGTAAAAGATTTCAATGCAAAAATGCCTTTTTTCCAATTTGGTATTAATCGCTCAGGACCAAGATTAACCGGAATTTCCACAAACTTTTCCAAAGGAAAAGATGTCTACTCTCCTCTTACACTTCACTATTTATCCATCATCGCCCTGGACTAACCTGGCCAGAGTCAACGCTCGCTCCGTTTTAACAGGCTTTTACCTGGGCCAATCATTGATCAACAAGGACTCAGACTGACCAATGCAAAATCGTGCAAAAATCTCTTACTAAAGGCATGGTTCCATCAGACGAAAAGTGAGGTGTAATACAGAATTTTGTAATTGCCCGTACCATGCCGTACTATATTTTCGTGAGTTTATTGAAAACAACATTACACAAAATAAGATTGCGATTCTCCAAGTATCCGGGAGAAGACGTCGACTTTCCGATTACATTTTGGTCTTCATCTGCGAAGCAATCGCTCTATACGCCTCTGTATTGGTGAACCCAACTCGCGGAGGTGGGTTCACCAATACAGAACCAGTCATTTCGCTACACCTGGACGATAGATACTTGTGTCGATGAAAAAAAAAAAAAATTCACACGCCCTCAAAGTCATGTTGCCTTCGGACAAGGTGACCGTTAAATCTTTGCCAAAAAGAAATACGGTTTTTTCCTGAAAGTCAGTGGAGTGAAGGAGATCTTTGAGGTATATTGACGCAGTACACTTGCGAAGTACACGTACGAAGTACGCGAGTACGGATTTGCATACGAAATGGTCGGTTTTCAAATCTTTGCGATTTTAGAGATTTGATCGTCGACCTACGTGGAACCACTCAAAAAACAACATGTATGTAAAAACCTATTTACGGACGATACGCGATGTAACCGAGGCCTCTGTAATACATAAATTTTGCTGTCCGTACTATTACAAAAACCTCCTGATGTAACCATGCCCTAACTACTTAGCACTTTACTAACCAATCAAACGTTACGTTTCACTACGTAACATTTACGTCCAAAAGTGCGCGCCAAACGAAACGCGACTTCGCACGATCGTGCGTAACAAATTTTGCACGTGAAACTTCCAACGAAATTCCCTCAAGTGAAAGTGACGTTTCGTACTAAAATTTGTACAAAACGAAACACCGTGCTTACTTAACGTTTCAAAAGAACTTTATCAAACGTACACGCTTAATTTCGGTACTAATTTGACCCTTAACCCGTTTCAACGATACCCACTTGTTATTTAGAACCCACGCTGTCACCTAAATACACCCATCGCTATAACTTTTAAAATATAACTCCAAATAGCGTGGTTCTTTCGCGGACGTCTATCAATTTAGTACTCCATAATCATAACACCTAAATACCCCTTTATAAACAAGTTCGATCCGCTATTACTATTACATCATCCCCTCCTTATTTTTAGCTAACCTCGGTTAAAACACCTTTAATTCTCAAGATGGGACTTGTATATTATTATCCCTCCAATACCTCTGAAAAAACTCAAATTTTTTATCCTCTAAAGTCAACTCATCCTCAGGCCTTCCTAAATGATGCACTTGCCAATATATAGTATCGCCGACCTTGAACCATGGACCAACCAAATCTATTACCCATCTGTGTACATCAGGTTCTATAATTATTAAGGGGTCCAACTCCAATTCTCCTTCAGCTGGTCAAAGATTCGTTGGTTTCAATTGGCTGATGTGTATCACTGAATTAATTTTTGTTAAAGGCAGAAAGTCCAATTTGGCAGCAACTGACGATATCATCTCGATTATAAAAATGGTCAAATGTACTTAGGAGCAAATTTCCCCGTAGGATCCGATTGTCCCTCGAGCTTGCACCTGTAATGAGTTGTAAAAAGCTTAACCTTCTCACCTGTAAGTACCACCCAATCACCGCGTTTGCGGTTAGCATTTAATTCTTGCCTCCTTTGTGCCTCCACTAATGCACCCTGGACAATTTTCCAAACTGTTTGAACGTATTCCCAAAACTCTGTTCCAAAACCTTTATTCTCTTGAGTGACCCCTGTTATTAAGTATAATGATTCTATAGGTTGGTATCTGTATGTAACTTTAAATGGTGAGAATCTTGTACTAGCATGTTTACATGAATTGTATGCAAATTCCATTAATGGCAGTTTAGATTCCCATGTGTTATGAATTCCACTGCAAACACTCCTAAGCATTTCCTCTAGTGTACGGTTCATCCTTTATATCTGCCCATCTGTCTGAGGATGATAAACAGTACTCATTTTCAATTCAGAGCCTGAATTTTGCTTTAATTCTTTCCAAAAAGCAGACGTAAATTTAGAATCTCTATCACTAACTATAGATAGAGGGACTCCATGATGTCTGACCACGTTGTCAAAATATAACTTTGCAATATCTATAACTGAATGAGTGGTTTTGCAAGGGATAAAGATTGCCATTTTACTGAACCTATCGACTACGACCATGATACTGTCATTCATTTTAGATGTAGCAGGCAACTTGACATTAAAACCCATATTAACAGATTCCCACGTTCTTTCGCGGATATCCAAAGGTTTTAAGAGACCTTTAGGTTTTTGAGTACTAGGTTGACTCTGTTGGCAAGGGACACAACTTTCCACGTGTTTTGACACCTCTTTTGTTATCCCGGGCCAAAATAATCTACTTTGCAATCGACTAACAGTTTTATCTCGACCTAAATGTCCCAAATGCTCATGAGCTTCCCATAAAATTTGTTTTCTTAAGTCTCCGACTTCAAGAATGCATAATCTATCCCCAATTTGCAAATACAGTAAACCATCATCTAGTCTAAAGTTTTTGACATGCCTCTCATTCAATGGGTCAGAATTCCCTCCCGAAATATTCTTGCAAATCACAGCAAAATAAGGATATTTATCATAACCATTTCTAACAGTATCTAAAAACAATTCATCTTGAACCATAACACATATTTCAAAACATCTACTTAAAGGACTTGCGACTATTTTTGTCTTCCCATAAATATATTTGACATAAAATTTGAAATATGTTAATTTCTACATCCATCTAACCTGACTGCCAGTCGTAATATGTGCATCACTTAATCTTTGTGACTAAGATAATGTTTTATTATCACAGTGAACTGTAAATTCTTTCTTATGCAAATAACAACGCCATTTCACCAATGCATGTACAATTGCAAATAATTCATTTTCCTGTGCTGTATAGTTTTTTTTAGCATCATTGAATTTCTGGACTAAAAAGCAATAGGATGAAAGTGTTTCCCGACTTTTTGACTTATGACTGCACTTAGACCTTTATTAGATGCATTTGTGGTGAACAAAACTTCAAATTCCCCAGCAAGGTCAATATACACCAGTGTAGGAGCAGAGGTCAAATTCCCTTTTAGTTCCTCGAATGCTCCCTCCTGAGCAGCTCACCACACAAACGTCTCCTTCTCCAAACTAAATCCGTCAAAGGTGCAGCGATCATACTGAAGTACTTGATAAATTTCCTGTAATAAGTGGCTAATCCTAGAAACGATCTAACTTATGTGATATTAGTAGGTTGTTTCCAATTTTGGATTGCTAAAATTTTGGATGGATTTGTTTTAACACCTTCCCCACTAACTATGTGTCCCAACAATAATTGTTCATTTTTAAGAAAGTCAGATTTTGACAATTTTCAATATAATTTTCATTCTCTTAACCTTTCCAACACTCTTCTTAAATGAATAACATGTTGTTCTTTAGATTCACTGTAAACTAAAATATCATCTATAAACACTTGGACAAACTCATCTATGTAATCTAAAAAGGTTTGGTTTATTTATCTTTGGTAAGTAGGCTGTGCATTCGTTAAGCCGAATGGCATCACTATCCATTCGAAATGACCCACCCTAGTCCTGAAAGCAATTTTATCAACATCTTCAATTCTAATTGGCACCTAATTAAAGCCACTACGCAGGTCAATCAACGAAAATACTTTAGCACCTTTTAAACGATCTATCAAATCAGAAATTAAAGGTAACGGATACTTATCCTTCACCGTAATCTTGTTCAGACTACGATAATCGACACACATTCTCAACGTTCCGTCCTTCTTTTTGACGAAAAGAACTGGTGCTCCGTACGGTGATTTGTTGGGTTGAATATGTCCTTTCTCTAGGAGTTCTTTGATCTGTTTCTTTAACTCCTCCTGCTCAAAGAAACTGTGTTTATAAATTCCTGTGACAGGAGGATTACATCCAGGTTCAAGGTTAATAACATGTTCTACATCTCGGGAAGGTGGCCTTCCCGAGGGTAAATCACTTGGGAAAACATCTTGAAATTCAAAAATCAAATCCTTAACAACAACATCAGATGTATTAATGTCAGTTACAAAATCAGATTTTAGTTTTTCGAAAGTTTTAGTGGTGTCAGATTTAGGGGTGACATCAATGTTAGTGTTTTCTCCCCCCCCTTCATCAGTAACTGCCTCAGTTACTAATAACAAGAAAGCATGATTCGTTTTATCTTTTAAGTGTTTTTTAAATTGTTTAGCAGATATCAAACCTTCTACTCCCAATCTGGTTATGTTATTTATATGATTCTTATGCAATTTCTTAGGAGATAATGCTTGCAAAACCTTCCAACCGTTTTCAGACTTCACTTTTAAGGTGTTAATTTCCCAATTAATTTGAGGATTATGTTCTGTTAACCAAGGCTTTCCCCATAATTTGTTCTTCACTTCCCAAATTTATTATTTCACACACAACTTTCATTTTATGACCCTGGATATCAACTTCTATCGTGTCAGTTTGTAAGTCTAATATGGACTTACTACCATTTGCCACTTGAACATGTAAAGGCTTTTCCCTTATGACAGTAGGAATTTTATTTTCCTCTACAAATCTATGTGAAATAAAATTATGTGTGGCACCTGAATCAACCATTACTTTCAACGGTTTTCCTTCCACTAATGACTCGAATCTAATCAAACTGTGTTTGGTGTCATCATTAGTTAACTGTCCTAACATAGGTCTGTTGTTGAGAATTTCATTCGAAGGATTCTTTAAACTATACAGTGTAATGACAATCATAATAAATTTAGCTATCTTAACTTTTCCATTCATTAATTTGCCCTCCAGAGTTAACTCTTTAACTTTTGGATCCGATTAACTCAACTGAGGACTTTCAGTTAGACCTTTCCGTTTCCCACCTCTTGGGCTTCCTGCTCAGCTAGGTATAATGCAATATCCTCTTATAGACCTTCATCTACATCGACTATTTTTAGAAAACGTTTATCTGTACAGTCTTTAGCGTAATCATCTAGACCTCCGCATTTGAAACAAGTGACTTTCTTTTTGGGTTTTGTGCGCTCTCTACTAAAATGTCCCTCCTCTCCACAGTTATAACAGTTAATCTTTTTGGATTGTGCACACTCAAATGCTTTATGTCCCTTTTTATGACAAATAGTGCATGTGGGGATGGTAAGGTTAAGCTTCTAAGCATTAATGCTTGGTTTATGACTCTTAATGTATCCCCCTCTATTGTCAAATTTGTTTCCTGCATTAACACTCTGTTCACCCTTCTGATTTCCCCTGGAAATATTTTGCCTATTCACCAGACCAACATTCAGACCAGCATTTAGACCCTTATCCACAAATTCCCTCTTATCCCTTTCTGATATTTCATTCAAATTACCCCTAAGTGATCTAGTTTCCTGATTATACCCCAACTGATCCTCTAATTCCAATGCCTTCATGGCTTTAAGCCCTCCCTCTACACATGAATCATTGATAGGAGAAGGCAAGTTTGTTTGGCTTTAGGTAATTGGAGTGAGTTTCAACGGTGGCTACACTGCCCACCCTGCCTTTGTCCTTAGGACCTGAGCACGCCCCACATCTAACCAGCGGCCGTTGGTAGTGTGATCACTCAGTTTCCTTCTAATCCCCTACCACTTCACATTGTGGTTCTAGTGGTTTTTGTTGGTTTTAGGTCATTAAATCCAAAATAACATTAACAACATTATTTGTTTCTCTACGCTATTAATTTATTCACACTATTTGCGACTTCCAATCATAGATGTTTCATTTACGATGCGTTAGTTTTAGGGTTTTTTGAACTTTTCGTAAATTTCGTTTAGTTTTCGTGTACGGACACATTGTACGGAATGTATTTGTACGAACGTATGAAAAGTACGGGTGTAAATTTTACGGACGGTGGTATGTACGAAATTCTTATAAAAAAATATACGTTTCACCGCGAATCGTAATTAGAGTTTTGTATGCTAATTTCGTCACCCCAAATTTTGACTTTATCACTATAAATAGAGTACTTTACGTTATTTAAGGTATTTTTTGAATGAGCGTTATTAATAATTTAATATTTCCAATACAGTTCCGTTTTAAATAGTGTGGCGTACGGTCGGTGTCTAACGGTTCAAAATTGTATTTTATTAAGTAAAAAAGTAAAAATAATGATTTAGTACAGGCAATTTTCATGTAACTTTGTTTTAACAAACAACGTAATGCAAACGTCATAATGACGTGAAACTGTAAGTTTTGTCAGATTCTATACTTGTACTTAATTTACACTAGATATATTCAACGCCCAAATTTACGCCCAAATTAGAGTAAAATTCCTTTTTGAAAAAGTTTGATCACACAAATTACTAAATTAGAGTTCATAACTCTAATTATTATTTTTGTTTTTTTTTCTCTACTCTAATTATGTTTCGCGGTGTACTTCATTTCCGCGGTATGTACGGATATACTTTAATCGTTTAAGATGTCGTAATGTATTTTATTCTGATTTATTTTTTTAATTTTTCGTATTTTTATTATTTAACAAGTCGAAGTCGGTCTACGCATTTTAAAAAATGTGAAATTTTGAATAATGCGCATATGCGTTCTTTTTCAAAATACTTTTCCGTGCGCATAGTACGAATGAAACATTTATGCTTCCAATGTATTAAGTGATTCCAGTTAACAAGAACAGTCCGTAAGAATGTTTAACAATAACAGCGATCGGCAGTGGAGCCCATAACAATAAATAGCAATAAAACTGTAAATTACTGTACCGTTGTGGTCAGAATTCGCGATATTTGTTCATCGGTATATCGGACATACATATCGGTGAAGCATCTTGAAATGATCCATAGATTGATATTTCGGTAAGTCAGAAAAATGTACTTGACGACTATCGGTAAGAGGCCACCGATACATAGGATATTCACACTTTATAACTACATTTAAAAGTCACAGTCATCTCCATTCGGACCGTTATCATGCGATATACTCTTTACTTTTGAGTCAAAGGCACTTTCCTGACCGTCATTTTACAAACCTATCTGAAGCATAGTTCAAAAGTAGGCGTTTTTATGGTAGGCCTTTGGTAGGCGGCTAGGCGCACAAAACTTGGCACAAAACTTGCGTAGCGTAGGCATACTGTATGTGTGTGCGTTGTGCACACCCCTGTACGAGCGTACGAATATGACGTATGATGATAGTACAGCGCACGCTGCCGAACGGAATGTTTTAGCGAACTGACACGGCGTAAGATGACATTCCGCGGGAAAAACAACCTGTAAAAAAAAAAAAAACGCGGACGTAAGTCATATCGTAAGTTGTGTTATGGGCTTTTCATGTGATCTTCTTAGATCGCTACTTTGATCAACGACCGTCAGATCGTTCGAATCTGACGGTTTAATTAAAAAGTCGCTCAAAACTCACAGAAAAAAACTTTTTTGTCCGATTTTTTTTTCAAATTTAGACATGACGTTTAATTCTCTATCGATCCATGTGCAACTCAACCCTGTTACTATTTTATTTCATTTTGCGGCCAATACAATATGGGTCTTAAGGGTACATTGCATAGTTGTTCAAATCGCGCGATTTTTTCCTTTTTTGCGATTGAAACGTATAATTCGTGACTTTTGAAAAAATCGTAAAAAAACGTGTACTGTAAACTGAAACTGAAATTTTACGGAAACCTGTAAACTAATTACTGTAACTGTACATTTTTTTACGGATATGTACGGAATAAAACAGGAAATATGCGTCGCACTTATTGGTACTTTCTGTTCAGTGAACTGAACAGAAATACCACAGAAGTTGTACGTTATATAATTGAAAATGTACGGACATTTTCGAAAAGAGACGTCACAATCATTTCGCGCGTTCAGTTTGAAATTTGTACGGCGTCTTCTTCAATTTTTTTTGAAAGAAGACGCCATGGAACAGAGACAAAATTGCTAAGAATGCTATCTTCGTAGCATCCGAACCCGGATACGATATCAGCGAATAAAATCCTAAGGTGAACGACAGGACTACCATTTGATAAAGTCGTTCCGTTACCAAATAAAATGTGATAAAAGTTTAAACAGTTTATTTTTTTACCGCTCATTAAACGGGAAAAACTTGCAAACTGCGTTATATGTAATAGTTTTGTTTTTTTATGTACGGAATAGTACGGAAGGAAATTCATTAACGATTTTTTGCGATTTGATCAAAAGGTTCAATGCGTTTGTTACGTATAATTCGTCACGTACGGTACGTTCGCACTAATCGCCGTGAACAACTATGGTACATTGTATTTTTACGTACAATAGGCATATTGTATGGGTGTACTTGCACCTACTTTTGAACTATGATCTGAAGTTTATTCCTTTTGTACGAGCATCTCTCGTTCGTCGATCTCAAAATCATTATCGAGTGCACGGCAGATCGCTCCTGTAGTCGCACATGCGATTGCTATATTGTATTTCGCTCGTTCGGGGATCGTGACCGTCGATTCTCACACCATTCGCAGCTCCATTTCCCCCGTACTCCCCCCTCTCTCCTCCTCTTTCACAGCAGCGCCATACATTGGCAGCCGCCTGTCTCCCCTTCTCCTATCTCTCTTCTGTCTGTGAGGCAGCCATGGGACGAGTCATCCGAGCTCAGCGAAAGGGAGCAGGCTCCATTTTCACATCTCACACCTCTAAGAGGAAGGGAGCTGCTCGTTTCCGCTCCTTAGATTATTCCGAGCGAAATGGTTATATCAAAGGTGTGGTTTCAGATATTATTCACGATTCCGCTCGTGGAGCTCCTCTTGCTAAGGTAAGAGAAGGAGGAAAAGAGAGACGTGGGGAGAAGGGAGGAAATAGATAGGAAGACGGAGAGCAAGTGTGGTTTTTTTGCTGCTATGAAGATGTTGCAAATTTAAAAGAGCGGTATTGAGGGTAGCTGGATGTGATTGAAATGTGTTCACGAGCTAATTTTCCCTGTGGTTCTTTAGACATCTAAAGACTTTATGAATAGTTTTTAAGTGACATTTATGTGAAGATAGCATATAATTAGGAACTAGCTTTGCCGTCTAGGATTTTCAGTTAGTCGAGTTATGCCCAAAAGTATTTATTTCACGTATTCTTATTAAACAAGGATCCAACGCATCAATTCTGCCGCAGGAAGCAGTAATTTAGGGTTCCTGCGGCTGAAGCAGCACTTTTCTACAGTTTTTTGCTGTCTTTAGTCTGTTTAGGTTTGTAGAACCCTGTGAGCTGTTTGTTACTAGTCACTTTTGATTTCGTAATTAGGGTTTTGTCAAGGAACTGTCTGCCTACCTTTTCGAGATGTTGGTGGCATGTGTTGCTGGAATGTGTTTGTTGGAACCGAGTGTGAATATCGGTTGAAGCAGAACTGGTCTAAAACTTGTTATACCTGTAATCGATGTCCATAAACGTGTTCACCTTCTTATACAACTATGATAAATAAGCTATGACACATACATTTAATTCTTTGAGATGTCATTCAGCATGCAAAGCCGCTATTTGTTTTTATTATTCGACATACACATCATGGAATGTTTATTTGAAGCCCAATATTTATGAGGATTAACTGGTTTGTCATCATTTTTCTGATGTTTAAACCTACATTTTGTTTCATTTTCACTCTATTTCTACTTATGTTTTTCTTTTCTCCCACTTTCTGTCTCTCCTCTCTGTCTTTGCCTCCCCATTTCTATTTTCTCCTCCTAATTTTGCCGCAATTCCTTCTCTCCAATTATTCTTTCTCGATTTCTGTCTCTTGTTCTCTTGTTTCCACTTTTGTCACGCAGGTGACTTTCCGTCATCCTTTCCGTTACCAACATCAGAAGGAGCTCTTTATTGCTGCGGAAGGCATGTACACCGGCCAGTTTGTGTATTGTGGAAAGAAGGCCAACTTGACCATTGGCAATGTCCTCCCTCTCCGTTCCATGCCGGAAGGTACCATTGTCTGCAATGTGGAACAGAATTTGGGTGACCGTGGCTCTTTCGCTCGTGCCTCAGGAGACTATGCTATCATTGTCAGCCACAACCCTGATGCCGGAACTACCCGGTATGAACAATTGTAGAATCAGAAAGTGGATTGTGTACTGGGTTGCAGTTGAGTCAAGGGTTTTTTGAATGTGCCTTAAAAGATATTCGGCTATATGCCTGTTTGTTGGAAGGTTTGAAGAATCTTATTCTGCTGAAAGTCAGTTTTGAAAATCTATGCTCACCATACCTTTGTCCTTCTATGTTCAATTTAATCGGGTCTAGTGAATGTTTGAGAATCGCTAACGGCTGGAGATACCATACCATTATTTTAGCCACTTGTATGCCACCCCTCAAAGTTACATGTATCTGGTTTCTGTGTATAATTTTAGTATGAGATGTTTGGGCAATGAACGCTCAGCCCTTAAGGCCCGGTATTATTTTTACAGACACGGTATACAGGAACAATTTTAGGATGTCTGTAAGTGTTTGTGGTGTGCGTCAGTTTTGAATCTCATTTTTACGAAGTTTTATTTAGCAGTTTAATACCTGGTTGTGGACGCCCATGCTTGCACAACGCGTGTAACCACGCCCATTGGATTATATTTTCAAGCAGTGGAAATGTTCATTTGATGACAAAACCTCAAACTCTAACCGTAGTCCTTTACAATTCGGCAGAATGCATTTAGACACTTCTTGAAGCCTGGCTTGGCTTTTCTAAACAAAACTCCTAAATATTTTTCTGGTTGCTCGGTGGGATGACAGCATCAAGCTTCCGTCTGGAGCAAAGAAGATTATCCCCAGTGGCTGTCGTGGAATGGTAGGCCAGGTTGCAGGAGGAGGCAGGACAGAAAAGCCTATGTTGAAGGCAGGAAATGCTTACCACAAATACCGTGTGAAGCGTAACAGCTGGCCTAAGGTGAGAGGTGTGGCTATGAACCCTGTGGAGCATCCTCACGGAGGAGGTAATCATCAACATATTGGTCACGCTTCCACAGTCCGCAGAGACGCACCAGCTGGACAGAAGGTTGGTCTTATTGCTGCTAGGAGGACAGGACGACTGAGGGGACAAGCAGCAGGGTCAATGAAGCTTGAGAAGGGAGCTTAAGTTTCATAGAATGACTTGACGCGACCATACAGAAGAGGTCATCTTCCAAGCGGCTGGAGATGTCAGTGATGGGTTTGATTTAGACGTGATCCGGTTTGTGCACAAATGTAGATTTCCTTCTATTGGAATGAAGAGAGCAAAGATAAAAGCCATTATTGTGTTCATTAGAGAAAAGCGTTTGCTGTTGGATGTGTTTTGGGTTCTGGTTGGTGTCCAGAGCCCTTTTTTGTCCTTGAATTGGTTCTGGTTGGTCCACTGTTTCTTGGCTGTTTGTTGTTTTCTTGCTGTTGCGTTTGCCCTATGACCTCTTTACACATTTACAGTTGATGCTTGGGTTTCTATTTTTTTGGTTCTGAAGGTACTTGCATACTACTCTGGAATCATATCGATGTAATTTCATTCATGAAATGTGCTTGATACTGCTGCATATATGGGGGATTGTGCTGTTGTCATGTGGCCTATTTTTTTCTTGTTTTTTTTTTTTTGTCCTAACAAGCAGCAATCGGACATACAGGTGTCACAAGTCCGATAATTTCTCTTCTACATTCAATGCTAGCAGCACAGCAAAGATAACTGATACTATAATAATAAAAGGCATTAAATGGTATTGTCACCCTCTGTCCATTAGTCGGCAGAAATAGTCCATTCATTCATTTGCTTCAAACACAGAAATGTATGTTGATTTCAATTATTTCTCCTCTTATTGAATGAACAGTCTTGATTCTTTTGCATGCATTTTGAAGTCGTCTTAAGTGTAAATTCTTGCTCTCTCTACAGATGCAAGACCAATTATTAGGTCATAGAGGAACTCACATATTTCGTATCAGAACGCTCTATGAAGAACATTCAAAATCAAAATTCTGTATAAAAACTTTGAAATACTGTAGTTAAAATGAATAAGTGATACTTGGGAAAGATGGACAGTCGGTGTTTTACTCGATGTACATGCTACGAAGAAAGCTAACAGAGCAAACATTTACATGAAGAGTAGTCAGCTGATCTAACGAAAGGGCTTCCACCATGAAATGAACCAGTTTCGGCAATTTGATATGGTGGCAGTGGAGAATCTGATGCAACTATACTTTATGACCATTTAAAATGTCACAAACTCGAGAACTGTGGAGTGCTAATGCTGAAGATCGGTCAACTTTGGTATTGGAGTTAAATAGGTGCAAGGAAGGCCTTAAGTCGGCCATTTTGGAATATGTATGTGCTATTATTTGTCTTCCTCCCGTCCCCTTAAAAAGAAAGAAAAAGGGAAAGACAAGGAATGCTGTTTATCAGTAGCCTTGCTCGAAAAGTCTCTTGCTAAAAAAAATGTAGATTATCATCATTGTATTCCAGCCTCCATAACTGATTGTCACGTCCTCTGGATTATCGCTTCTTGTCTACCATGAACTCACTGGAATGAAGACTTTCAAAGTTAACAATTAATAGTCAAAATTTTAATAATCACACGATAGCAATAATCCACATTATGGGTAGCGTATAAAAGTCAAAGCAGGCAACGCATAATGCTCTTTGCAAATTGATTTCGGATCGGCATTGACAAATACAATTGATCACCGAAAATTGGCGTCAATTTGAGTTTCTTAGCAAGAAAATGAAAAACCTCGGAAAATTAAATACAGGAAGAAAATAATTCCAAGTGGTATATAGTAATTGGGCTATCTACTTTTGACACCACGAATCCACATGGCGATGTGTATATGAAGAAATCTCCTCAGCAATGACCTCTACCAAAGTGGGAACGACCGAACCATAGTCACTATTCTACGGCAATTTAAAAAAAAAAAGCCGCACGTACGAACGCCACAGTATAATCAGTAAAAATGATGAATATTAGCTAGTGCGCCGTGTAATCGCTGTGTAAAGAAATTAATAATGTGAGAAGGAAATAGTGTTATTTGTTGCGTACAATTTACGAATCGGCAGATCGGCCGAAGTCTCATCACTTTATTAATGTTTATTACGCTGTTGTTCAAATCTTGCGATTTTTTTCCCTTTTTCCGATTGCTACGTATAATTCGTGACTGTTGAAAAAATCGCAGAAAATCGCGATGTACTTTCTGTCCGGTAAACTGAACGGACAATTTACGGGAAATGTGCGGTATTGTACAGTGAATGTACGGTTTTGTACGAAAAAATTACGGATTTTGACGAAAAGATAAGTTGCACTTTGTAGTACTTTCTGTCCGGTAAACTGAACTGAAATTTTACGGGAAACGTACGAAATTTTACCGAAAATGTAGGAACTATGGTGAAAAGAGACGGGAACTGTACCAAAAATGTACAAACTGCGGTATATGTAAAATTCATTTATGTTTACATGTACGGAATAGTACGGACGGAAATTCATTAACGATTTTTACGATTTTTCCAAAACGTTCAGTGCGTTCGTTACGTATGATTCGTCGCGATTGAATCGTTTGCACTAAACGGTGTGAACAACTATGGTTTATTAAGTTTCGTTTCGTACGTCGGTCTTTGTATTCATTCGATATTTAGTGCGTAGTCCGTGGTACTTTCGTTTCGGTCCAGCGCACATTTTGTTTCGTGAAAGAGCGTGAACGTGTTAAGTTCGTCTCCGTCCTTTAGTTTAGTGCTTTGTGAGTGCTCGGTAGTCGTGTGTCATTTTGGCGAGTGAAATTTTTGTGTTGAGCTTCCACTGTTAAAATTTGTGTATTGCTGCTTACTCTTATTGTTAGTGATCCTATCATTATTTATTTATTTATGTTATATTGGTTTCAATGACCTCAACTAACAAAACATTTACTTTGATAAACACTCATTACACTAATTTATATACACATTAGTATAGTGTAGCCGCTTTAGTCTGTGTTCGCATAGTCGATATTTGAAAACGTGAGAGCGGAAAAAGGTGACACACATGAATGCCCCCTAACCACATCATAATTTCTCAAAGTTGAAATGATGACAAATGCTTGTAACACTAAAGAAGAGACTATACCGAATTTTGACGAAAAAAACGCCCTCTCAAACCATCAATGGTATAACCAACTGAATATCGAGGAACATAAAAAGACTCTCCTTTCAAGACAACGTGGCTTGAAAGCAAGCGAGTTCGGGAGAACTTTAAATAAGGATACCAACATACTTCGATCATGACATTGAACATAAAGGATTGGGTTACAAAGATGGTACGGTCTATGGGGGAATTGAGGAGTGTTTTGAAGCGAGAAAGCGACAATTTTGGCGACATTGGTCAAACTTTTGAGGATCAGGAGACGATTTTGCTGACTTTAAGGACACGGATAGGAGACGATTTCGCTGAATTTGAGGACACGGATGGGCTGATAGAGAAGCGGCTCGATGAAAAGGAATGGGCTAATTTGGTGGAGGGAAAACACACGTCTCCAAAGGCATTCAAAAAGTAGGGAAAATAGAGCTCCTAAGACAATTGGGAGTAAAAAGGGCTCCGGTGGAAAAGGGACACCTACACTAGGGCTAACCGAATAGGGAAAAAAAGAATATTGAGAGAGGGGAAGCCCAAGAGGAATCAGATTCGAGACAAAAGTGAAACCTAAGGGGAAAGGTCAGAAAAAGAAGATGATGGATTAAGTAGAAGGGAATTAAAAAGGTACAACATCTTGCATAATAAGGATGGAACACCCGACTTTCCTGAACCGAAGGCATTGACTATTAGTAGTAGACGTTTAGGGTTGGATTGGAAGCATGTTGGTTCATACCCCACTCGTAATAAAAAAAACCATTTTGGAGGTTAAGAGAGGAAAACAATCCTCAGGCGACGAGGGTACTATGGCTAAGGGGAGATAGGCCGAGCATGCTAAGTATGCTCCCAAGCGATTTGATCATGGATGAAGAGGCCGTATTCGAGGGACATCTTCCTATGGTGTTAAACAACCTCGAGTATCCTAACCTGTTGTGGGCTTGTAGGCACACGGAGGAGGAGTTGATCTTGTATGCGGTACCGAAGGAGCTCAAAGAGGCTTAATAAAAGACACCTAAAAATTCACAGGATGAAAAACGACATCTCTAAATGAGACAACCATTTAAGAAAAGGATTCTCAAGACAATGCTCCATTAGAGGAAGATTAACAAGCCAATGAGGATGGAACGGAAGTAATCCCACCGGAAGCACAAAAGAGAAAACGGGTCGGGAGATCCTCGCTATAGAGTAGGCCATTCTACCCCCTTTTGGACGATTGCAATCGGGCCAGGCCCCACCTTTATCACCACCTTGGCGGAGATTCATCAACCAATATTTCTTTCTCGAAAAACTATTATGATGGCATAAAAAATTAAAGAGAGGGCACACCTTCCAAACACGCTTTGTTACATAATTCACCTTTTGAAATCAATAAGAGATATTTCGACCACCTTGATCAAGTGGGGAGTGTCAAAGCCACGTGTAGAGGAGCTTTGACAAACCTTGGAAAAGCCATCTCGTTTAAGGAGACTGAAGATATGGCAAGAGAAAGCGAAAGAAATGTACAAGTACATGTGGGACATATTGAACGAGCTCGTGAGGGGTAGGAAATAACAACAAAGGCACCGAGAGAGGAAAAAAATGGATGCATAGTCAAGAGAGAGAGAGAGGAGGGAGAGAGAGAGAGGAGGAGAGAGAGAGAGAGAGAGAGAGAGAGAGAGAGAGAGAGAGAGAGAGAGAGAGAGAGAGAGAGAGAGAGAGAGAGAGAGAGAGAGAGAGAGAGAGAGAGAGAGAGAGAGAGAGAGAGAGAGAGAGAGAGAGAGAGAGAGAGAGAGAGAGAGAGAGAGAGAGAGAGAGAGAGAGAGAGAGAGGGAACAGGTAAAGATAATGCGTTGTATGGAGAAAAGAGAGAGTAAGAGTGAGAGGCATCAAAAGTGAAGAGCAAAACAAACCTTACCAGGGGAAAGGAATTGTAGACAAATAGTAAGCTAAGTTGAAAGGGCAACCCCACTCCAGAAATCTGTTTTTGCATATTTATAGTCTAAGAGGGGGGGGATTTGGGAACTGGTCTATAAAGAGGGCCAAGGGTGTTAACTGAGGATATGGGTAGGGAAAAACAAAACCACAATGGAAAATCAATAAACCGGGTACATCTTGGTGATCAAGGAAGGGAATAGTGCCACTCACGAAAAAATCGTGGACACGATCTGCGAGGGATGGGAAAAAAGATGGAAGTAAGTAAGGATAAACGCATGCAAGGCTTCTCACGGCCTGAGTGAATTTGTCATCACGCCGTTCGTGGGGAATTGAAGAACATACCGCCACGGGCTTAACACCTCTCATAAGATTTGTTTTGCAACACTGTCAAGGTCATGTGTTTGAATCAACTACGTCATACGCGATGAACACCGGGCTCAATTTTGTACACATGAGCAAACAAGAGCGTTGAGTCAAGGCGGATGAAAGAGGCAAAGCCAAAACATAAGGGTGTAAGGGAACTGAGGTAGTGTGCAACAAAGAGCGAAAAAAACATGTCTCATGTGTAGTTATGTTATGGAACGAGGTCCCCTGCATGACTGCATGCACGTGGTGAGTACGTGCATGCACGTGGTGAGTACGTGGTGAGTTACTTCCCACAGAACCTCGAGAAGCTTAGCATGAGGGGTGCCTTAGTCGTAATGGGAGAGTATAATGAGGGTGAAGGAAACTTGAGGGGAATAGAACAGGGATCTTCTAAATAGGAACCCTCTGAAAGGAACAGGTAAGGTAGAAAGAAAAGATACTGTCTAAGACTCGAGGAATGATAAGAAAAGAATAGGGTACCGCTAGCGAAGAAACTAAAGAAGAGCATTGAGCCAATCCAACACGAACTCCTTAGGTGAGCAGAAGGTGCCACACGTGATGTAGATGCCACACGCCAGCCGCAAGGCCAACATCGCAATCGAAGGCCCGCGACCCAGAAAATCGTGGAGGATGTTTGTTAGGCGATCATTGAAGGAGGAGAGAGGATATACAAAAGTAAGGGTGGGATTGGAATTGCAATCGGATTAAAAAGGGTAGTGACTGAAGCACCTCGTCAAAATTGCAAAAACCACTTGATTAACATCGAAAATCCAGAGTCCAAAGGGATTTCTCCCTCTTAAATGTTAGTCATGTGAGCGAGAGTGAGAGCTTCGAGGGTAGTAGTTTTATTCTTGATTTCTAGTGCTTGCAATTAAATGCGTCCACTAAGGGTATTTCATCTGTGAATTGAGAGCCCTTCATTTTGGTGTTGTATGTAATAATGGTAGCAAATAACAAGATTGTGTTGGCCCAAATTTTGTCTGGGACGAAAAGTGCTCATCTTTTGCACAAATCAAAGTGCTTCCCGTTTCAATGGGGAAATACCGAAATTTTATTCCATTGGAGGGAGGCCCATAACTTTGTCGTAACTCAAGACAGTTGTTGTTTCTTTGGCACCAAAATTAAAATTCTGCAGTTTTAACAAACCACGGTCGTTATATGTTATTGATGAAAAAGTGTACATTCTATGTAACAAAATTGCATATCATTATTACACGGGTAGCAAAACTTAGTTATGGTCTTCAAATTTATACATAATAGAACATGTTAATTTAGAAAGATAGCTGCTTATCAAAAGGCAAAGTAATTTATGTGAATCGGTTGTGTATTCAACTTTATCCAAATAATAACTTCATTTGTTTTAGTTTTGTCAAACAATTCTGACATTCGTGAACTTTTTATTACATGCAAGTTAGTTTTTTAGTTTTTATCTGTTTTCTTAAACTTTTACATTCAATATGCTGTAAAAATTGGAATTGATAACCACAACTTATTTACTTCCCTAATTTTATTTTGCACTAACCCCTCAAAATGTTTATCTGTCCTATATCCAGTTTAGAATAACAAAAGTAAATAATAATCCACACTAATTTGTAATCGCACTAAATTTCATGGCTATCCAAAAATCCCCAGGGTGTTAGAACGGATGTCAAGTTCATTTCTAGTCTAAATCCACACCAATAAGGGTGAGATGGGAAGATGCCATTAATAAGACAACATTGCCCCCACATTTTTTTTCAATGCGTCTGTTAATTTGCGAACTGAAAGCGTCATAAATAGAGTGTAACCAGTAATAGTAAACCCTTTCCATCTGAGTTTTCCCTCTCTCCCTCTCCCTCCCTCTCTGTCCCTCTTTCCCTCTCTCCCTCTCCCTCCCCCTCTCTGCCATTTGCTCCTCAGATTTGTTTTTTCTTTCCTTCTGACCTCCTAAGCCAAAGAAATCCATGTTTTCAAATTTACCTCCAAAACGACTTCAAGAAAACAACAATAATACACAACAATGACAATAATAATACAAAGGAAAGATAAAAACGCACGAAAATTTCTTCGCTTTTGAGAGCAAATATATTACATTTTCCTTTTCTTTTCTTTTTCAAACAACTAAAACTGAAACTGAAACTGCAACTGAAACTATAATTATTCTAGGCAAAAAAAAGAAGAAAAAAGACAGTGGGAACTTATTACTTCACAAAAGTGGAGAGAGGGAGAGAGAAAAAGAACCCAAAAAAAAAAAGGAAGGAAAATTTTTTGGATTCTCTCCCAGTCTTCCCAATTCCACCTGAAACCTAAAAACTTTAAAATAAATTATACTTCATTCTCTCCTCCGCACTTAATAAATTTTCGGTATTATTATTACACACTAAAGAGACAAAAAGCCTTTACGCCTACCCCTTCCTCCTCCTGAAAATCCTTTTCCTCTCTCCCTCTCCCTCTCGTTCTACTGTCCCCTCCTCTCCCTCTTCGTAACACGTGTGCCCCCCCTCTTATCCTCCCTGCAAACCGAAATACAACCCCCTTCGCACTCCCTTCCCTCCCTCCTTTCCCTCCCTTCCCTCCCCTTCCCCTTCCCCTTCCCCTTCCCCCTCCCTCCTTCCCCCCCCTCCGGACTTATCCTCCCGTCTCCCTCCGGCACCGCCTCCAGCGCCGGCTGCCACTTCCCCTCCTCCCCCTCCCCTTGAACGGACTGTACGGACTGTACGGACTCCGCGTGTACGGTGTGTACGGACGGTCGTGCGAACAGCCACGCCAGCACTCCCCCGTGTCCGGAAGACCCGGCGGAATTCAAGCAGAAGCTCTCACCGTCATCGCTGACGTCATCGTCCGCCACGTGGCGGGATGCGCACGTGCGTGACGTGCCGGTGGTGTGGTTACTTCGCACGTGCGATGAGGAGGAGGGGGAGGGGGAGAGGGAGTCCTGCCAATCTCGCACGTGTGAGCGGACCTTCTCCTGGTCGGCGAGGGCGAGGGAGGGGGCGGGGGAGAGAGTGCGAGGAGGGAGGACGCAGTAGGGGAGGAGGAGGTGGGCGACGCAAGGGACGGGGGGGGAGGGAAGGTCGCTGCCGGGATTGCTGCCGGAATTGGCGCCGGGAATCACGGCGGGAGTGACGGACGCGGTGGAGTACCGGGGGGAGGAAGACTTGGAAGACTTCCGGCGGCTGGAGGGCGTGGCAGGGGAGGCCGCCATGGAGGACACGTGGAGAGAGGGGAGGAGAGGGAAACTTGAGGGGAGAGGGAGGGGAATTAGGGGAAAAGTTTGGAGAAATGGGGGAGGTTCGTAAGGTAAATAGGCGAAAGCGTGTATTGGGACTCGGGAGAGGGAAGGGTCGTGCAGGGACACGTGGCGGAGGTTGACCGGGACCTTTTTGTTTATGGGACGTAACGGGATCGCGACGTGCGTGCGACGATCGGGGCGCAGTACGCGGTTTGTGCGACAGTTATTGAATTGTTGCGACGCTCTGCGACTGTATGATGGGGTTGGAGATACGCTATTCGGCGGATCGACATCGAAGGTCGCCCAGAGGGAATGATTAGCGGGCTGGGGAGATGACGTTCGTACGCAATAGTACATGAGGGAGAATCAAAAACGACAGAATAGTACATGGGGTGGAATGGAAACGACAACGTTTATGTACGGTTAGGGATCGGTTGAAGAGGACAACTGGTGTGGGATTGACGCTTGCCGTACGTACGGTCACCGACGAGGCGATAGAACAGATGTCTGCTGGCGGGGCCAAAAAGGACAATTTAATAAATTTTTAACGTTTTGCGGATTGTATCGCTACGTGACTTCATTCACACTGTACATTTGTCGTTATACGATTTTTTTTTTGATCTCCGAAAGAGTTCTCGTTCACCTGACCCGGCCAGTCCATATTCTGACACGTGTGTATTGCCTCTTCCCCAAGTAGTCTGTTTGCAGCATCTGGCCGGCAAACATTCCTCTGTTGAATAAACGCCGTGTGATTGGCGTAAAGGCTTTTAACCAATGTCCGACTAGAATAAAGTCAAAAATGCGGCGTTAATGGTTTTTTCGTGTCATAGCGGATAAAGGACATGTCGGGATCTCAAAGTACTTCAATGCTGCATGGGTGACTGTACCTTCGTCTGTACTTTAAGACAGATACAGTAGTTTTGAAACATAACTGTACCTTAACTGTGATGGAAACCCAGAGCACTTGACGGTCAGTTTGACAGTTTCATCACGTTTACGTTCGTTACGACACGTGATCACGAGCGTATTGATTTTGTAGTTTTGTCATCATTTGTTGAACTGTAGGCTCTACGTGCGTGCCAGTTTGATGCACTCTGGCAACGAAATCGCGGACAGCCAATAAATGACGTACTATATTGACGTCATCTCCAAGAGGCACATGCGCAATTTCACGAACGACAAAAGTTCACTTTGTATAAACTGTCGCTATTAAACGCTTCCAAACGCCGTAGGATTCTTGGATACTGCTGAAATAAACACAAATAATTTCTTTTTCAAAAAAACGCCGGAAAGGACGGAAATCTTTTGTTGTTCCTTTGACTTAGGGTGAAACAAGCGAAAAGTGGCGTTTCTAACAGAAATCCACGACTCTCCGTACCAAATTGTACCGCCTATTTTGTTTTTATAAGAAAACCAACATTACAGAGAATCTTGACGATACTCTCCGGAGGTCTTGGAGGTAATACTGGCCGTCAGATGTTCATCTGCGATGAGTTCGCTTCAATTTTCTCTATTAGGGTACTTTCGCATGTGCTAAAGTTACAGTTATTTTCTGTCGTTTTCCTCTGTAACTTAGAAAAAAACGAGAAAATCTGCAGCCGTACCAAAAAAACGAAATTAATACCGTACGAATTGCAACTTTAAATGACCTGTAGTTTGTCGTTTAGGTAGATGCAGTTTGTCGTCTAGCGAGTTTCGACCCATTTTCACGTCCTTCCAGCTCATCTTCAAACTTGAAATCAAGTCACCTCGCGAGGTGATTTTAATTAAAGTTCCAGGATGCGAGCGAATAGGGAGACGTTGTAACACGTGACGGAAGTTTTTTACTATTCCCGAGGGCGGAGTACCAAAAAAAAAACCAAATGCACATTTACGGCATGTACGAACCGTATTCCGTGCGCTGTTTTCCGTACAGGGGCCGTGGAGGGGTCACGACCAACGAACGCCATTTCGCAAAAGCGTGAAGGCGCCTCCTTCCTTCCCCTCATATCCTTCCTCAACGTTCTCTGTCGTAACACTCCTTTCTCAAACACACGTGCCTTCACATATACGGCTTAGGAATAACATTGGGCACCTTTCGAAAATCGGGAAGGCGAAAAACAAACCGCATTTCTGTGCAACTGCCTGCCTGTCTGCATTTATATGGTAGGCACACAGGCAGGCTGTTGGCAGGCAGGTAATTAATTGGCAGGCAGTTGGCATATATATATATTATAAGTATGCCAACTGCCTGCCAAACTTGGTATCCGTTTTTGCAAGAATGGCGAAGAAAGGTGGTGGAAAGTACAAAGACATGACACTGCAGAGAAGAGAGGGGGCGTTTTGTGGAATAGCTGAGGAAGTACGGCAGAGTGCTGAAAGTCTCCACGTCGACAATGTCCCAAAGATTGTACAGCGTGCGGTTTGACGTCTCAATTTGCAGGTGAGTTGAAGTTTCGCATAATTATGTGTATCACATCACCTGTCACTGTTTCGTACACTTCTACGTGAGTCACCTTTGTAAAGTAACAAGTTTTTTTGCGTTTACATCCGAATGCTCTGAAAATTGTACGGAGAATCTTCGCTAAAAAACAAAGTAACAAGACTAAGTTTCGGTTACATGCGAAAGTACCCTTAGTCACCTGTGGTCCCCGCACGTATCTCGTCCGTCGACTCAATTCGTTACCAACGGTACTCGTTATTCCGTACATGTAATTGTTCCCAAATGCGCGTTTTTTATTCCGCCCGTCCGATGTAGTGATTCCGCTCGCTCGATAATCAACGCATGTAGGTTGTTGTTGGCGCGTTTTCGGAATATCTGCACAAGCCTTAGATACCGACACGTGTCCCTAGATACCGACACGTGTCCCTAGATACTGACGCGTGTCCCTAGATACTGACGCGAGACGTTCAACATACTCTGCTACAGTAACACTATAAAGGTAAGTATTACAATTTGACATAGACAAAAATATTATAAGTCCTAAAATCCTCCTCACACTAATATCTGCTAAGAATCAAAGCTTTTATTTCAAAATTTTCTGTACCAATATTTACTTTTTGAAAAACAAATGTACAAAATGTCATTTTATGTAGTTGCGCACGCATGTGAATGTGCACTGGGAAAAGTGACGCAAACTTGAATATTCAGATTTTAGCGTAGGAATTGTCATATTTTGTACGGATACATATATTGATGTAGACATCAATACGGCGGGCATTTATTATTCGAAAAAACCCAAATTAGAGTTAGTGATTAGTAGTATATATGATTTTTTTTTTTTTTTTATAAAAATTTAGGGCAACTTTAGGTATGTGTAGTGTACCAAAAGTGAAAATGTAGTACAGTTACACGGCGAATCGTTATTAGCGTCTAAGGTTTTTTACGCCACTTAAAACATATTTTCTCCGTACACACTTGTCCGAATGTAGATCGGACGGTTGCGATTGAAAGGTAACATTCTCACCTTCTGATTGGCGGTCTCAAATTGAGAATCCGACCAGTGAAAAGATGTTTTCAGTGGCCAAAAAAACCTTGACGCTAATGACGATTCGCGATGGTAGTGTACCAAATGTGACAATCAATCCTAAAATTGTCTCGTTATTTCATGCAAAATTACATAAAAAGAGTAAAATAACAGTGTCGACATTGTAAAGTGCACTAAAATTTTATTCTTAATAATAAAGACTAGGAAAAATCACGCTAACCTTGTTTTGACACGTTTAAACGATAAAACTATTATGACATATCATATTTTAACAATTAGAGATATTTTTAGGGTACGTCCTCGTGTAATCGGTACTTTGATAATATATTTTGGACTGTGGTGAAGATTCTCCGTACTACTTTGAAAAGCGTCCCAATGTGCGAAAAATGAAATCGGAAATTTGAAATGTGACTGTTGTAGACGTAGGTACAACTAATGACGACTGAATATGACTACGAAACTTCCGACGATTAGTGACGCCAACAAAAATAGCGACAGTTGTAGACATCTAGATTTTTGTGAAATTGTACATGTTCGGGGTTTGGTGTCATTGTGACGTCACGCTCACTTGTTGCAACGTCGACGTCACTGATTCAAGAACTTTCCGCCATGGTATCTTGATTTCGTTTTTTCTACTTTTTTCATTCGACTTGCCATTAAAAAAAAAACATTAAAATAATAAAAAAAAATTCAAAGATCTTTCATTTTATACTAATATTTTGGTGTCTCATTCTAAAAAGTGTGAGATAAGGGCAATAGTGTGAGAGGGAGAGAGGAGAGGCGACGACGGCGAAAAATTATGCTAAGGACCCATGAATGAAAGTGGAGATCCAAGACCCCTGCAATTTTTTTATTTTTTTTTCCGTACATGCGATTGACGGGCACAAGGAAAAATAGCGTATACTCTCTCTCGTCCAAAATTTTTATCACTCGTGTGGCCCATGCGTGGATCGTTATTCATACGCTGTATGGGCGGTACTTTAACTCAAATCACCCCCTTGAGGTGATTTTGGATGAAGTTTTTTGACAGGTTGGATTCTCTTGCCCGAGGGTCGAAAAGTGAGAAACGCCAAAATGCGTTCACATGACGACAATTATGGAATACACTCAAAGTATAAAATTGACGTTCACTGTACTGTGGTAAAATTGATTTTCTCGTACGGCTGAATTTTTTCTCAAAGTTTCATGAATATGAGGGCAAAACGATAGAGAAAAGTTGATACTTGAATACATGGGGACGACCGCTTACATAGATATGGTTTACGATGTAAAATTATACTATTTTTATGACGAATACAAAAATTATATTATATAGTATGCACTGTCATGGCCCATCATTATCGGACGCGCCTTTGGTTTCCCTAAAAGTACAGTACTCAACCCTAACTTGGACTACGCAACGCACAAGTATACTTATTCCACTCTGGTTTCAAGGTGTCAATTTTGAGTCCATTCAACCTTTTTTTGGTTCGAATAAATGGAATATATTTTCATTTTTTTGCGCCCCAGCAAAGTTGGAAAGGAACATGGCCAATGATATCAAAGCAAACCTTACCATAATCGTGTTCCACTTGACATCAATATGATTACACCATCTACCACTAGCAAGCAAAGTCGACGCCGAAAATCACTAATTTCCATCTGCCAAGTCAAGTAGATTCAATGCTTTTTTATTTACAATACTTTATGATAACGTCCTTATTCACCCTTGCCGCTTTAAGTGTTTCTCGTTGAAAATTCAATTTCGTCGTTTCATTTCTCACAAAATCATTTTATGCAAGATCCATTTTATAATATAATAAGAAACTTTGTGGGACACTTTTGCAATATCGTTTTATGTTTTTCTCCATATTTTAGTCTTTTTATTTTAGCATGGCTAGTAAGATAACAACAGCACATGGTACTTCTCAAAAATGTGTTGTTGGTTATCTGTAAAAGGCACACATTGGTCATCAAAAAATTGAGTAACAATGGGTACCGATACACCATTGTTCAGGCAAGAATATATTAGCGAGATATTTGATTTTAGATAAGGAAGCCATCAACAACCATTGAAAAAGAGGAGCTGAAAAATAAGACACATAATTCCCGATATTATAACAAATATTCAGTCTTTTGCAATGCAATGACCTACATGCTTGGTATGTGTCGCCCTTTCAGTCTCACACCTTTCACACATTAAGGCGTTCACTTGTTCACTCATATTCTGTCCTCTAAATAATTTAGAAAACTAAAATACACTATCCTTTGATGTGTAAATAATTGTTCCAAAATGGTCCCACCTTAAACAGAACCAAATTAAACACAGTACCACTTGAAATATAACACTCCAATTCAAATATCCCATGTAAGGGGATGAGGACTTCCATCCCAAACAAAAACGTAAGGAAATCAAAATAAACAAAAAAACCCAAAGGCCAAAACAACCACCCACCACCTACCACCCACAATACAATTAGGATTTCTTTGTAATCCTCAACGGCAACAAAGTTTCTTTTTGACCTCTCAAAAGCGTTGAACAAAACCTTTGATATTTTTCAAATCCTATCACACATTCTACGTCTCAAACTTCCACCTGAAGCTCGAAACAGATGGTGGCCGTAGAGAGGGAGGAATGGGGTCACGAGAAGTTGGTATCAAAGACGACGAGAGAGAGGAGGGAGACGAGGAGGCGGAGGTTGTGGCAGCACTACAAAACAAAGAGAGAATAAGCTCCATCGTCAGTCACACTGTTCTTCGCCAGAAAACGAACAATGCCATTCAAAAAATCGACTTCAAAGGATGGTAGGCATATATGAAACGGGTGAAGAGTATGGAGGTAGCAAATAACTTATTGTTCTGAAGATTACTTCTTTTTTAACATATACCAATAGGCGGAGGTAGGATGGTTGTGAGTGAGCGCAACACACTATAGAAAAGTGGAGAATTAGGCCATGAAAAGTTGAGAGGGTGGGAAGAAGAAGTTGGCGATGGCAAAGTTGAAAATGGATGTGGGAGAAGGTCATTGGGTTTTTTATTGGGGAGGGGAGAGAGAGGTACGGGGAGGGTGGCTCGAGTTTAAACAAGGGAAAATGAACGGGTATTTTTGCTGTATATACATAGATATACAGTTTTTTGTCTTTATAACAAAATTTTAAACAATGAATTCCCACATCATCTTTGAACCCTTGCTACATGTTTTTAGCGAATAAACTTCTTCAAATCATATAATTTTCATTTGAAGAATGGTTTATTAAAATAGGAGTGACGGAAGGTTGTATTTGGTGGAAAATTTCATAACACGTCGATTTAATGTCGAAGACAAACAAAGTTGATACTCTAACAAATACACATCTTTTTTTCATATGTAATCAGTTGGTTTAACAGTACTCACGTCTATGCGTTTTTGTAACAAAAAACTTGCTAAACTATTGCCTAAACTTCGAGACTTTAACAACTTTTTTGGCCATAAAAAATCAGAATTTCAACCAGCAATGAAATTAATTTATTAATTGTGTCTATTATACTGCAGTCAAAACGTAGTCCTTAGTTGGCCCAACAACATGGTTTTACCCTGAATTTGAACATTATAGACATGGGTTATAGAAAACCGCGTCAAACATACTTTGTTCACATTTTTAAGGAACTTTAGTTTCCATATTCGCCAGATGTTTTATAAGTATTTTAAATATTCAAATAATACTCTTATATTCATGAATAAATCCATGATTGGCCCAAAAGCGACCTCTAAACTTGCTATAGAAAATTTTAGACGATGATTATGAAAATCAATTCAAACTATCTACATTTCGAAGGAATAGTAGGTCCTTTATATTTGGAGTATTTGAATGATCCTTTAGTATTCAAATTAAAAATGAAATATTCGCCACTATGAGGGTAACACTTCTATTTTTCAAGTTTAAAATATTTGTCCGAGGTAAATGCGCAAAGGATCTGGACATAGATGAAAATACCGTAGAAACCATTTTATACAGCCAGATAGTCATAAAGAATCATATTTTTGATACAGTTAATAGATATGGAAATTCGTGACATGATCATCACCATGCTAATTATGAACTATCTTGAGTTTTACAATTATTGTAGCGTGTTAACGACTACTTTGTTGCTAGAATTTTTGAGCTTCCCCAAAAATTAGTGTTGTGTATCGGCAGGGTTTTGCCGATAATCGATTTGTACCTTTCTTTGGCTTGCCGATAATTGATATATTGGCACGATATATTGAAACTGGTGTTATCGCCAATCAAAGACCGATAATACCAATTATTCATCGCGATAACACCGGTACCGATAACTATCAGCAACAAATGTATGGTTTATACCGTTCGAGTGTACGGTTTATGCCGTCGCACTACTGCCGTTATTCCGTTACATAGATTACGGATCAGTTATTTTACACGTGACATGCCACGCTATAAACAGTAGGTCATAAAGTACTATTATATAGCGTACTATATATTTTCCACTTATCGCCAATAAATAATTTGTTGGTCTGAAAGCGATAGATCGGGACCCCCGACCGTTTGATAACCGATAACTAACGGGGATGCTACTATAAATATCTTATTGGTAAAGCAAGCATGAGAATAGAAAAATAAAAATTTGGCAATTTGTTGTTATTTCGTCTAAAAATACATTTTAGTGTGAGTCTTGTGCAAGGGGGGGAACCTACATTTGCAAGTGAACTTGTTGGCTTGGTTGCTGTATCCTTCATTACATGCACATGTGGGTGACGTCACGTTGGTGACTTTGGAGCAAATACCGCCTCCCCCACAAGGCCCTCCTGGTTGGGTCGCATTGCAAAATGCTCCGCAACTGCTTTTACTTCTTTGTTTTATGGGTTTACAGTTAGATGGAAGGTTTGAGCCAAAAAGGCAATTGGCTAATAACTCAACACACGTCGGGTGTGTATTGACTCTCAAAATTGGCCCGGTGAAGTAGTTGTTTGAAATAGAACTGTAAATATGCTCCAACAATGTAAAAGAAAGAAACTAGGTAAGCCATAAAACTTTATAATACTTTTGAAAAACAATAATAGATTGAATGCACTAACTTTGATTCATGTACAACAAATTATAAAAAAAAGGCATGCACTAAATTCTCATATCACATAATCTGACTGACATATTTGTTATAAAAAACAGAGCATCTCCACATGAAATGCTCATATGACATTAGGATTGATTAATGAATATTGTATTTGGAATATAAATGAATGATTGTCACTTTTTGAAATTTCATCGAGGTTCTTTGAATGTGTCACTTGTTTAAAATCAAAACTATATAATCTGTCATATGGAAAACTTCAAACACCCTAAAACATCGACCTTTTAAAAAAGGTTAAGAAAAAACAATGTAGGATATAACTTTGGTTATTATCTCCGAAAAAACCCTCCTAAACTGCTGAATTGTACAATGTGGCCCAATTGTTTTTGCAACAAATTAATAGCGTTCTGTCCACACTGTTGATGGGTATAAATTATAAAATTAATGAACAGAAAAACAATCAATTGAGCCATTAAAAACAAAAGACACTCAAAAACGGAGAAATGAAATGTTCTTCCACCGCATGAATTTTGTCACAATTCCCCTCCCCCTATTTTCTTCTCTTCGTTACAGTTCAACAATTCCCGAAATATTAAGGAGAAGTACAAAACTGTTATTTCCACATCACATCAACCTCTATCCCGACCCCCACCGCGACCTTTACCCTCCCCCTTCTTTCTGTTGAAATACAATTAAAGCATTTTTTAGTTTTCTACACTACTTTAGAATCCTACACGCTACGCTATTAGTTTAGTATTGTGGTTTAACATTCTGTACTTGACTTAGTGGATTGTACATACTTTTGTTAGTATTGATGAATCTTACATAAGAATCATTTTTGTATTTGATTCCTTTTAGGGTGACTAGTTGTACCTTCTGAAGATACGCCTAGATTAGATGTACCTTTAAGAGCCTTTTCGGCTATCATTTACTTTATCTTACCATAAGACTCCCTTGTGTCTTCGTGAAATATCATTCAAGTGATATGACACTCAAACGACAAACCTCTCTCTTGTTTTTTTTATTTGTCGCTACTCTCTCTTGTATCTTCAATATCGACCTTCTTTTCTCTTTTGGCCTCTTTTGCTATTTTGTCATATTAGCTTTTTTGGCCTTTCATGGCCACTTTTACAATAGGTTTGGGCCAACCCTTTCGTCTGCCTCAAAATCCGTTACTCAATTTCAGGGCGACAACTTCTACGAGTGAAGTTTCAAGTCCAACATCCGTTTTCTTTTGAGAAGATTTGAGGCCACATTAATGGCACTGTGACGATACCTGACCATCTTGCCGATGATACCTGTCTTTAAGCCACTGTATCCTTGTGTCTTTCTTGCCGCCACTGTGTCTTTTTTGCCGCCAGTCTAGACACTTTTGTTGCCGCCCAGACAGTTGTCAATTTGTGGAAAGAAAAAAATTATGTTGCTTTTTCTCGACTTGTCTTTACTTTGGATGGCCAGATTGCGAATCGTATTCGCACGGCGTCATCCTCCCATAAAGCATGGCAAATTGTTTGCTAAACTTACGAAAATGACACGTGGCCGCATCGATTGGCGCTTCGATGTGGCCGCATCGAATGGCACTACATCGCCGATTCAACAATGTTCAAAAAGATCCCAAGGAATCTATGTTTTACTTTACTCAACGAGTTGAATAGCTAGAAGGCTGCCTAAAGTACATTAATTACAATGTCACGCATGAGGATTTGATAAGTAATATTTTGAGCGGCTTGCCACTTTCTTTTTACTCTTTCGCAAGTGCACTTAGTACTGATGTCTCCACTGTTACATTGCTGATTTTACTAATCGTCTTTTGCATGAGAAAAAGTGCGGAAATTTGTATGAACCACTTGTTTCTCTTTGTGGGTCGACGCTAATTTCATTTTCCCGCTAAAAATCTTCCAATCTTGTAGGATATCTTACTTCCTCTAAATATTGCAAGGAGCGTGACCACGTGGTGGACGCGTTTCCTACACTGGCTAAAATACGTTATTTACGTTAAAAATAATGTACGGCAAGGAAACCACGAGTACTTCCATCCACAAGTCCAAATTTGAAGTCTTTTGCATATCCTCACGCCTCCACACCGCTCGTTGGTCAACTAGCGCACGCGACGGCCGCATTTAACTTTCCGTACGGCCCTCCTCCACCGTGGTACCCTGCAAATTATTACTACCTTTTCCAAAATCCGTCTGTTTCCAACTTACATCGGTCCTCCCATCCGCCGACAAAAACACTAGATCTGCGTCACCAACAATTGTACCAATCGTAGAGGTACCTGACTCAGTTCCACCAATCGATTATAAGTACGTTTTTTCCAATTAAGATATTTTTTTTCACTGGTCAATAGATTCTAGTGCATCTCACCATATTTGTTGTCATCTTGATATCATGACAAATGTTGTTCCTCTTTTAGTTCTTTTACGCATTTTTCTTAGAAACAACATGATAATTCAAATCTCGTTGGAAAAGTGTATTTTAACAGCCATTTGCACGCTTCGCCGCTTCGCGTCTTATAATCTTGGACAAAGATTCTTTTGTTCTGAACTTTATAAAAAAAATCTTTTTTCAACTAGTTCGGCTTTACGCCATGGGAGATTTGGCATCATCACTAAACCCAAAGTTTATTTATATTCTTCCACTCGAAATCTCTTAGGTGGCATTCGGTAGGGAAGTCTCTATGTTAATTATTTTTTTAAAGATGTTACCCATAATATTTTAGCTCTTTGTCATTTTTCTTCCTCTTTTTTTACATGGCACCTTCGTTATGGCCATTTTGACAGTGCTCGCCTAGATTCCCTTGGAAAAGGACTTGTACTTGGAATTGATCAATTTAATGAAAGCAAAATTGATTTTTGTCATGGTTGTCCTTGGCAAGATGCCACGTTTAACTTTTCTTTCCTCTCCTTCTCGCTTTTTGGCTCCTCTTGATCTCAATCATAGTCATGTTTGCGGTCCCATTCCCATTACAAGTTTTGGTGATGCAACACACTTTCCTACTTTTCGATGACTTTTCTCGATTTACATACATTTATTTTATACTCCATAATTTCAAATATTTTACTCATTTTTAATGTTTCAAAACACTTGTCAAAAATCACTCGTCATCTCGTATCAAAACCATATGCATGGATAATGGTGGAGAATTTGTCTCCAATGCTTTTTTTTAGTTTTTACTATCGCATGGTATTGTTTATCACACATCTTCCATTTACACTTTAAAACAGAATGGTGATGCTGAGTGCTCAAACCGCAGCTGTCATTTATATGGCTTGCTCTCTCCTCCATTTTGCTTCTTTACCATCAAATTTTAGGGTTGTAGCTTTACTGACATCCGTTTATATAAGTAATCGCTCCCCAACCTCGTCTTTTCTAACAAAACCTTTTTTGATGCGTGACATGGTCATAAACCGAATGTCTCCTATTTACGCATTTTTGGTTGTAAAGCCAATTATAAAATCTTTCCCTTTTCCAATGGAAATTAGGTGCTCATGTAATGCGCGATTTTTGGTGTAATATTCCCCTAATTCAAAAGCTTATCGCATATGGTGTCCCATTTCACGTCGCATTGTCACCACTCGTGAGGTCATTTTTCAAGAAACTCCCCTCTTACGTATGTTTTTTCCTAATTATACTTATTTTTTTTCAATTTATTCCCTCTTTAGGAAACTAACCCTACTAATTTTGTTACAACCTTACCTGCGCATTTTTTAACACCTTCCCCATCTACGCCTTTTTTAATCCATCGGGTATCTCCGATTTTTTTAGGTGTTTCCACTTTTTCAGATGGTGTTGTTCTTCTTATTCTGGCGATCTGTCACATCTAGAACAATCCGCGATTTCCGGTGGCCTCCAACTTGCGGTGTAGTCCGCATCAAGTGACGCTTCGGTCCTTCTTATGACAAATTTACCTCCACCATCGTTGGAAGTGTTGTCGTTACCATATTGGTTCGCACTTCGGTTACTATTTCACCGTTGACGCCACTTGCCCAACAAATTGCTGTATGACAGACTACGCGTCTTCCTCAAACAACTTCAAAGATTCGCGAGAATCTTCACCACCCCAACCTTGCCGATGTCAAAGATCTTCCCACATTGATAGCCGCTTTTAAACGCCCAAATGCCGACAAGTGAAGGGTTGTTGCTACTCAAGAGTACAACGCATTAATGTCGAATATCGCTTGGACCTTATGTACTCTTTCACCAAATCGGTGTGCGATTGTATCTAAGTGGGTCTTTAAAATTAAACTGGTGGTAGATGGATCCGTCGACCATTACAAAACACATCTTGTCGCCAAGGACTACTTACAAATAGAAGGCGTTGACTACAATGAGACCTTTACCGCTGTTGCGAAGTTTGACTTCATCCGTACAATTTTGATTCTTACCGCTTTTCATGATAGGGAGTTACAACAACCTAACGTCAAAATTGCTTTTCTTCATGGCAATCTTGCGGAGGATGGGTTTATGGAACAACCACCTGGCTAAGCAATCACAAGGAAGGAAACTCTTGTCAAGAAACACTTGTCTGTCATTTACGTAAGTCTATTTATGGTCTTACACATGAGCCAAAAGTCTGGCATCAACCCCTTGTCCCAGCATTAATTAAAGAAGCTTTTAAGGAAATTAGTGCATATCTTAGAATCTATATAAGGGTACAGGTGACTAATTAATCATTATTATCATTTACGTTGATGATTTAATTCTCGCATGTCCAAATAAGTCATTAATTTACCAAGTGAAAGGCATTCTCTTTTCCCATTGGCATATGGCTGATTTATGAAATCTTGACTATTGTTTAGGTATCACTATTCTACGTCAAAGGTCTGCATGCATTTAGCAAATGAGTCAAGAGCATTACATTCTTGATCTCTTTAACCATTTTGATATGATTAGATTGCAATCATGTGTCTACTCATCTCGATCCCAACACCACTCTCACCCAAATGTCCTCTGATGGGAATGCCTTAAGACATATAAGCAAACTCTATCGGTCTATTACAAGAAATTGATGTTATGCCAGGTACACGGCCGGAAATTTGTATCGTGGTTTGTCTTTTGTCTCAATTTTTGCATTGTGCCACTCTTACCCATCTCTAAGCCACCAAACGTGTTCTTTCATTCCTTCAAAAAACCAAGCATCATCATCTTGCTTTTTCTCTTCTTTCTTCTCCCTCGCCTTCCTCTTTTTCTTTTTCTCCAGACACTTCAATTATCGCGTTTTGCGAGGTCAATTGGGGCCATCAACTCGACAATCGTCGCTCCATTTCTAGTGTTTGTTTTTCTTTTGGTGGTGGCCTTGTCTCTAGGTCGTTCCCTAAGCAAGCCACTACTACTCTTTCTTCGACCAAGGCTGAATACATTGCTAACACTTTTGCCACGAAGTCGGCTCTATGGTTTTGATCTTCTATACGATCTCTCCTTACCTCTTTTTTCTCCCACCTCCATCTTTTGTGATTCTCAACGGGTCTTTGCCCTCATGAAAAATCTTATCCACCACACACGCACTAAACATATCGATATCCAATTTCATTTTACAAGTGAGAAAATTCTTGATGGCACCGTCTCTTTTTCTCATTGTGCCATTGGCTCTCAACTTGTTGATTTCTCACAAGACCTCTCCCTCGCCTTTTATTCCATCACTCCATTTTTTTTGCTGGTCTTTGTGACTAACCATGCATTAATCCAGGGGGCGAGTTAAAATACAATCAAAGCAATCTTTAGTTTTCTACATTAAATTAGAGTCCTACACGCTACTGTTTTAGTCTAATATTGTGGTTTAGAGTTATGTACTTTACTTAGTGGATTGTATATACCTTTGTTAGTGTTGATGATTCTCATGTAGGAATCCTTTTTGTCTTTGACTCCTTTTAGCGTAATTAATTGAACCTTCCTAACTTACGCCTAGATTACATGTACCTTTTAGAGCCTTTTTGGCTACCCTGTACTTTGTCGTACAATAAGACTCCCTTGTATCTTCGTGAAATATCATTCAATTGATAAGAGACTCAAACGACAAGCCTCTCACTTGTTTTCTTTGTTTGCCGTTACTCTCTTGTCTCTTATATCTCGGCCTTCTTTTCTTTTTTGGCCTCTTTTGCCTTTGTCATATAAGCTCTTTTGGCCTTTCATGGCAGCTTATACAATACTTCCTCCGTCATATCTTTTCATTTTTTACAATTAGATATCATTAAAATAGACAAAAGAATAGCAAGTCTTCCTATTAAAAAATAATGTACAATTAAAATAAGAAATTAAAAAAACTGAAATTTAGTAATTTTATACCTGTTTCCTTAATTTATTTTTACTGATCTCTGTAAATTATTATTATTATTCATTTGTATGTATTAATATTTTTAGATATTATTTTTAGATTTATTTTATATATTTTTATGCATATTATATATTTATTTCTTATCTTTGGTTATTATCATTATTGATTAGTTTTAGTTATTAAAATTGTTTACTTGGAGTAAGTTGTGATTACTACCAAAATATTTATTTATTTATTTATTAACTATTCGATAGTATTATCAAACGTTACATATCTCTATAATATTTCTTATTTACTATTGTTGATATTCTTTTTGCTATTTTGATTGTTATCATCATTTTTATAAGTAATTAACAATTTTTTTTCGTTTTTATCTATCATTGCTATTATACTTCCTTATTATTAAGATTAAAATCTATTAATTATAATTATTATTATTACAATTTTAATTTTTTATGATTATTTTTATCATAATTATTTCACGGATCCTAATTAGACATTTGCAAAACATAACACGTAAATGTATGAGCATTTAGACTTGTATCTTCAAACAAAAAAGGAAAAAAAACAGCTTTTCGTTTGAGTACACGTGCCAAAACTCTAAACAGGTGTAAAATTATGATTTTTACAAAATTCACCTCAATATGTTTCTTACAGTTAACCATTACATTTTTGAGTGCACCATTGATGCGCAAAAAATACAATTAAGAAAAAGCCATGTATCTTACAAGGTTGTGAGGGATTTAATTTGACCGACGGACGATGGAATGCCTCCACTCAATTGGTTGCTAAATAGCCATCTAAAATATCGATCATTCTCTTACCACCCCCCCTCCAACCTCGCCCAAAGTGACTTACTTTAGTATAGGTGCAAGCTTATAAACCGACAACCTTTTTCCTCCATGTCATTTTACTCCTCATAACAATATTATTTTTATTACAGATAAGAATTGTATAAGTATGGTGATTACAAAAGAGAAATTGCATTTTTTTAAACAAAATAAATTGTCAATGATAAAAAATCAAAAGATAAAAAAAAAACTGATTTTTTTTCTCGTTGAAAATCTCTTATCATTGAAAAACATTATGAAATGGAGTTACTAATTAACATTACTTTTTGTGAAAACTTGAAGCCGTTGATTACCTATGATGTTTGTTACTTCTAATTTTTCTTTTAAATATTTTTTCAACAAATTGTGCAACCTAAATCAAATAGAAAAAAAAACCTGATTTCTACAATCTCTGACATATTAAAATAGTTATTCTCCATAAACCATAACCATTTAGAGTACACTTTTGATGCGTAACATAATTAGAGTGACGTGTGCCTTACAAGGTTTGGAGGAATTTTAGTTGACCGATGGACGATGGAATGGGTCCACTCAATCGGTTGAGGGGCAAAGATCTGTGACAGTGTAATTTGCAATTTTAATATGTTTTCCTGCCTGATTGAACATGCATTTTTAAGTTTAAAAAATGCATAAAACAATGAAAAATTATTACTCACTCTTTTTTCAAATAGTTGTGTCATCCCTATTTGATCATTTTATAGCTTTTTGACGTGGTGAATTGTTTTTCGGCAACAAACCATAACCATTTGCAGCACACTTTTGATGCGTAACATAACCATAGTGTCACGTGTCTCACAATACTACGAGGGATGTCAGTCGACCGATGGACGATGGAATGCTTCCACTCAATTTGTTGCTATAAAGAAATCTATGACAATGGGTATCCCACCCTGTCATTCCCCACCCCCGGCCAAGTGCCTCCAAGTTAGTTTTAATCATATAGTTATAAGCCAATAAGCGACAAGATTAGTAAACAGATCTTATGGGATTCTATCCACAGTCACACTTTAAGAAAATGATAAACATTATTTATTCAATTCTTTCACTTTTCGATTTGATCATTATGCACACAATGTCCACACACAATCACATTTGTTTTGCGCCCTTTGTACCTACCTCTGTGCCCTTTGTTGTTTTTTTGTTTTTTCTTAAAATCATGTTAAGTAAAAAAATATAATAAATTGTTAAAAATTCGTAGGGTATACACAGTTATAAATGCATGTTATTACACCATATCGATTTGAGTCACAATCTGGCCAACCACCCTCTCTTCCTCAACCACATCATTCAATGTTTATAATTTTTCAATATAAAAAAATAAAATATAAAACCCTAACGTTACACAAAAAACCAAAATAAAAAACCCTAACGTTACACAAGAAAATGCAACATAAAAAAAATACATACTTTATTGACTATGAAAAATCAAAAGGCCAATTTGCATTTGTACTTTGTTTTGAAAATCGAGAAATAATTTCTGAATATATAATTAACTATTGTTAAAAACAATTATACGTTAAGTATATTACAAAGTATTATAGCACCCAGTATTATGTTTTTAATATTCGATTCTTATTCAACACTCATATTAGTGCATAAATTATAGTTTATTAATTTTCACTTCATATGTTATTTATTTTTATTTATTTGTGGTCATTATCGTACTCGATTCTAAAAAACATAATTATTTATTATCTAGTTGTTATTATCGATAGTCATTACATTTTTATTCACGATCGTCCTTCCTCCACCAAACACCATAACCATTTAGAGAACACTTTTGGCGTGACACAACATAACCATAGTGTCATGTGTCTTACAATTTTTAGAGTGGATGTCAGTTTTACATCGACCATTCTCCTCCACGCTCCCTCCCTCTCCACCCCCAAGTGCCTCCCAATTAGAATGGACTACAAGGTTATCACCAAAAAAAGGAAACTCAAGTATAAATATTTCGGAAATACATATGATGAATTTTTATTAACCACATATCTTCTAAAAATTGATGAACATAACTTTTTTGGACTTTTGTAAACTTTGTTAATATTTTTAGTTTTTTTGTTTTGTAATACATGAAGAGTATATCGCCCCGAAAATCACATATTTCTGTCAAATTTCATTTCTCGCAAATACTCTTCTTTTAGTTTTCCAAAATTATTTTCTATATATTTTGAATGTCTCGATTTCTAAGCTACAAAAAAAAGGCAAAATCAATAGATAAAAACATCAAATAGTTAAGAAAAAATTGACTGTTCGAAGAGTTACTATCCCTCTTTTCCTTCCAACCTCTGTTTAAAATGTGCAATTTTGACAATTTTGATGGCAAGAAACTCATGAAATATATTTTGCTTTGTTACTTTTCCGCAAAATACTTCTGGCTTTTGCTTCTTAAAGATTTTTATATCGCCTCCCCCAAACCCTCCCTCCCTCCCTCCCTTTTTCGTAAATGAGGGTTTTTTATGCTATTCAAATCTTTTGCTACAAAAAAATTCCCCGCCCCTCCCTTCCCTTCCCTCCACTCCCTTTCCCTCCCCACCCAAACATCCCCTCCCCTCCCACAGCCCTTTCCCAACCCTCCACCATTTTGTGTTATAGGAGTGTCAAGTGGAGGGGGGAGTTGGAGGGTAGAGGGGAAAGAAGGGTCGAGGGTTGGGGACAAAGGTTTGGAAGGTAGAGGGTAGAGGATTGAGGGTAGAAGGTAGAGGACGGGGAGGGGGCATGGAGGTAGGAAACGTGGAGGCGTAGAGGGTAGAGGGAAAGGTTGGGAGGAGGGTAGAAGGTAAAGAGGGCTAGAGGGTAGAGGAGCAATTTTTGCAGAGTTTTACACAGAATTTTATAAATATAAAAGTAGAAATTACAACATGTTGTGGTTTCACACCACGTGACATTTGTTACGATCCCCTCCATCTCTCCCCCCCCGCACAGTCACAAGGGAATAAAAATCATGAAAACCATCGAAAATAAAAGATACAACACTAGTATCTGAGGGAAGCACTTCTTACAAGTATCTGAGGGATTTCAGTCGACCGATGGACGATGGAATGCTTCCATTAAACTTATTGTAAGATAGAGTTCTGCGACACCAGGCATTTCCAAAACACCAATCCCCCTTCCACTGCGTCTCGGTTAGCATGAACTACAAGCTAATACACTAAAATAGAAAACAGAGTAAGATAATTTAGCAACTTCAAGTGAAAAAGACATGTAAAAAGCCCATTTTATGAATGTTATTCAACATAAGTTTGTTGAATTTCAACTTGTAATTAATGGTTTTGACCACTTATATTTTAAAAATTCAAAAAAAGACCTTTTCCATGATTATAACATTTTTTTTTTCAAAAAAAAGAGAAAGTAAAACAAAAAAAAATCCGAAAAAAAAATCTACAGCCCCTTCCCTCACCTCCACCCCCACTGAACTTCCCCATCTCCCAACCCTCCCTCCCCCCCCCACATCCCGCTCCTCCATTTTTACAAATGAAAACACAAGTTCAAAAGAAAAACAAGGGTGACAGAAAATTTTCGGATTTTCTTTATTAAAATCGTGTAATTACTCATTTGTTTTCTTCTTTTTTGTGCATCAGATACATTCCCCCTCTTTGAGTTCACTCACAACTCTCTCAACTTTGTGAGGTTGCCGATCTCCGGCACAATGCTCCCCTCCAAACGTTTGTTATATAGAAATCTACACCCCCTATCCAGCAGCCGGTGAACAACATCGAATTTGTTTTTTTCTACCCCTTTCATACCACTCCCACCCAATTTTATATGACTTAAGAGATATTTTCATCCCCTACTATTTGTGGTCAAAAAGGCTTTTGATTCGTACACTTACTCCCCCTCCCACCAACAGTCACCTATCGCAGATAGTCACAAAGCACTTAACCACCTTCCCATTTCGTACAACAGGTTGTCGCATTATCTTCAAACTCCACCATTCCTCCCCTCCGACAACCCTCCAGTTTGAAAATACCAAATATATATTTGAACGCCATTGAAGGATTTTCCTGATTCTCTCACCTCCCCCTCCTTGACCCTTCACCCCCGCACTTCTAACATACATGAAAGCACAACATTTTTTCTACCTCGCCCCTTCCCACTCTCCCCTCTCCGCTTGTTTTTGAAAGGATCGTTCACACCATATAAATACAAGCGGAAGCACTCAAATTGAATACATTCAGCTCACAAGATTTCATAAATATTCATCCATTATGTAATAACAAAAATGACATTTCTTCTTCTCTCCTTCTCTTTTCCCTACTTCCACAAAACACATTCAAAACTGATTCTAATACAACACATTCGACCTCTACTACCTCCATACTTAAGCAAAGGAATAAGGCTTCGACACGTCCGAACGTGCACCGTCGGGCAACCTCCAAAAAAGAGGTAATTGTTGTCCTAGAACACTATTTTTAAACCAAGTACCACGACGCAAAATGAAAATTGAAAACGAAAATAGTAAACAATACTAGACAAATGACAAAATGAACCAATCTAGCGCAAAATTGAAAATGAAAGTATCGACACTAAATTGATTTGATTCCACACACAACCGATCTCCCATTGTTGTCCTTATAAATACTACATCCCATCAAACAATACGCGGGACACTCGCGCCGATAAAGTACACCAAGAATTGCTATTAAAAAAAATTTGGTGATATTACCTCTGTTTTGGGTTTAAGGGCTAAACACTAACAAAAATTAACGCTCATTTATACACCTAACACTACTTTGGATATACATTCCCATATTGTAGGCGTAATAATCTCGGATCACATATCGACGCTTAAACATGTGAGAACAAGTACTCGCTATTTTCCCTCGTCTTTATAACTGGGAATCAAATCTAAGGGCGATTTTCTCAGATAGCACTTTCAATTTCTCGTATTAACGCCTTTATTTGACACTCATTTTGTATGTCTATAAAAAATAATGAGCAGTTGTAGTGCAGACTGACACATTTCGTACGTTACACTTTTAAAAAATTCAGAACTAGAGTAAATAACGTTGATTAAACAACACCTACGTCAACATAAAATAAAAATAGAGTCATTAATTCTATTTTATGTTCAAAGGGTCAAATACCAGGGGCGTCTAATTAGCATTATTAATGCTAATAGCGATTGACAGTAAACATCACGTGTCATAAGCAATGACTAGTACGATTCAAACAACACATTATTCTAATAAACAGGACACTTCGGATACACTTCGGGTGAAGTCGGGTGAAGTTCCATTGGGGAAAAAATGAGATTGCTTATTGAATGTCGTATAGTGCCATACGTTTTTCTTTTTTGTTAGGAAAAAAAGGCTACTTAATTCTTCAAGGTTATAGGCGTCAAACTTGACAGTCGGATGCAAAATCAGATACCCCATCGGTCAAACATTTATGTTTGCAACAAGCGACGTGAAGGAGGTCAATTTTAGGAGCCTGAACGTATAGCATTGTGCCGCGCGTAAAAGTCAAAAAATATCCACAATGAATGCGCGATCGCGTGCATACACGTCGCGTAGGCTATGTGGCTTCCACCAGGGAGGGTGGATGCTAGGCCACCAAATACCGCGAGAAAATCTTTGACGGAGGATATTATTTCACGCTCCTCTTGCCATCCACTAACCATTCTGTATTTATGTATACTTTTACAAATCTGAAGTTTCGTCTGCTCATGCAGATTTTATCCAATAAGTCGCACGAGTCACTTTTTACCTCCGGATGACATTTTCGTACGCTTCTATAAATCAAAAGTATAGTCCGCTCGTACAAATTCTATTCGATATGTTGTACGAGCCACTTTTTACCTCCGGTGGTACATATATTGCTTACAACCTTGCTGTCAAAGATTCTATATATATTCGCACGATCGGAATAGATTCTTATGTGGAACCAACCAACATGTGCCACGCAATAAAAAAGTCGGTTACTGACCTAGCACAATGGAACGAAGGCTTTCTCAATGGAACAAAGGCTTCCAGTAAACTCATTTTTACGTTTCCTGACATCGCCTAATGGAACCACGGCCTAAAGAAATGTAGACCTTGACAAAAATAGAAACGACCAATTTCGATGCTACACCCTGAATCGTATTAGCGTTTACGAATAATTAGTGAAAAAAAACAATTAGCGTTATTAACTCTAATTTGGGTTTATAGCTTTTCGCAAGTAAAAAATTAACTCTAATTTACACATAACTCTAATTTGGGTACATTTCCCCTAGAGTAGGGGGTTTAGGCTATGTTCACATTGAACATGTGCGAACTAGTTCGCCTAATTTTCCCATGCCTTTATCACTCAAAATCAAATCTAAGGGTGTTTTTTTGTGTCGACGCACTCACTTTCGCGTGTCAACGCCTTTTACGTCTGTATCAAATATCGAGCAGTTTTAGCATTGACTGACACATTACACTACACTATTTAAAAACTGTCTAAATTACAGTTTTTAACGTTAATTAGACAATACTTATGCTTACCTAAAAAATAGAGATATTAATTCTATTTTAGGTTCGAGGGTCAAAATTTGGGGGCGCCGCATTAGCGTTATTAGCGCTAAATTGCGATTCACGGTGTGCCAACACAAGAAAACACATTGAATAAAATCTGCCAATACAAAACAATGAGACCGTAGAAAACAATAAACATACAAAATGCTGATGCACAAAATGAAACAAACATTGAGGACGCACAAAATGAAACAAAACTTCGCGCGACTTTGGCCGATCTACTAAATCGCAAAACATTCAACATTTTTAGGAGACGCGTTGTTATCTTCCACCCCCCCCCTTTCCCCTTTCCTTCCCTGCTCCCTCCGCCCTAAACAAGATCCGTATTCTCTCTTCTCCCCTTTTCCCCCTCTCTTCTTCCCCTCCCAATAGTTACCCTTGTTCACCCACCTACTCCTCTCCCTCTCCCTCTCCTCCCGAAATCACTCATTCCTTTTCTAACCTATCCTCCTCTTCCTTCCTTCTCTGGATCCCATCCAGTTTGATTTTGATGTTTTTGATCGGAATTTGTGCCGGGGTCATCCTTCCACAAAATGATTGATTCCAGAAAGCCCGATTTCTCCTGATTGACCTCACTCTTATATATACCCGTGTAGATGTCAACCCCCCTCTTCATTGGAAAATGATCGTGGTCACTCTTTCTCTCTTTCCCTCCTTCCCTTTTTCCCTCCCTCCGACCTTCCCTCCTTCCCTCCCCCATCATTCTTATATACCCAAAGACATGTCTCCCCCCCTCTCCAATGGTCATCGATAAAGTCCTTTACATCCCTCTCCAGTCTACCTTCTCCCACTCCTCCCCTCACTCTTGAAAATAGATGCGCGATTCAGCGGGGGATTCTGTGCGGAATTCAGTGCGGAATTCAGTGCGGAATTCAGTGCAGATTTACCGCAGAAGAGAGTGCACGCAGCGACATTCACTCACATAAAATACACGCGACGGGAATCTTCGCATGCGAAATATCCTCCACCACATGAGTTTGACATTGATCGTGGTTCTCCCTCCCTCCTTCCTCCTTCCCTCCCCTTCCCCCTCCCCCTTCCCTCCTTCCCTCCTTCCCTCCTTCCCTCCTTCCCTCCCCCATCTTTCTTCCAGTCTACCATATCTCACTGCTCCCCTCACTCTTGAAAATAGATGCGCGATTCAGCGGGGGATTCAGTGCGAGATTCAGTGCGGGATTCAGAGCGGAATTCAGTGCGAATTTATCGCAGAAGAGAGTGCACGCAGCGACAATCACTCACATGTAATACACGCGACGGGAATCGTCGCAATAAAAATTCACTCCGTCGCATGTGAGTTTGGGGAATTTGTCCTTATTCACGACGGCCGCCTTCCACGCCTCCAGAGCCGACTCTGCAGCACAAGTACGGACGGACGCGTCAGAGGACCCAACCAGATTCATATTTGGCACGTGCGAAGACAAGGACCGCAGACCATGAAAAAAAACAAAAGGAAAGGTACAGGTGGGGAAAACGTACTGTCAGGCTCCGGAATGGCTCCGTAGTAGTCTCCTAGTGCGAGTGCCACGTGGCACGCCAGCATGAGCAATGTCACGAAGACCCATAGAGGTAGCCATAGCGAACCAATCCGTCGAAATGATACAAAAGCTTGTTAGCAAGCGCCACGTGGCAGTTGAAGCTCGAAGGGAATCTGTTTCTCAGGCTGGCAGCACTATTCCCGGTAGAGACTGTTTACTATCTTTATCTCCAGCGCCGCGAGGCAATCTGCGCAGCCAATGAGCAAACAGCTGCCAACGCGACGACCACATTTCCCACCGTACGAAAACTTGAGACCAGAACTGTACTGTATTGTACTTTACAGTACAGTACTGTAGCATTTAGTTCCTCGTAGGTTCGTCACGTACTACAAGCCAAACGAAACGGGTCTCCCGGGGAACGGACGGTCAAATTTCACACGTGTGGTGAGGAAGCACGCTTGGGTCACAGGCTTGTGGACAATTTAATAGGTACGGACGAAAATACGCACTAAGGCCGTGGTCCCATTAGGCGGGTGTTAGAAAACGTAACTGACGGCTTTCGTTCCATTGTGTCAAGTCAGTAACCGACTTTTTTTTTGCGTGGCACATGCTGGTTGGTTGCCACGTAAGAAACTATTCCAATCGTACGATTCTAGAGTCTTTGACCCAAGGTGATAACGCAGTATCTGTACTACCGGAGGTAAAATGTGCGGTTTACGAGGCATTGAATAAAATCTGTACGTGAAAGAGTATCCTCCGTCAAAAAATTTATCGCGGCTTCTGGTGGCCTCTCATCCACCCTGGCGTAAGGCACATTGTCTATGGCGACGTGTATGCAAGTGATCGCACGTCGATCGTGGATGATTTTTGACTTTTATGCCACGTGTATGGAAGCGATCGCGCTAGATCGTGGATATTTTTTGACTTTTACGCGCGGCACAATGCTATGCGTTCAGGCACTTAAAATTAATCTCCTTCACGTCACTTGTTGCAAACTGAAAAGTTCGACCGATGGCATATCCGACTATGCATCCGACGGTCAAAATTTACGCCCAGAGAATTAAATATAGGGAATTAAATTAGCAGACTGACACTTTTTGTCGTTACGTGAGCCCCACAGTGAGAGCACCGTAGTTCAAAAGTAGGTGAAAGTAGGCCCATACAATATGCCTATTGTACGCAAAACATGCAATATGACCTTAAGACCCATATTGTATTTGGACCTATTCGGACCAATTACATTCCACCAAAAATTGGACCAATTAAAAAATTTGGAGCAAAAAAAATTATTTACACCGTCAGATTCAAACGATCGGACGGTCGCTGATCAAAGTAGCGATCTAAGAAGATCACATGAAAAGCCCATAACACAACTTACAATAAAGGCGCCGACCAAAGGCCTACCATAAAAACGCCTACTTTTGAACTATGGAGAGCACTTACCCGCAAAATTGAAATTTAATCGTCTAAGCGTTACATTGAACTTAGACGCAAAGTGAAACGAAACCTCTTTAAACTGAAGTACTATAAAGTCCTGTACGAAAATATTAAAACGCACGAAACGAAAAAAACTTTGTAAACGATAATAAACCGAACCGGCGTAAAAATATCAATTGAATTTGAATGAATAACATGCGTATCGTCACTCGCAACAAAATCGAGACACACTATCTACGAATCAAGATTCTTACCAGAGGTCGCAAACGGTCAACCGAAACCATGACCGACCGTTAACCGACCGCCCGCGCCGGATCCAGAACGGATTCGGTTGCCAAATTTTGAGGGCCGGGCAGTTGCAGTCGGTTGATTCACCAGAAGAAAAAAAACTGTCGGTTACAGTCGGTCAATCAAAAAACCAAAAAAAAAAAAAACATTGTACTGTCCATACAATCCAACATTATTGCACTTTGTACTCTTTGGTATAGTGGAAGTACGTGACATCATGATTAGCGTCGCAAATCTGACATGGTAGTAACACTATTTTTTTTCGCAAATCTTAAGGAAAGCGACAAAGCGTCGCAAATCTGACACGGTAGCAACACTATTCATTTCGCAATTTTAGGGAACGCGACAAAGCGTCGCAAATCTGACACGGTACACCGCAAATCGTTATTAGACTATAGAAATTATTAGAGTAAAGAAAAAAATAGTGTCATTCATTCAAATTTAGTGCCAGGAGACATGGCAAATTATGGTCTATGTCCTTAAATAGTGTAATTTGTTCTATTTAAGGTATCAATGTCCAAATTTTGGGGTGCCGATGTAGAGTACATAAGGCTAATAGCGATTCACGGTGTAGTACACTATTCATTTCGCAAATCTTAAAGAACACGACAAAGTGTCGCAAATCTGATACGTTCGTAAACACAAATCATTTCGCAAATCTAAGGGAATGCGACAAATCGTAATTATTGGCTTATTCATACGTTGTACATTAGATAATTTTGTATTTTTTCGGTTACGGCCAGGCACGGTTAGCCGCGAGAAATCAAGTTTCGGTTAACTTTTATTTTCGTAAACACCGGTCGGTTAACGGTTAACAATTTTGGAGCGTGACATAACCCGGTCGGGCGTCGGTTACTCAAGATTTTGAAAAAAAAACAACGGTCGGTTTCGGTTATGTAAAATTTTGACTTTTGCGACCTCTGATTCTTACATTGACAGCGAAATGTTACGATATTAAGCGAATCGGCATCGGCCAAAATTGCGTCGTCAAATGTTTTGTTCGGTTCACGTCAATAATGTTTTGTTTCGTTCGGTACAGTACTGTACATTTGTATCGGTTCGGTTTTGTGCAAACAGTATTCATTTGTACGAATCGCACGCTGGTCGATTTCGAGGAAATGTTGCGATTAAAAGTGCTCTAACCGTGGGGCTCACATAACAACAAAAAATGACTGTGTGCAACACTTTTATTTACATGTGGGTGCCGCAGTTTTGTTACCGTAAACATTGGCCGACCGTGTGAATTGCTAATTTTATTATGACGGTTGACGTTCGCAAGTGCGGCAAAATTTTAAGCACTTGACACAATGTTTTGAAAGTCAAAGTTGTCCAAGCACTTGACACAATATTTTGAAAGTCAAAGTTGTCCAACTGATTGACCGTCAAATTTGTACTCAACGGTGTTTTATTTGTACCAATGTGTACTTCAAATGTACAATTTTTGACAAAATGACGTAAGTGACTGTGCGCAACCAAAACAGTCAATGTCATGATGAATTCCTTTAAATATATAATTCAGTAACATTTTTTTCTGACAAAAAAAATATTTGGTACAACACTGTACAAAACAGTACAGACTTTAGTAAGCAGCCTCTTTTTTTCTTTCATGTAACTTCACCATTATGTTTAAAAGTTAAATTGGTCTTACGCGTGCACATGCAATTTATCTTTAGCGGTGAAAGTGTGTTCCCATGTGCCAAAACGATCGTTTTTACTGTTTTTTTCGTCAAACACTTAGCGTCGTGCCACTTAAGTGAAAACCGTGCGTAAAAAGTGAATAATTAAAAGTACAATTTGCGTCATCATTTAACTTACAATGTATTACAGTATTGTACATTTTGTCGTTTTTATTGATTAAACCCACGGTCACGTCAAAAAAAAGTCATCTTCAAACTATATATTAAAACACATTGGAGGTTTGTTTATAATGAAAGCATGATTGCTCCTTAATATTAAAAGAGCTTACGACTTGTCAACTGTTTTCAAAATATTCCGGCCATTTCAAACGTCAATGAAAAGTACAGTACACTATTTGTTACGGTTTGTCATTTTACGTCCATTGCCATGAATAAAAATAAACGATTTGTTTTGTTTTGTTTTGTCCATTTGCGGTCCTGTACGTTTTTATATTTTATGAGGGGTCTCGATGATGATGAAAAGTACACAATTTGTTATGTTTTATTTGTTCAAGTCCAGAACCACGATTTGTTTTCTTTTGTCTTTTGAGTCCAGTACTTTTTTTTGATATATCAAGGGTCCCAAATTGACGATGAAAATTACACGATTTGTTTTGTTTTGTCCATTTGCGTCCATTTTGTCCATTATGTGTTTTTGTTTTCTTATTTTAGTTGGGGTCTCAATATTTCCATGTCATTTCATAGCATAGTTAGTTCAAATCGCGGGAACTTTTTATTTGGGAATTGATCATGATAGTGACTGTTTTGGTTGCACATTGTTTTGGTTGCGCAGAGTCAGTTACGTCATTTTGTCAAAAATTATACGTTTGAAGAACATATTGGTACAAATAAAGTAACGTTGAGTACAAATTTGACGGTCAATCGGTTGTACAACTTTGACTTTCAAATATTGTTTCAACCGCTTAAAATTTTGTCGCGCTTGCGGAAGTCGACAGTCATAGTAAAATTAGCAATTCACACGGCCGGCGAACGTTTACGGTAACAAAACTGCGGCAACCACATGTAAATAAAAGTGTTGCAGACAATCAATTTGTCTTTATGTGAGCTCCACAGTGAGAGCACTTAGCCGCAAAATTGAAATTTAATTGTCTAACCGTTACATTGAATTTAGACGCAAATTGAAAAGAAAACTCTTTAAAATAAAGTACGATAAGTCTTGTATGGGATTATTAAAACGCACAAAACGAAATTTTGTTGTCAATGTAAGAATGTTGATTTGTAGATAGTGTGGCTGGATTTCGTCGCGCATGATATAGCGCCTTTTATTCATTTAATTTCAATTGATATATTTACAGCGGTTCTTTTTATTTTAGTCTACTGTACATATTTTATTTTGTTTCGTGTGTTCTAATATTTTAGTACAAGATTTATAGTACTTTATTTTAAAGAGGTTTCATTTCAATTTGCGTCTAAGTTCAAAGTAACGTTTTGACAATTAAATTTTGTTTTGCGGCTAAGTGCTCTCACCGTGGAGCTCACGTAAAGACTAAAAGTGACAGTTTGGAAAACTTTTATTTACATGTGGTAGCCGCAGTTTTGATACCGTAAACATTCGTTGGCCTTCTGAATTGCTTATTTTATGATGACGTTCGACGTTCGCAAGCGCAGCAAAATTTTAAGTAGTTGAAACAAATTTTTTGAAAGTCAAAGTTGTCCAACCGATTGACCGTCAAATTTGTACTCAAAGGTAATTAATATGTACCAATATGTACTTCAAACGTAGATTTTTTTACAAAATGACGTAAGTGACTGTGCGCAACGAAAATAGTCTTTGTCATGATCAATTCTCTTTTATTTTTGACAATTCTTACGCATTATTCGTGAGTTTTGAACTTTTTGTTAAACTTCGCTTATAACTATTTATTCGGCAAACTGAACGGAACTGTACGAGATATTGTACAAAATTTTACAATAAGAGACGTTGTACCATGAAAATGTATAAGCTCCAGCAAGTGAAAAATTCTAATTTTGAAAATTGTACGTTCTAGTACGGATACATAATTGGGTACGCATTTTAACGAATTTTAAAATTGTTAAATAGGAAACGCATGTTTTATCGTGCGTTCGTTTTGTGCGTACTATGAGATTTGAACAACTATGTTGCACAACCACCAAACAGGAGATCCAAAGGCAAAGGCATCATCTTCAATCAAGATTGGCATATGATTGGAAGGTTTGCACGCAAGCAATGTCAAACAATGACATGTGACGTCACAACAACAATAGAAAATAACGTGGGATAACACACATCATAGAGAGTAAGGGTATGTCTCCATGTGCCAAAGTTAGGGTTTTTCCGAGTCGCTATCCTTTAAAACTTAGAGTCATATTGCGTAAGTTTCAACCGTAGAAAAAACAAAGGAAAAAAGAGAAGTATGTTTTGCGTCATCATTAAACTTAGAATGTACTACATATTGTTGTCTTGTGTTTTTCGACCCACGACCACGATAAAAAACGTCATCTTCAAAATTTTCTTTAAAACACATCACCGGCAATGTGTTTTAAAACAAAGTATTTCCCCTAAAAAAATAAAAACACATATTCGCACACATTGAAATTTAACAAAAATTTCAAACGAATTCAAGCAACAACAAAAAATACATGATTCGCTATGTTTTGTCCGTTTGCGTTCATTACGACGAGGAGAAATACACAATTTGACTTATTTTGTCTGTTTGTGTCCCGTGGGGTTTTTTTTTGTAGGTGTGTCAAGGTTTCAATGTCATTTTACATCGATCGGAGGGAAGACGCAAAGGCAAAGCACATCTTCTTCAACCGTGAAACGGCACACACTGAAGGCAATATGTCTACAATATCACGCACAGCCATGCGACTTAACAAGCAGTTATAAAACATAAACTTCCGTCAACATATATTGTATATAATTATAGTCATCACGAGAATTTTCCGCGGATACAATCATCACTCCCTTAAGTAACATTTTCATAGTAACACAAAGGACACCTGAAAACTGATTCTGTCATATCTGCGCTTAAAATCAAAGTAAGTTTGTTAAATTACAAATACATGGAGACACAGCCCAAGGGTACTGCCACATGTACTTGTAACACAATGAACTTAGTTTGTTTTTAAACGCAAATCCGACGTACCCGAATTTCAAGTGTCCTTATGTGTAACAACGAAAATGTTACTTAAGGGTGTGACAATTGTATACGTTGACAATGCCCGTGACAATTGCTAAAGTATACAATATGTGATGACACACTGGATTGTTCAAAATTGTTTGTAACGTCGCATAAATTTTCGTAACTTTTGCAAACGTTTACCTTTTTAGCCATCTCTTCATGGATGTTATCCAAGACTACAGAAATGTCATTTCCACTCCCTGCCCTATGCAGTTGCCTCTTTGGAAATTTCCTCGTGCTTCGAAATTGAAATAATGGAGGTACAATATTGTTATTATTCCTTCCGCACGGGTTAAAAAACATCGCTCTTAATTTTTTTTCTTATTCCCACCCGCTACACCTAAAGCTAACTTCTTGTATAGTGTGAAATGGTGTAGCTCGAATGGGTGAATACAACACAAGGTGACAATAGTAGTGAGTGCGAGCAACAAGGGTGACTTTGTAGAATTTCACCTTTGCAAACTTTTCAACTTTCCTTGAAATGACAATACACCATTGATACCCTTGCAAAAAAAAAACATACGAGATGGAAGTGGACGAAACCAAACAACCTTGAACAAATTTTCGTCCTCAAATTTTTTTGAAAACTTTTAACACGTAGGAATGTTTACGTATTTGCCAACCGGTTTTACTTTATTTGAAACACATCGCTGATGTGTTTTAATGTAGTTTGATATAATATGATACTAGGTCAAAAAATACAAGACGACAACTTTTTGTAAAAAGGAATTGCTAATAGAAGTGACAATTTTTGTTCCACGCAAGTACACCATGAATCGTTACTATAGTGTATAACTCTAATTTGGGTTATTGAAATAATGGTTTTTTTTTTAAATAGTATACATAATTTTAATTTTTCCTTTACGTTAATTAAGGTACATTACAAAATAGCGTAAAGAACAAAAGTACAATAAGATCTAAATAGTGTGGTGTATGTTCGATGTCAGACCGTACATAAATGTACCTTTCAAGTAAAAACTTACAAAAAATGAATTAAATCAGACGCTCACAGATAGAAACATGCGCTCAAAAACTGGGATTCAATTTGGTCGCATAACTGCAGTAAATTAGGGTAGAATTCCATGAGACGAAAAGTGGGGTTTGTTACTGGACGTCGTACTTTTTTGTACAGTGCCGTACAAAGCCGTACCATAATTATTTTTTTGTCAACCGAAACATCGTTATTGGAAAGCTGTCGGGAGGCGCGAATGATGTAGGCGTTATTCGTGGCCGTTGGATATTCAACTTTTTCAAATCTGCGAAGCATTCACGCACATCGTCTATTGTAACGATACTCTCCTCCCGAGGAAAGTTATACGATACTAGTCATGGTAAGGTCGTGCACCATAGGTACACTTTAAAAGTCAAAAAAATATCCACTTTGAATAAGCGATCATAAGCCTACACGTCTAACAAGCCATGTGCCGCTTGCCACGCTCGATGCAAGTGACCTAAAAATATCTTCACACGCTCTGTCTGACATCCACTGAAATTCAAAGAATGCCGCGACCTTCAAAGTTTGCCTCTTGTTTTTGCCATTCCGTTTCAAAATTTTGATTTCCATTTTCAAAATCAAAATCTCACCGCAAACTTTACGTACGAATCATTAACTACCTTCGACTGTACAGATATTTCTTTCTGACTTTTTGTTTGCATATTTTTTTGTAGATTTTCTGAATCTGGACTCTAACCTATGTGGTGCCAATCATATTTGAGGAATGTTTGTTACTAGCCCGACAAAATGGAGTAGTCTTCTAGTAAACGGTGGCAGTATAATTTTCCGTACATTTACTGGGACGGCCTAATGGAATTCTACCCTTAGTCTGACATGTACACATATTTAAATTTCGTGACGGCGTACGATTTCTAATATTTTGTATAGCTATATTTAAGAATGTGTACAATTGTATGAAACATTAACAACGATAATTTTTTCTCAACTCTAATTAAACTTTAACACTAATAACTATTCACGGTTTAGTTGTGTGAGTTGTCAAAAGTTGTACATTTTAATTACAGATTAGTACAAGTCACGTACCGTAGTGGTATTAGACATTGGGGTGAGGGTTTATTTGGCGGGCAGCGGTGGCCTTCGAGGAGAATTTTGCCCGGGCAATGTAAATCCCTCCCAATTTTTGATAAGGACAAAACATTATCGTGCAAAGCGCCGAGAAATTCTTTTAGGAGTCTCCTCACTGATCGGGTCAGATGGAAAAAAAACACAAAAAAATACAAAGTGTTCATACTTATAGCATTCTCATATAGAGCATTCGCTACTAATAGCGTCATGCGCGCTGTATGAGAACATGTAAATCGCGTTCGTGACTCAAAATATCTACATAATTTAACTAGCTATCACACTTTAAGCACCGCAATTTAATTCGTCGAACAAGTTGAGCTGCGCGTCACGTGAGAACACTTCACCTATGACATTAATAAAAAAAAAACTTACAGTCATATTGTCGTTTGGTGCCGCAAGCGATTTTTTTTAGTACGCTACGTGAAATGAGGATCATACGCGGAGAGTACAAAAATATCCTACAGTCATCATTAAACGAATATTTCGAAAAGAGGAGAATGTATTTTGAAAAGAGAAGAAGATATTTTGAAAGCTGAGAAGTTATGTATATTCGAATTTTAAAAAGTACAAGACAAATCCGCGTTTATGATTTACTTACTCTAAATTGCGACGTTATTTGTCAATTTACGTACTGTCGAAAGTAATTTTTTTTGTTTTTCAATGTACATTAACTCTCCTAGTGGATGTCCGTACGTGGTAATATTTAATTCCGTACTCTCTAATGTAGATTAAAGGTGCGTCTCCATGTGCCTAAGTAAGGGTTTTTTTTTGTCGTTTCCTTTAAAATTTAGCGTCGTACTGCCTAAGTTATGACCGTACGAAGAAATAGCAAATTTGTAGAGTACAATTTGCGTCATCCTCGATTTTAGGATGTACGAAAATGTGTGTCTAGTGTTTTTCGACCCACTTCGACGACAAAAAACGTCATCTTCAACCTTTTGTTTAAAAAACGTGCGCAATGTGTTTTAAAATTAGGGATTTTTTATAAACAAATAGGAACATATATTCGCACGTGCTGTAATTTTCCAAAATTTCCAAACGATTTCAAGCGACGTGGAAATGTACATGATTCGATATGTTTTGTCCGTTTCTGTTTAATACGGCAAAGATAAGTACACAGTTTGTTTTGTTTTGTCCGTTTCCATCCGGTACGGATTTTTTTTTTGCAGGGGTCTCAAGGTTCCGATGCCATTTCACGTCTACTCGATAATAGACGCAAAGGCAAAGCGTATCTCCTTCAACCGTGAAACGGCACAAACTGGAGGGCGGTAGGTGTACAATGTCATGAAAAGTCACGCGACGTCACAAGCAGCTACGGAAAATAATGTGTGTGATCACAGATTGTAGAGGTTGACAGCCGTCACGGGCATTATCAACGTATACAATCGTCACACCCTTATGTAATAATTTCGGTGTTACACATAGGGACACTTGAAATCCGGGTCCGTCGGATCAGCGCTAAAAAACAAAGTAATTTCTTTAAGTTACATGTACATAGAAACGCACCCTAACTCTCCTCGAGATTCCGTACATTCCGTACTTTTCAATGTACATTAACTCTCCGCGCAAATTCTGTACGCTCTAATGTGAAGAAACCTTTTTTTTAGTATGTTTCGCAAATGATTACTTTTCAAATTGTATTGTTTTGAAACGTAAGTAAATATGGACGTATGTAAATCTATCTATTATGTAAGCTTTAACCATAGGTTTGGATTTACGTTTTAATGTATCTGGTGTTAAAACCTCTAGCTAAATCTTACAGCGTAACCCTAAATCCTCAGCCTAACCTTAAATCTTTACATCCTAACCCTTAATCCTATTGCCTAACCCAAAATATTGTAGCCTAACCCTTAATCCTACAGCATAACCTTTACATCCTTCAGTTTCGTTTTTCCAATTTTGTTTTTTGTTTTTTTTTTCATCTTTTTTTTACTTCATTTATTTGTATTTTTTAACTTGTTTTTTTTTTTACTCCTTTCTTTTAAATTAAAACTTTTTAAAGGTTTTTCTTATTGTTTTATTTTTTCTTATGTTTTTTTTCTCTTATTCATAACTTTTTTCTTTTCAATATTTTCTTGGCGTAAGGGAATTTTCCAAATTTTACCTAGTATTGTCTCAAGGCTCGCATTGGAAAACTGTCAAAAAAATGATCATGTAGAAGATGACGATAGCAATGTAAAAATAAAAATCCCCCCACAATATAGTGAGTCGAAAAACACAGATCATCAAAGATACATTAAAACAACTTAACACAAACACAACACAAGCTTATCGAGTTGGAGCTAAAAAACCCTAAAAAACTTGACTTTGGCACATGGAGACGCACCCTTAGACGCAAATTAAAGGACGACGTGATATGCATAACTTAACTCGCACGAAACGAAATAAACTTCGTACACGATAACAAAACGAACTCGAGTATAGATATCATAGTTGTTCAAAACACATTTTACGCACGATTCAAACGGGCGAATTATACGTAACGAACGAATTGAACGATTTGAAAAAAATGTTAAAATAGTTAATGAATTTTCCTTAGTATGTATTCCGTACATACATAAAATAATGAATTTTACATATACCGCAGTTTGTGTTTTTTTCGTTAAATGAGCATTAAACAATATTAAATATCTAAGTTGGTTTCACACTCCATTTGTGTATTAGAATTTCTTCATTGAATGGTAGCGGACAATTTTAAACTAGGATACTGCAGATTGGCGTAGTGCCAGGTTCAACTCTCGGCCAACGCAAATATTTTGGAAGTGAGGAAAGTAAAAAACTTGGGAGGGAGGAGGATAGGATAGAGGGAGGCGACTTCCTTGCAGTTTTGTTTTCAACATTCTGTGGCCGCTTCTTTCAAAAGAAATTGAAGAAGACATTTTTATATTTCGAAACTTATTGCGCGCAAATAGTGTGACATTTCAACGTCTCATTTCAAAAATGACCGTACATTTTCATTAAAATTGATTACATATTTTGTGAAATTTTTGTTTTGTTTACTGGAAAAAAAATACTTATAAGAGCGACATATGTTTTCGTCAAAATCAGTACATTTTCGTAAAAAAAAACTTTGCATTCTACGTGAATTACTTTACATTCCCCGTAAATTGTCCGTTCAATTTACCGGACAGAAAGTAAATTGTGTTTTTTTGCAATTTCTTTAAAATTCATGAATTATTCTTATAAATCGGAAAAAATGAAAAATCGCACGATTAGAACAACAACGATTAATATCGACGAAACCAAATAATAAACACGCGCGTCGTCACGCGTGACCGCAAAAAAGTACATGCATGCAAAAAATGTTTGAGACCAAAAAATAAGTACACGGTACTTTTATTTTACAAATGTGCACTTAAAACGTAGAATCTTTGACAGGGTGACTTAAACAACAGTGCGCAACCAAAATAGTCATTGCCATGACCAATTCCCTTAAGAACCTGGGTCAAACTTTAAAGGCATCGAATTTGCATATTCGATTCACGGTACAGTACATTGTAAGTTTGACGATGACGCAAATTGTACTTTCAATTTTTTCACTTTATTCGTATGGTTTTATTTTAAGCGGCACGACAGTTCGTTTTTGAAAAAAACGATAGAAAAAACGTTCATTTTTGCACATGGGGACATAATCCTTGAACGATGATAGTTGTATCATTTGACTTGTAGTCCGTGACGAACCTACGAGGAACTAAATGCTACAGTACAGTACAGTACACATTGTACGAGGAAATAAACAGCGACAATGTGTTTTAAAGAAAAGTTTGAAAATGACGTTTTTTGTCGTGGCCATGGGTCGAAAATCACAAGACTAAAACATGTACATTCTAAGTTCGTCAATGACGCAAAATATACTTCTCTTTTTTTTCGAGTTTTTTGTAGGGTTGAAACTTGCGCAGTATAGCCCAATTTTTACAAGAAAATGACAAGAAAACAAACCCTTACTTTCGCACATGGAGACACACCCTAATTCTTTATGATGTGTGATGTCGCCCATTATTTCTATAGTTGCTTGTGTTGTCACATGTCATTGCTTTACTTTGTTGTCGTTCAAACACTCCAACCTTGTGTCATTTATGGTTGAACAAGATGCCTCCATGTGCCATTTATGGTTGAAGAAGATTCCTTTGCTTCTTGGTCTGGTGTTTGGTTGTTGTTAAACATAGTTGTGTAAATCGCATAGTATGCACAAAACGAACGCGTGAATAATACGTTAGTTTTGCATTTAACGATATAAAAATTTGTTAAAATGCGTACGGAATTAGGTATCCGTACTAGTCCGTACATTTTTCAAAATTTGAATTTTTTCATATGTCCCCGTCTGTACATATTTATTGTGCAACGTCTCTTTTGTAAAATTTTGTACAATTTCACGTAAGGTTCCGTTCAATTTTTTGTAAAAAAAAGTACTAAACGAATTTCAACGAAAAGTTCAAAACTCACGAATTATACGTAGGAATTGTGAAAAATGAAAAATTAGCATAAATTGAACAAGTATGATGTGAAATGTCACGGAAATCTTCAGACCCATATTAAAATAAAAAAAAAAAAAATACATAAAGGAAGCAAATGGACAAAACAAAACAAATCGTGAAATATTCATCGTGATCAAAATCTTGGGACCCTTGCTAAATTAAAAAAAACGTATCACACTCAAACGGACAAAACAAAACAAATCGTGGTTTTGGACCTAAACAGATAAAACATAACAAATTGTGTACTTTTCATCGTCACCTAGACCCCTCTTAAAATATAAAAACGTACTAGACTGCAAATTGACAAAACAAAATAAAACAAATCCTGTATTATAGCTCAAGGCACTCGAAAAATAATGACAAAACATAACAAATTGTGTACTGTACTTTTCATCGTAGTTTGAAATGGTCCAAAAAATTTGAAAACTTTTGACAAGGTGTAAGTCAATATTTGTGGAGAATTTTTACTTTCATTAGAAACAAACCGCCAATGTGTTTTAATATGTAGTTTGAAGATGATGTTTTTTGACTGGGCTGTGGGTCAAAACCTGAAAACTAACAAAATTTATAGTGTTATAGTGTTGTACATTGTAAGTTTGACGATGACGCTAATTGTACTTTTATTTTTTTCACTTTCTACGTTCGGTTTTCACTTAAGCGGCACGACACTAAGGGTTCTTTCGCATGTGTTAAAGTTACCGATATTTTCATGTCATTTTCCTCCATAACTTAGAAAAAAATGAGAAAATCCGGAACCCTTACCAAAAAAATGAAATTACCACCATACAAGTTGCGTTACCTCGAAACTTTATATGTATTGCAGTTTGTCGCGTAACACCATGCAATTTGTCGTCAAGCTCATTTTGACCCTCTTTCGCGTCCTTCCAACTCATGTTCAAACTTTACATAAAATCACCTCGCGAGGTGATTTTTTTAAGTGTTATGAGGTGAGCGAATTGGCGGATGTTGTCGCATGTGTCGAAAGTTTTTGACAATATTTGTGTGCGGAGTATCTAAAAAAAAAACCCACTACATGTTTTAGCATTTGCGTGACTTTTTTTTGTGGGCTTTTTTTTGATAGGGGCCGTGGAGGGGTTCTCGACCAATGGACGCCATTTCGCAAAAGCAAAGTCCGTAAAATTTCTTCTCTCTCTCTCCCTCTCCCACTAGCGCATCTATTTCACAATTCTTGCAATGAAAAATGTCAATAATGGAATCAAAATGAAAGATCCCAAAAAACGATTCCTTTTGACTACCTTTGGGCTTATTTTGTTAGCAAGTAGAGTGAGAAAAGACTTAAAAACAAAATCAGAAAACCATGGTGGAAAGTTTTAGAATTTGTGACGTCCACACTTTCATAATTTGAGCGTGACGTCAAAATGTCACAAACCCTAAACATCTACAATGTCACAAGCTAGACGTCTACAACCGTCACTATTTTGTAGTGTTGTGTATCGGTAAGGATTTGCCGATAGCCAATGTGGACCTTTTTTCGGGTACCCGGTAATCGATATAATGGCACGATATATCGTTTTCGGTATTATTGCCGATAAATAACTGATATTTATCGGTTATTATTGGCGATAACACCGATATCAATAAATATCGACGATATATGTACGGACCGTACAAATAAATGTACGGCCATTACATTCAATTGTACACCCTATTCCCCGGACGTGATGCAGACCTCTTTCCCCCCGATTTCGGTAAAAGAACGCGATTTTTCATTGATTATTTATAATTTAAGGGGGTTTAACTTGGGTTTTACGCTCCCATACCCTTCCTCCTCTTCTGTCCCATCCTCCTCTCCTCTTACAATTTCCTGATAATCCATGAGAATGAATAAATATATAATTTTAAGTTTTTACTATTTTAGGAAAAACTATTTTTTCCTCAAATATATGCTGCCTGGATATAGTAGGTTCAAAAATATTGTGGCTCTAATGGGGATTGTTTGATAGTCTGTTCGTTTGTACGCATGTTTGTCTTTTTTTCATAAAAATTAGATTCCCAAATTTTACAATGTATTTTATTTTTTTCGTTGCGGTAGTATAGTTTTAAAACTATAAAGTATTATTTTAAATTTGTCTACGAGATCTAGTTTGCGCTTTTCGTAATAATTTTTCATTTAAATAGTTACGCAACAGATTCGTATACGTGGCATTCCACGCTATATAATGTAAAAAGTATAATACACCATATAATATTTTAATAAGGTAGTATACGCGTCCTATATATTTATAAAGCTATCGCCGATATGGAATTTGTTGGTCTTGGACCAATATATCGGGACCTCTGACCGTTCGATAGCCGATAACTATCGGTATCGGTGTTATTGCGATAATTTTTTTACCAATACACAACACTAGTAATTATGTCGCTGTTACATATACGGACACTCGAAATCCGGGTCCGCCGGATCTGCGCTAAAAAACAAAGTTATTTCTCTAAGTTTCAAATTCATTGATACGCATCCTTAGGGCACTTTCCCATGTGCTAAAGTTACAGTTATTTTATGTCGTTTTCATCTATAACTCGTAATAAACGAGGAAATATGCAGCCGTACCAAGAAATTGAAATTACCACCGTACAAGTTGCGTTACTTTAAAACTTTATGTGTATTGCAGTTTGTCGTTTAGCGCGGTGCAGTTTGTCGTCTAGCGCGTTTTGAGCCACTTTCGCGTCTTTTCAGGTCATCTTCAAACTTTATATAAAATCACCTTGCGAGGTGATTTTAAATATAGTTCCATGAGGTGAGCGTATAGGCAGATGTTGTTGCACGTGTCGATTTTTTTTGACAATTTTTGTGCGCAGAGTACAAAAAAAAAACCCAGTGCACGTTTCCAGCCTGTGCGTGACTTTTTTCCGTACGCTTTTTTCCGTACAGTGGCCGTGGAGGGGTCTCGACCAATGGACGCCATTTCGCAAAAGTGAAGTCCGTGAAAGCGCCCCTCTCTCTCTCCCTCCTCCACTACCACGTCTATCTCACAAGTTTTGTAACGAAAAATGTCAATAATGGTATTCAATGAAAGATCTCTGAAAACTATTTCTTTTGACTATCTTTGGGCGTATTTTGATAGCAAGTAGAGTGAGAAAAGACAAAAAAATACAATCGGGAAACCATGGCGGAAAGTTTTAGAATATGTGACGTCGGCGCTGTCATAGTTGAGCGTGACGTGCGTGACGTCATAATTTCACAAACCGTAAACATCTGCAATGCCTCCATGTCGACAATGTGGCGTATAGACATTGCAAAGTGATAGAAACTATTCAGGGTGTGGGTGGACGTCTGAAATTGAAACCGAGTGGAAGTTTCGCAACATATTGTGTACCGTTTATTTGTCACATGTTTTGTTACATGTCTACGCTTGTCACTTTTTAAAGTAACAAGTTATTTGCGCTCTGATCGGAATGCTCTGAAATTCTGTACGGAGAATCTTCGCTAGAAACAAAGTTACAAGATTTAAGTTTCGGTTACATGTGAAAGTGCCCTTAGCCAGTACGGCTCTAAGTTATAAAGGAAAACGACAGAAAAAAACACGAACTTAGGGTGTGTCTCTATGTGCCAAAGTAAGTGTTTTTCCTGTCTTTTTCCAATAAAACTTAGAGCCGTACCCCGTAAGTTTCAAACTGTGCAAAAAAATAGAAAATAGTAGAGGTACATTTTGCGTCATCATCGAATTTATGATGTACTACATGTTGTCGTCTTGTGTTCTTCGATCCACGGCCACGCCAAAAAACGTCATCTTCAAACTTTTCTTTAAAAAACAGGGACGATGTGTTTTAAAACAAAGTATTTTCGAAAAACAAATAGGAACATGTATTCGCACGTGTAAAGTTTTTACAAAATAATCAAACGAATTCAAGCGATGGCGAAAGGTACACTACAGTATTCGTCATGTTTTGTCCGTTTGCGTTCAGGTACGACGAAGCAAAGTACACAATTAGTTTGGTTTTGTCCGTTTGCGCTTGGTACGGATTTTATTTCGCCAGAGGTCTCAAGATTCCGACGCCATTTCACGTCGAACGGACAGGCGACACAAAGGGGCAAAGTGCATCTTCTTCAACCGCGAAAGGGCACAGGCTGTAAGGCGGTACGTCTACAATGTCACGAAAAGTCATGCGACGTCACAAGCAGTTACAAAAAATAGCGTGCGTCATCACAGATTGTAGACGTTGACAGCCGTCACGGGCATTGTCAGCGTATACAATCGTCACACCCTTAAAGTAACTATTTCGTTGTTACACATAGGGACATTTAGAAATCCGGGTCCGCCGGATCTGCGCTAAAAAACAAAGTAAATTCTCTAAGTTTGAAGTACATAGAGACGCACCGTTAGCCACATGGGGCCATACCCTTAGTTTTATGTTAATAGAAAATTTTAAAAATTGCCCCTCAGCTGGGTAAGATTCTCAGACTTAAGCTCTGAAAAGCATATTTTGCATGCTCATAATGAACAGAACGGCTTTCTCAGCTGACAGAAAATTTATGTTTTTTACATGAAAATAGAAAAAGAGGTTAAAAATTGAAATATTAGTTTACAATGGTCGCACACTTTTGCAGAAAAAGTTTTTGTGTTTTGAAATAAGTTTCCTTTTCAAATGAAATTGATGCAAACAGGAAAACTATTTTGGCTAGCAATTTTTTTCTCTTATTTTGAAACTATCTCCTGAAAAAGTTGTTTTTGCTAGTTTTGAAATGTCACGGAGGACTATACACTGCTTCATAGTATTATTTTAGCGGTGGAATTACAGGAAAGTGTGACAGATTGTAAATATACTCGCAGTTTTTTATCTTCTTAGTTTGTGGAGTACTGTTCAGAAATATATGTTTTCTTATTGCATGCTTTAGAAAGGTTAAACCTTGGGTAAAATTGAAGCAGCTCCATTTGTTACTTTAACTTTTGTTGAAGTATGTGGAAAAGCATTCGTCAACATACAGAAAGAGGTTTTATACACTTAAATAACAGAAAAAAGAATGATTAAGTTGCAGCAGTTGCGTCGCGATTTGCACACCTGGAGGTGAAAACTTGCATTCAGCGTTTCCTAAGGAAATGGCTATGTCCTTTTTGATTTACAGTATTTGGCGAATAGTGGAATTCAATTTTGAGAAAACGTGCAATTGAACTACGACTTTTCTGAAATCGATCCAATCTTTCATTTTAGAAGTGATGAGCTTGTTTTGACAAGGACATGTTGTGGACCATGTTATAGCAAGACACTATGCCCTGAGCATTGTTTATAAGATTTTGTCCTATTGTAAAAGATTAACGATTTTTTTTCTGCGAAAATGAAGTTGTGAACTTCTAGCGTTTCTGCAAAGGTCATTTTTAAAACAGGTGTTTAAATTTACAAAAACTAAAACTAAACATGTCTATAAAACGTTCAACGATCACAGTATTTGCAACAGGCATTGCTGTTGGCTCATGTTTGGCTTTGGTTGCTGTTCGATACGCTTTCTCACCAAGAAGACAATGGAGTTGGAGGTATGGAATCATAATATTTGATTGCATCTTAACTAGCTGTATATACTTTTTGTTTGCATATTGGGAATCAGAATTTTACTACATCCTAATGGGCTGTATGTGATTTTTGTTTGCATGTATGATGTCTAATTGCATGCGACCATTTTTCAATGTGCTACCTTTTCTTTGTCCATACAGAGGTTTTGTTTCAGACTATTGCATGTTCATTGTCAACAAATTTGAATCCTGTCTATAAATTTGAAACCTGTGTACAAATTTGGAACCTATTTACAAATTTGAAGCCTCTCTACAAATTTGAAACCTGTCTACGAATTTTGAAACCTGTCCACCACTTTGAGACCTGTTCACAAATTTGAAACATGTGTACAAGAAACCTATCTACAAATTTTGAAACCTGTCTACAAATCCGAACCTTTCTAGAAATTTGTAACCTTTCTACGAATTGAAACCTATCTGCAATTTAAAACCTGTCTACAAATTTGAAACCTGTTTACAAATTTTTAAAAGCCCTCGTTTGTAATGCAGGGAATGGAGATTATGGAAAGCCTTAGCTCTTGGAGCCTCTCCTCCAACAACACCGACACGACAAACTTGGGAAATACCAGATGCAAGTAGTACTCCATTTGGAACCATTCAGCCTGGTATTTTATTTATGCGAGACCTTTATAACCTACTCCGTTTTCTGGATGTTTCTTGAATGTGTGAATAGATGTAAACAGTAGGGCTATGGTAAACAAGGGCGTGGTTTTACTGATTCAGTAGTAGCTGTATGGCACGTACTTTTATGTATTTTTGTACCTTTTGTCATGACAGTTTGCATAAAACTGTTTCCCTCCAGTAATATATAGACCAAATGTTATGTAGAATCTCAAATATGGTTTCCTTTTCCATGGTTTCTGGGAAGGTGTGCATACAACCACATCCATAAATTAGAATGTAATACAATGTATCACGTTGGAAATAGGGAAAAGTAATTCCATTTTATCCGAAATCCACTTGTACCTGTTTTTTTTTTTTAAGGAAAAAGTTTTGATTATGAAATAACTATGCCATTTTTCATTTATTTAACATAAAGATTTTTTATATTTTCCAGAATTACTGGATAATTCCCTTTTGAAGAATCATACAATGAAGTCCGTAGTACCTTGGAGTTCTCTCCTTTGCCATCGTCTTAACATAAAGGTTGTCGTAAAAAGCCTTTCAAAAATTTTCAGATAGGATCACTTGACGATACTCTTTTTGAAGAATTTTGTGATAAAGTAGTATTCTTTCTATGGTACCTTGGAGTTTTCTCGTTTTATAATATATCTGAGGAACTGATTGGTTAAGCTAAAAAATTTGGCGTCACAGGTGAGGCCAATGGCTTTGGAATTGGCGGAGGCTCCTTTGGAAAATCACCTAGTTTTTCATCCCCGAACTTCGGCATAATGTCCTCCTCAACAGCAGGGCAACAAGACGACATCATCAGTGAGCAATTTACTAGGTACAGAACAAAGTTTCTACATGAACTGGTGTATTTCTTTCTAGTTTGATTTATTTTGCAAAAGTCAAGTTTCATCAGTCTTCTCCATGGAAACCGGGCCTTTTTTCAATGTGTTACACTGTGCGGGTGTATAGTAACTTAAACTATCCAGGGGTTCCCAATTTTGTAGCCAAACAAAATGACAAGGTAGCATATGTTTTTGTCAAGATAGCATGTATTTTTGGCAGGATAGCATATTTTTTTGCCAAGATAACATACATATTTGCCTTGATAGCTACATATCTACTTTGGTAGCATGTATTTTTGCTAAGATAGCATATGTTTTAGTAGTGGACCACAAGCAAGAGGAGCGTACAAGCTAAAATGATGTAAATGATCATTCGTCTATTGTGACATTTGAATTGTGGTATTGGGCCCAGGAATGTGCAGTTTTTTGGAGAGGAAGGTCAGCTTCGAGTTCATGGAGCATTTGTGGTAGTCGTGGGACTTGGTGGAGTAGGCAGCCATGCGGCTTCAATGCTCCTCAGATCCGGTGTTGGACGTTTACGATTGGTCGATTTTGATCAGGTATGGGGAAACCCTACACAGCCTATCACTATTAGAGTTAATCACTCTAATTAGACCAGAATCATAAATTAGTGTTAAGAACGCTATTTAGTTAAGTGGTCCATAATGAGCTACGTGACAAAATATAAGGCTAATAATTCACTAACTTTAACTATGATGGGCGGTGTAGATTCTAATTGGGTGGTTGGTGAATGTTCAGCTTGTGGAATGATCATCAAGCTCGGAATGTCATTCCATTCAGGGTAAAATCTGTATATAGGAAAGCTGCCATAATTTTTTGCTATTTACAGTAAGCCTGTCCAGACTATGGTGAAATCTTGGGATGTTGACCTAATTTATAATGGGGTGCTTGAGGAATAAGAATGTCATTACATTTAGAGTAAAACCTGTATATAGGAAAGTTTTGATAAATGCTTGCAACTTGCAGTATGACTTTTTGGACTACGGTGAAATCTTGGGATGTTGATCGAATTTGGTATCTTTTTGGTGCAATACCGTACAAGCATGTACCAAAAAAGTACCAGAAAGGTAAACTGTAACATTTCGAGATTTCATTATAGTCCATATAAGGTTAGTGTCTGTCATAATATAAACCCCATTATTTTTGGCAAAGCTCTTCTTTACTGGTAGCCTAGTACGAATCTGTCTCCTGGTTGCCTGACATGAATAATGGTAATCATAATGAGAAAAATTGTAGCATTTGATTTGTGAGCCGGGTCTAATGAAATTGAAAGTTCTGGAAATAGGTTTAACAACAGGTGCGGCAATTTTGAGCTTGAAATACTTTTCGAAGGTCTTCGGCTACCCATAGTGTCTTGCTTTAATAGGGTCTAAGATTGTGTGAATTCTCATCTTTTTAAGGTTGTAAACGTGGGTTCAATAAAAAAAAACTGTTTCATATCTTTTACCTGAAGAGTCCTTAAATATGTCCTGTGCCCCTCTTTTCTGCTGAGATCAGGTGTCTTTATCTTCGTTAAATCGACACGCTGTCGCGACAAGAGCAGATGTTGGTATTCCGAAAGCAGTCTGTTTACAAAAGCATTTTGCGAGAATTTTTCCCGAATCAGAAGTTGACGCCCGTGTGGCTATGTATGAAGCTGCGACAGAAGAAGAAATCCTTTCGGGATCACCAGATTACGTCCTTGATTGCATTGACAATATCGATACAAAGGTATGTTTTTACAGAAGAGGACATCCTTTCGGGCTTGTCAGATTATGTCCTTGATTGCATTGACAATATAGATACACAGGTATGTTTTTACAGAAGAGGAGGTCCTTTCAGACTCACGAGATTATGTCCTTGAGTGCATTCACAATATAGACACTAAGGTCTGTTTTTATATCTAGCATTCTCTTGTGGTTGTGCTTGATTTTCCACCACCTTAAGGATCAAGGTGAAATTGCCTGGTTCTTTTTTGAGTTTTGCAATGCAGAAGTATTGATGTCAACCCACTGAACTTGATTAAAAACTTTTGGTGATAAAACAGTAGGTGTTACTGCTGGACATTTGATGCTGTGGAACAAACACTTGTAAGCACTTACTCCCATTTTGTGGAAGCCATGTCAGTACTCGCATGTGCATATACATGTTCATATGTATGTTAAGAAAGACCCCAGGCGTCTAATATCTGAAATCTAAAGAATCATACTTGCTGACAAGAGTAGGCGTAGCTTCTTCATAGTTGTCCTTCCAATATAACATGTTTTTCATGCAAAGGGTATTTCACATCTTCTTAAGCTGGTATTTTTTTTTCTTTTTTTTCTTTTAATTGGAATATTGGAGGCTCACCTGTAGGTTGCTGAAAGTTATACTCCCGCGTGTTTTTGTGGCCTCTTTTGTATGGTGAGGAGTGATGGTGTTTTTCATTTAGGTGGCTTTATTAGCCGCTTGTTTTAAACGAGGTTTGCGAGTTTTAAGCGCAACTGGAGCTGGAGCTCGAGCAGATCCTACCAGAATTCGCATTGCAGATTTGAGTGAATCTTCTGTAGATCCGCTTTCGCGCGCTGTAAGTTCATATTTTACTAATAGCACACATGCATAAGCCGTCAGGAATTCCACTAGTAATTTGCATATGCAATGCCTATCACTAGTCAGGGCGATATGCGGTTTTGTCTTTCTGTATCACCACAAAACGGAAAACCTGACCTTCTGTCTGGAATGGTGCTATTTTGAAAACCATCCTTGTAGCCTGTTCGGCCCAAACTTTTGGTCTTTTGTTTGCTTCTGGAGAATTTTTCTCTTAGCCGTTGAAAAACGGTTCACATTCCAATGGAGGTTTTCCGATTCGGCTGACGCCATACAAATGGATTTCAAGTTCAAATAAAAATTTACCAAAGACCATAAGCTGGTAGTTGGAAGTTTGTACATTATTTGACTTTCCATATGGTGCAGCTGGTGCATAGATTTTGTCCCTCTGTTTGAAAAAACTTTCGCATGGAGGCATGGAAGCTGACAAGTCGGGGTTTTTGGCGGAGAGGTGGTCTTTACCTTTCTTTTGCACTCATTTGGTGAACAATCTGATTGAATTTCCATCTATATTGCGTATTATTAATGGCTTTTTGGCATAGATATCTGGTTAAACCAGATGTCAAACTAGGATTTGTTCAACTTTGTATCTCTTTTGGTAAAAGTCTGTTGATGATGTCAACTTAGATATCTTAAGCTCTTTGTGTAAGTTTCCCTGATAGTACAGTTTATATGTTTCATTTACAGGTTCGACAGCGATTGAGGAGGGAACACGGTATTGAGGGAGGAGTACCTGTTGTGTTCTCCACAGAAAAACCAAAAGCGAAACTGCTTCCATTTGAGGGACCAAATGGTGCAGATTCCGATCCACTAGACTACCAGGTGTCAACTATCTCTCACACGTCACGTCCTTTCCTTGAGTTCCTTAACAGCATTGGTCTCTTTCTTTTACAACTATTGTCGTTGAGAGCTTGTTTGTTCTGCATTTAAAGTAAGGCCAAAGAGCTGGAATTTCAACAACCTTTTCGCTATGTTCAGATTTGGGCAAACAGGACATTGTTGTCGATTGACTACTATGTTGTAATCTCAATTCTCTGTTTACCAGGATCTGAATGCAATAATTAGGTGATAATAAAGGTCGTGAAATTTAGCCCTCGATGTTATCCTTTGACTTTATGTTTATAAGAGGCTGATGGAGAAATCGTGGGAGATGATTATTTTGTGGAAGCATATGCTTTCAGTAATTAAACCTTTAAATTTCTGGAGATGTCATTATTTGCGCTCATTTTTACCAAATTCGCTTGATCGCCTATATTTTCATTAAGACCATGGAAGTGGGCTACACGTAACGAATGAAATTTGTCGATATGTTACTTTAAATTTTCTAAAATGTGGAGGGAATTTTGATGCTTATGCAGGTGGTACCAGGGTTTCGCGTGAGAGTTATCCCTGTTCTTGGTACAATTCCCGCGATGTTTGGACAAGCAATGGCGACATATGTCCTCACCCAATTGGCTGGTCTCGAAGTGAAAACTGAGCCTGTTTTGCAATTAGGCTTGGAGCACTATTCTGTTTTACATCGGCGATTAGTAGAGAGGGAGGAATTGAGATTTGGGTCAGCAGCAGCAGTGGAGGTAAGTGAAATGAAAAGTGACCTTTAAATATATATGATAATAATAGGAATAATAATAAGAATTTTTAATGGTTGTTGGGACTTTTGAAGAGGAGAGTTAGGAATGGGAGGTAAGTTTATGTTGTCTGTTACTTTCTTTTGCTGATTTACTATTTCAAATGGTTTATCGTGGAAAATATGGGAAAAATGTTTTCTGGAGGATGCTCATTTGTTGTTATGGGGACTTTCTGTGCAAAACTGTATACAATCTCCACACACAGGAAAGTGTTTCCTGAAATAAAGTGAAATGGAATGAAATGAACTGAAATGGAATGTAATGAAATGAGAATCCCATTGATAACTTGGTTCACAGTATGGAAATAAATGGCCGTAGGTGGATTTGGACGATGTTTCATATGTTGTGAGAGAGCTATGGAGAGGTAGAAGTGCAAGGGATCAAGATTACCGAGACGCTGGTCGAGGGATGTGGCGCTCCATGGCGCATATGACTCTCACGAGGTGAGGGTAGTTTCTTTAATAATTTTCAATTTCTTTTTGTTTAATTGTGGTATGTCAACCTCTCATAGAAGTCGCTGGGATTACTTCCTTCAACTATGATGTTTTATTCATTGGATGTTGTTTTAACACCAATGGAAACATCAATCAAGCGGGTGGTTTTCTGAACTAAAGAGGCTTATGGGTTACAAATACTATAAAAGTGAGTTCGTGATGGGAAAGAATGAGGTTGAAGAGCTGATTACTGGGGAGCTGATGTCGAGTTGTTGGTTCAGTGGTTTTTGAGAAATATATCTTCGAGTGATAGTGCACCGTGAATTGTTACCAGTGTTAATAACACCAAATCGGTGCCGTTTTTCTTTTTTTTTGCCATTGAACATAAAATAGCATTAATACTAATTGTTTTTTTCTTTTTGCTAATTTGGTAGGCGGTTCAAAATTGTCCACGTCGCTTGGCCTTAAATTTGAATTAATAGCATTAAGTAAACCCTGTGCTGTATATGTCTTAACGCTAATTGATCCACGGTGTAAGTTGCTGGAGAAGCGAATTGCTGGTTTTCCCCATTCTTTTGCTATTGTTGAATGACTTTGCATTTCTCTCTTCTTTTTTGTTTTTTTTCTGGATCACTGTTGACTATTGCAGGTGGGATGTGAGTCAACCGCCTTCAGTTACCAATTTGATTCTTTTAACTTTCAAAGAGGTGAGTTTCTCATTCAATCTCTCGTTCAATGGCCTTAGATTCAATGTGTAAAAGTTACTTACAATGTGGTGTTCTTACAATACTGCTACACCGTGAATAGCTACTAGCGTTAAGAAAAACTTAATATGAAGACTGTTTCTATGTTTATAATTCTATTTCCTGTCCAAATGACGTGAACCGCAGAAAGAATTAGCGTTAAGAAAAAATCTATTTGTATTTTTAACACCATTTTGTGTTCAGTGGACAGAAAATTCCGGGACGGAATTAATGTTATAAACGCTTACAGCAATTCACAGTATAGTTTGGTTTCAAATTTCTTTCTTCGGAAGTTTAAAACAATACGAATGTGCAAACCACAAGTACAATATTTATATAGGACAGTAGCTGTAGACACAATACACCTTTAAATCGTTACTAGCGTTGATGACATAATTTTATGCTGGTTTATTTTTTCCGCTCTGACCACAAACTAGCGTTAGTCGTACTAATGGTTTTTTTTTCAACCATAACTCTTTAAACGGTTCAAAGACAGCGACATCATCTGGAACTAAAAATATAAACCCCATCCTATTAATTTCTGTTCTTCTAACAACGAGATTCGATGCTTTTTCCGCTTTGTTGGTTTTCTGTTAGGCCTCCTATTAACCATTTTATTTATTTATCTATTTATTAGTTATTGAATTAAGTATTTGTTTCTTTATTAAAACTATTTATTTGTTTTTCCTATTTTCAGGCAGAAGAACACGAATCTACCACTTTGGAAAAGTTGGAGGTTCGAGAGCCTCAGTTTTTTTTCATGGTCAACTCAGTCTTAGCCCGAGCAAGACGTGACTTTTTGCTCGCTTAAATAGTGGATATGGAGAGAGACTTTTCATTGTACAAAAAGTAAAAAGTTTGTATAATGATTGTTTCTTTAGAGTTTGTTTTTTTTAGATAATATGTTTTTAGAGATGATCATATAGTACCATGAATTCTAAAGACATTATGTGCCAAATTAAGAGTCATCAAGGTAGTGGAGATCATGAAGGGTTCCTTAGATTTTTTTGTTTTTTGTTCTCTTTAGTTCTTTACAACCTTTTCAACATGGAGAATTATTTTCCAGCCACTAATTACATGTTAAGGCAATTTTGCACCGACTGTTTTCCCAAAGTTTATGAGCTTAAAATGGGCATGTTCCTATCCTTCATAAGTATGTGGCTCTAATCCTTCATCAGTTGTATTTTAATGATTAGAAAACTCTCCGAGTTCGTTAATGTTAATCTCGCAGGTTGAAGGTATCAGATAATTGTCAGTTATTCAATCCACATCCCACTAGTAACCTCCAGACCTGATAAAGTTTAAACTTTGTATGCTTTTACTGGAAACCTATTTAGCGTTGGCTATATGTATTATGTAAATATGTGCTCTGGGGGGGTAAAAGAATGAGGACTATCACAAGCAGGCTAAATAACGCAACGCACTTCGAGGGTTAGAACATAAAAATTGAGTTATGCGAAACGATCTCTTATATGCCAGCACGACTTCGTCCATAGGGCAAGTAAAATGTGTATCATCCGCAACCGAAATGAAAAGGTAGGAAGGGAAAGCGATAGTGGAAATGTGGAGGCCCAGTAATGAGGAAGGGCCAACGAAGGTCCCCCGGGAGGGTCGTTTTGATGAGTGTCGGCCGCAGAAGAAAGAGGAACCAAATCACCATCAGTTGAGAAGGAGGGGTTGTCGGTCAAAGAGTATAAGGCTTGCACAAAGGGGAATAGTTGGTTCGTCGAGAGCTCTTCTTGATACAAAAATAGTGATAACAGTCCAACTCTAAGAACAAATAGATGTACGGTCGACAACAATGCATACAACGCACGCATCTAATAGGAAGTATTGTGTACATCAATTTACCTGTTATAAACTTATTTTCGTTAAATATAGATAAAAAAAAAATCTTGTGTTGAGCTTCAAACAATGGTGGGTCAGTTAACCCAAGGGTTTTCACAATACCCGTTCAATCACAAAATTATGAAAAACGTTAAGAATATCAAGATGCAAGTAGCGCAGCACGGGATATTCAACAAGGGAACTATGGAATTGTGTTAACATAAGGTTTGTTTTCATTCGTCGGCGTCTCCCACTACTCACCGAGTCCGGTAGTTCAATGAACCGCACATTTTGTGCGACTGTTCATTACTTACCATTGTCAAGGGGTTCGTCTGAGGATTCTCAACTTTGTAACCATTGCGAAGCTTTTGTAGCCTAAGGAGATAAAGCATCCACTATGGCATTTGGTGGAAGCTTGCTTTTAACTTTAATTTTCTTGAGAATGTAGTCGTTGCATCTAATGCATTTGAGGTATCGTGGCTTATATATATAACCATTTTATTTCCCGCACGGAGTGGGGTTTTTTATCGCATTTTTTTTATATGTGTTTTTTAGTGTGCATTATGATGTTAAAAGCCTCTCCTGAAAACTTCGAGTACGTTCTATCCACGACCATCATGTTATTTGTTGTTTCGACCTCTATCCTATTTATACGCTAAACTACTCTTCTATGTTATAAAGTGTAAAGAGCGAAAAATTGGTGCCCGATCTCTTTTGCTTACAGGAACCTAACTAACTCGATAGACAAGTACTCGGAACCCTTAACACACTTGAAACTCTTGATTTTTGCTCTCCCTTCCTTCTCGTTTAACGTATTTGTACTTCTAACACTCGACAATAAAATGGCCTTTGTCATCAACATTTCCTATCTCTCTTAATGTTATTTTGATTATTTGCTTTTTTTTTATGCCTGCTGCCATACTGCATTGTCTAAGCTCTCCCCAAATGACTTCAACTTCCTAAACTGCGTAAAATTGTGGTGAATTCATATTTGACCAGTAGACCAACAACCTAATTTTATCTCTGGTTGCTTGGAAGTTGTTGATCCAACAAAATAAAAGTATGTTTAATTTTACTAATCATGGCAACAAAGGGTGAGTAACATTATCTTTGATTAAATAAGACGGACTTACAACTTTTATACACGATTGATAAGAAAGGGGTACAACTTTTATCAAGCGAGCATATCAACATAACATGTGGTATACTCCTTCCCCATGTGTACCATCTTTACATCAAGTTATTGCGATCGCCCTTCTTGCTTTAAAACGAGACGAAGTATCAACCAACAAGTCGCTAAACTCAAGAGCGTCATATTTCTTATACGCCTTGGTGAACCTAACAACCTTTTGATTTGGTTGGCGTTGGTACGGTGAAGGGTGTCCTATATCTTGTATGCCTCAACAAATCCAAATAGCTTTTCTAACTAGTTCCCATTAAGGCACCATCCTTAATCTTTTTCTTTCTGGTGATGCGTCATGGTCTAATAAAGTAGGTCTCAAGTTGGTCCGAGTTACGATTCCCGAACATTCTCCCTCTTTCAACTTTGCCTCGACCTTGCATCTCCAATATTTAGTAGTTAGTGCCTTAAAATATTTCTAGGTGGTTGCGTGGGGCTATAACTTGTTGATCCAAAGTCGGTAGACCTAACAAGGTGTGTTACAAACGTCACCTACTAAGCTCAACAATCCAAATAAAAAGTAAAAACAAAAGACCTCGAAAGAAACCTTAACAGATGTAAGGACCCTTAAGCCTTCAATAAACGACGTTACCAAAGCTTGATTGGTCAAGGTAGGGTTAAAGGCCAGTGCTATAAATTGCTGCAATCTTTGATAAATTGCCTCGTAATACCTTTTGGCAAAGTTATGATGTAAGTGTTGAAAAATATTGTTGCGTATGAAAAGTAACTAAACCTTTAGGAATTTTCATTGAGCCAACTAACTTGGAGAACTATACATGTTGTGAAAATACGGTAGACTGTCCAATAACGTGTTTTCCTCTATAATTCAACTAATGAACTACATTTAAATTTGTCCAATGCCATGATCGGTACGAGTGTCTGAAGCGTCACAACATTAGTCCACGCGTTACAATTTTGAACGCGTTGCCCAAGCCTCTCTCATCCGTGTACGAAATCGTCGTGCGCTCTCTCATCTTTTAGTATTGTCCGATCCTCGTCAAAGTATTGCGAATTAAAAACATTTTTTTATGTGTATCGAAGCTTGTCGTTTTTCAGTCTTAGTCTAAAGAAAGGCATATCCTAATAAACACACCAGATAACAAAGAATTATATTTTATTCAAATGAACATTGCCATTCAAGTTATATCTTCAACGATTTGAAATTGAATTTTTGGTTGCACCATAAATCTTTTAGTGGGCATAATAAAAACCGTGATGTTCTCCTTGTTTTAGTTTGTGTGTTGATCAAATGTAGAGCTTACTATTAATTCACTCATTTGGTTATAATTAAAAAAGACGAAGATCTTGTTTCCAAATAGAAAACCATAAAAAGTACAAAACATGATTGAAGTTGTTGACTATCGTTACAGGTAAGAAATAAAAATCCCCAAGGACTAAAAATACAACAAAGCAACACTAAAAACTTGAAATTGAAAGCTCTACCTACCGAATAAATCATAGTTCAAAAGTAGGTGAAAGTAGGCCCATACAATATGCCTATTGTATGCAAAACATACAATATGACCTTAAGACCCATATTGTATTCGGACCTATTCGGACCAATTAAAACATTTGGACCAAAAAATTTTATTTACACCGTCAGATTCGGACGATCGGACGGTCGCTGATCAAAGTAGCGATCTAAGAAGATCACATGAAAAGCCCATAACACAACTTACGATAAAGGCGTCGACCAAAGGCCTACCATAAAAACGCCTACTTTTGAACTATGGAATAAATGTAGCATTTTTCGCTCATTCAAATTTTTAGTGTTGTGTATCGGTAAGGATTTGCCGATAACCGATATGGGCCTTTTTTCGGGTAGCCGATAATCGATATATCGGTACGGAGATTTATGTATGGACCGTACAGATAAACGTACGGCCAATCGTACACGTAAATCATAAACAAAAATAAACGTACCGAGGTGACTACCAATCAGATCATTTGTACAGGCCGAAAGTACAGTAGCTGGCATAAGATATGTACGGCTTTGGTACGGCTCCAGATAAAAAGATGCACCTTTCACATCCGACGTTATGGCTTGTCCCTTTTTTCCTTGGGATCCACTGGAAACCTGCCACGTGTAATACAGACAGAAAGTACAGAAAGTACAGAAAACACAGAAAGTACAAATATATCGGTAACTCTGACCGTTCGATAACCGATAACTATCGGTATCGGTGCTATCGCGATAACTTTTTTACCGTTACCCAACACTACCAATTTCCATGCGTTGAATCGCGTTGCGTTCGTCTCTTCCAAGCCGCCATTGCACCGTGTGTCCCAAAAAAGTAATCGCTATTCGCAAATTTCTTTTGAGCCGTCGATGTGTCACCATACCATAATATCAAAACGGTCCCTTTGGTCGTCCACGATGCCGTACAAAAGTACAAAAATACAAAAGTACAAAAGTACAAAAATACAAAAGTACAAAAATACAAAAGTACAAAATTTCAAAAGTACAAAAGTACAAAAGTACAAAAGTACAAAGGGTTCGTTGGGTGAGATTTCGCTCCACCACACGTTTCCCCCACTCCCACACTTCGTGACAGTAGGAAGACAAGGAGTCCCTTCTATTCCCTCCCTCTCTTTCCCTCCCTACCCTTCCTCCCTCCCTCCCTTCCTCCTTCTCTCTTCCTCTGCTTCTCTGTCTCTCTCTCTGTCCCTCCCTCTTTCACTCTCTCCTTCTCCCTTGACCGGCCGCTCCTTGCCGCTCTCCCTCTTTCCCTCCAACCCGCTCTTCCAGTTTCTGACCTCCTACTCAGTCCCTTTCCCTGTCCCATTTCCCTCTTCCCCTCCCCCCCTCTTCCCCTCACCCCCTCTTCCCCTCTTCCCCTCTTCCCCTCACCCCCTCTTCCCCTCACCCCCTCTTCCCCTCTCCCTTCTGCCTCTCCCGCTACCTTTTTCACTTTCTTTTTTCCTACTTTCCTCTCTCCCTTTGCTTTCTCATCCTTCCATTCTGGCGTTCCCTCTCCCCCTCTCACTCTCTCCCCCTCTCTCGTTGTCCCGCTGCTGCTCTGCCGTTCTCTCTCCCTTCTCCCCCCCCGGTCCGTCTCCAGATCTGACCCTCTGACCTCTCTGGCTTTCCCCCTCTGTCCCTTCTTTTCCCTCTTCCCCTCTCCCCCTGTCCTCCTCGATCTCTTCCTCTCTCCTTACTCTCTCCCCTCTGTCGTTGTCCGGCTGTCCCTCCCCACCTTTCTCTTTTCCCCCCTCCCCCCTCCTTTTCCCACTCTCCCTCTCTGACTTCTCTGGCTCTCTCGCTCTGTCCCTTCGTTCCTCTTTTCCCCTCTCCCTGTCTGCCTCTCCCCCCATCTTTCTCACTTTCCATTTCCCCACATCCCTTTCTCCATCTATCCCCCTCTATCTCTTCCTCTCTTTCCATCGTCCTCTCTTCCTCCCTCACCCTCTCCCCCCCTATTTCTCTCCAGTTCTCTCTCTTTCCTCCTTTGTCCCTATCCTGCTCCCCCTCTGACCTCTCTAACTCTCTCCCTCTCTCCCTCTCTCCCTCTTTCAATTTACAATAGTCACCACTTGTCGCACATTTCACTTCCGATCGTCGTTTGCTCCTTTTGTCGGTTTCTCCCTCTCTCCCTTAATTTTTCTCCCTCCTCGTTCTGCTGTTTTTCTTGTGGTCTCTCCCTCTCTCCCTCTCTCCCTCTCTCCCTCTCTCCCTTAATTTTTCTCCCTCCTCGTTCTGCTGTTTTTCTTGTGGTCTCTCCCTCTCTCCCTCTCTCCCTCTCTCCCTCTCTCCCTCTCTCCCTTAATTTTTCTCCCTCCTCGTTCTGCTGTTTTTCTTGTGGTCTCTCCCTCTCTCCCTCTCTCCCTCTCTCCCTTAAGTTTTCTCCCTCCTCGTTCTGCTGTTTTTCTTGTGGTCTCTCCCTCTCTCCCTCTCTCCCTCTCTCCCTCTCTCCCTTAAGTTTTCTCCCTCCTGTTGTTTTTCTTGTGGTCTCTCCCTCTCTCCCTCTCTCCCTCTCTCCCTTAAGTTTTCTCCCTCGTTCTGCTGTTTTTCTTGTGGTCTCTCCCTCTCTCCCTCTCTCCCTTAAGTTTTCTCCCTCCTTGTTCTGCTGTTTTTCTTGTGGTCTCTCCCTCTCTCCCTCTCTCCCTCCCTCCCTTAATTTTTCTCCCTCCTCGTTCTGCTGTTTTTCTTGTGGTCTCTCCCTCTCTCCCTCTCTCCCTCTCTCCCTTAAGTTTTCTCCCTCCTCGTTCTGCTGTTTTTCTTGTGGCCTCTCCCTCTCTCCCTCTCTCCCTCTCTCCCTTAAGTTTTCTCCCTCCTCGTTCTGCTGTTTTTCTTGTGGTCTCTCCCTCTCTCCCTCTCTCCCTCTCTCCCTTAAGTTTTCTCCCTCCTCGTTCTGCTGTTTTTCTTGTGGTCTCTCCCTCTCTCCCTCTCTCCCTCTCTCCCTTAAGTTTTCTCCCTCCTCGTTCTGCTGTTTTTCTTGTGGTCTCTCCCTCTCTCCCTTAAGTCCTCCCCCCTTTCCTCATTCAATTTCTTTTTTTGTCGTTTTGTACGCATCCTATCTCCTTAACCCTTTTGTTTTTTGTAGTAAGTAATTTTTAAGGTCTGTCATCAGTATTTATTACGATAAGAAGAATAATATTAATAATTATAATAACAAGTAGGAACAATCGATATGAATGTTAAGCAATAGTATTAAATAAGTAATCGTAAATAAGTAATAGTTGATGAAATTTTAAGTAGTAAAAATAAGTTATATGTGACCGTAATTGAAATAATAATTGTGATATTAATAATATATTTTAACACTCCCTTCTTCTCTAGGTCTGTGCATGTCATTCTCGGGTCCGCCGGGGGAGACTCCTCACCCGTGACGCTTTTTATGCGACAATTATGTCAGCGCGTTGGCGCGCAGTGGCTTTTCCGTACATCGTTTCTTCCACCGTACGCCCGTCAGATTTTTTTCGCCGCGTTAAACGGTGAAAGCATTGAGCGGTACGTTTCACCAAACTTCGACCGTATGCTACACCGCGAATCGTAATTAGAGTAATGAAAAAATTAGAGTACAAAAACTAAAAAAAAAAATTAGAGTAATGAACGCTAATTTGTGTGATAGAGCTGTTTCAACTATGAAGTTATACTCTAATTTATTTAAGTACTCTAATTTATTTAAGTACTCTAATTTAGCACGTTAATATCCTCTACTGTAAATAAGGTATTCGTACAGAATTTGGCAAAACGTACAGTTTATCGTCACTATGACGTTTGCACTACGCGGTTTGTTAAAACGCAGTTACATGATAACGGCCTGTATTAAATCATTATTTGTACTTTTTTACTTAATAAAGTACAATTTTGCACGGTCCGAGGTCGTCCGTACTCCACACTATTTAAAACGAACCTATATTAGAATTAAAAACGCTAATTAAATTTTACCTTAAATAGAATAATGAAAAAATTAGAATCATTTACTCTATTTCATGTGATAGAGTCAAAATTTCGAGCGACCGAATTAGAGTAATTTACTCTAATTACTGCACCACGAATCGTAATTAGAGTAAATAACGCTAATTCGGTCGCTCAAAATTTCGACTCTATCACGTCAAATAGAGTAAATGATTCTAATTTTTCCATTATTATAATTTAGGTAAGGTTTAATTAGCGTAAAAAATTATAATATAGGCTCGTTTTAAATAGTGTGGAGTACGGATGACGTCCGACCGTGCAAATTTGTCACAAACTTAAGTAATAATTTCGAATGAACACATAGAGACACTTGAAATCCGGGTCCGCCGGATCCGCGCTAAAATACAAAGTAAGTACGCTAAGTTACAACTACATGGGGCCGCAGCCTAACTCTCGTCCGTCGACAGCATCGTCGTCAGTGTGAACATTAACTGACATTCAGCGCGACAAATAGTACTAACGTCATAATGACGTCAAAACTATACGGACTGACAGATTTTGTACGTCTACGTAATTTAGTGTTCATAATTTCAGCGCTCTTAATTATTGCCGACATAACCCAATATAGAGTACTTAAATATATTAGAGTAAACTTCCTCTGTGAAAAAGTTCTATCACATAAACTAGAGTTCATTACTCTAATTGTTTTTTTTTTGTTTTTTTACTCTAATTTTTTCATTACTCTAATTACGATTCGCGGTCACTAATTACGATTCGCGGTGTACTGTACTTTCCATTTCTATCATTTTGAAACGCGTATGTAAAACGTCTAAATTTTAACTTTACGTTTTATTCTCTGTTTTTGGCCTTCAAGCGCAACCGTACGTATTGTGAAACTCCATTTCGTGCTGAGCGTACTTCAAACTAACGTATTTTCAGCTCGTACTGAACGTCTTCAGTTTTTTGCAGTTCAAAGTCCGGAGTTTATTTTAGTGGAACTACAGTACACCGTGAATCGCTATTAGTGTTAATGTTTTTTTTGCCACTTAAAACATATTATCTCTGTACACACTTATCGGATTTTGGATCGGACGGTTTCGATTGAAAGATAAGATTCTTAGTTTCCGATTGGCGGTTTCAAATCCAAATCCGACAAGTGTGTACGGAGAAAAGGTGTTTTAAGTCGCGAAATAAGATATTAACACTAATAGCGATACACGGTGTACTCTACCAATTTTGGCGCGGTAAACAGAACTGAGCGAATTATGGTCATCATGGAGTCATGGCTTCATCTTCCCAAAAATTTAAACATTTGGAAAGATTTGGAGAAGCGCAAACTGTTTCTACAACCAAAACGGACGTCACATGGAAAGGCCCTAAAATTATTAAATTGTGTTACGTACGGCAGTGCCATGCTGACGCGCGTTTTCAGTTCGGTGCGCAGTTAAAGTACGAATTGAACGAAATACTGTAATAGCCACACTAATTAATATTTACAGAAAAAAATAAATCATTTCAGATTGACGATGCTCCAATTTTGGACTGAAAGCTGCTAAACTGTGAAACTTTGGTGGCTTTGCTGGCCAAGTTGGACACGCGGCAACCACTCGTACGGCAAATGGATTTTTTTTTTTTTTTTTTGTCATTTTATTTTTGTCACGCGCACCTAAAAACTCTTCCGTTTTTTTTATATATGACGTGTACGGCTGACGGCGAACTAACTTTTGGCCCAGAAAACTGCCAAAAGTGAACTCTGGTGGTCAAAACGGACACGCGGCAACCACTATAGGGCAAATGTAAGCTATTTGTCTATAGTGCATTTTTGTCTTTCTCTTTTTGGGGCGATTTTCGAATTGGGACTTCGAATTGTATGTGATAATGTCACTACCCATGTTATATATCAATAGCCACACTACTTACTATTTAAGAAAAGACAAGCGTTTTTGGTTAACGGCGTGCCAACTTTTGGCCGGTGAAAAAGCCAAAATTGTAAAACGCAGACCCTTTCTCCAACCAAAACGGACACGTCACATAGAAACGCCTTATTTTGTTGAACATGTGGCAGTGCCACGTCGGTGCGATCCCGATAATCACGCTGGCGCGCGATGGTAAGTTCGAATTGTACGTATTTATGTCATTAGCCATACTAAATAGTATTAAGGCAATAGCCACATTACTTATTATTTACCGGGAATACAATGGCGTTTTTGGTTGACGGCGCGCTTATTTTTGGCCGGCGAAACTGCCAAATTTGTGAAACTTTTGGCGGCTTTGCCGGCCAAATTGTAACACGTGGCAGCCTTTCGAAGCTTACACTTTTATCTTTTCCTTCTATTATTTGACTTTTCCGTCGCCAACATTTCTCCTTTTCTATTTCTATCAAAGTTCACTTTTTAACTTTTTTTAGGGTTCAGGATTTCTCCTTTTGTTGTCGTTTTTGCCGTTTGGCGATCAAAGAATTGGCGCGCACTGCTTTCTCATTTTTTGCGTGAAAGTTAATCTTAATTTAAAAAAAAAAACATGAATAATCTCGAGTTTTCGAGATTGGGGTTAAATTCCCCCATGTTTTAAAAAAAAAAAAACTATAAAAGTGAACCATAACCATTTTCATTACCCACGCTTTCTTGCTTTTTGCCACTTACCTTTTATAGAGTCATATTTTTCATATTTTTCTTATCCAGTACTTAACATTTGCCTTCAGTTTTAATTTTGCATCCATCCTTTTCCATCTCTCTTCTCCAATCGTTATACGTGTGTAATGATGGCATTTGATCTCTTTTTTTACCTCGCCATGGGCATTTTCGCTGTCCCTCTCTACCGTTGTGCCAGCTGTCACACTCTCGGTGCTTTTCTTTGCACCTTCTTTGGTGATATTCCTTTTTGACGCAACTTTTGGTCTCCTTAGTGATGTCATTTTTTATGTTTGTGACGTCATCATAATCACCACGTTGTGCATTTGTCTGGCCTTGATCCTCGGGTCGTACCTCATCGCATCATGGCGCAAGAGGGGAGGAGGGAAGGAAACGACAGTGGTCGGAAAAGCGAAGGAGAATCAAGACACTTCTGCGACTCTCCCTCTCCTTCCTACAGTGGCAAGAGTCGAGGAAGACTTGTGAGTATTCTGTCCCTCTCCCTCTCCTTCTCCCTCTCCTTCTCCCTTTCCCTCTCCCTCTCCCATTCTGTGTCCTTCAGCAGCTGTAGAATTATAGAAAAAGATAGGATTTTTTTTTTCAAATTTGAGCAGATTGGCAGTCCAGGAATTCATTTTTTATTCAGTTTGCGTTTTTTTTTTTTTTAAACAGGGATGATAAAAACAGTGAAGAGGTTGAATCAAACGTCGAAATTGTCGAAACAACACAAGGAGAAACTGAAGGAGAAATGGAGGTTGTCGACAGAAAGGACGAAGAAAACAGAAATGAAGAAGACAACGAAGTTATGGACGACGGAGAAAATGCAATTGAAGAGGTAAATGACTTTGCTTTTTTCCCCTTTTCTAATTTGTGTTTTTGTCTTTTGTTGTGTTTTTATTGTTTTTTTTTTGTATTTTTTTTTCATGTAAATGTGGCATTTTTTTTTACTAATTACTAATTATGTTGCTTTTTTTTTTCTTTTTCAGGGAAGGGGAGTCGTTGCAGAAAACACGGAAACAGATTTTTCGGTTGCAAAAAATCCGACTGAAATTGATAATTTTGAATCCTGGAAGCCGTCAAAAAAATCTAAGTAAGTATTAAATTTTTAAAAACTGGCAGCAATGGGATCAATTTGTTTTTTTCTTATTTTTCTTACTTCTGTTTTTTTTTATTGTCTTTATTATGTTATTTCTGGTTTCTGACGTCCCTCTCCCTGTCTCTCTTTTTTCTGCTTTTAAGGGCTTGGGCGGCAGTGACAGATGCCTTCCCTCTCCCTCTCTCTGCCACTGTGACAGCTGTCATCCTATCTGTCCTCTTCCTCGCGCTCCGCAAGTAGGGAGAGAGAGGGAGAGGAGGAGGAAAGGAGAGACAAGGGGAGAGGAGGGAAGGAGAGACAAGGGGAGGAAGAGGAGCCTCTCCAGCTCACAGAAGGGGGAAGGAGCTGGAGCCAAGGGAGAGTAAGGGAGGAAAGGGGGGAATGAGGGAAGGGGGGAGAAGGGAAAGGAGGGAAAAGGGGAACAGAGAGGAAGAAAGGGAGAGGGAAATGAGGGAAATGGAGAGGGAAAAGGGAGACGAGGGGTGAGGAGGAAACAAGGGAAGGAAACGAGGGAAAAGGGATGGAGGTGGAAAAGAGGGAAATGGGGAGGAGGGAAACGAGTAGGGGGCTAGGGTTAGGGTTAGGGCTAAGGTTAGGTTTAGGATTAGGATTAGAGTTAGAGTTAGGGTTAGGGCTGGAGTCAGGGTTGGGGTTGGAGTCAGGGCCAGGGTTAGGGTTAGGGCTAGAGTTAGGGTTAGGGTTAGGGCTGGAATTAGGATTAGAGTTAGGGCCAGGGTTAGGTTTAGGGCTGGAGTTAGGATTAGGGTTAGGGTTTGGGTTTGGGTCAGGACTAGGGCTGGGATTAGGGCTGAGGAGTTAGGGTTAGGGTTAAGGGATTTAGGTTAGGATAGTGGAGGAGGGATCTTTTTTAGGGTTTCCGTTAGTAGTTGGGATGGTGGGGGATTGGGGTGAGGCAATATTTGGAAAACATTGTATATATGAGTTTTGTCGAACTAGTTTCAGTTTCAGTGAAATGAGGGGGGAGAGATAGTGAGGGGGAGGGGGAGGGGGAGGAGTAAAAGGGGACGATAATTTGGCTTCAAGATGTGCTTCATTTGGATTTTAAATTTGAGTTTTTTTATTGTTGGAATTTCTTCTCTCTCCCCTTTTTTTTCCCTTAACAAATGGTACTAAAGAAAGTATAGCTAATTTGAATTTCTTTGAAATGTATTATTTTGTAACGGTATTTTAATCGGTATGGGCTTGATAACTGAATATTCTTTACTTTTTTTTTTTTTTTTAAAGTCATTGCAAAAAGGTTTTGTGATTGAATCCTTCAGACTGTCTAATTCAAAATAAAGTTTTTTTAATTAAGTTATTTTAAAATAAAGTCTCGTCTGGTAACGTGAGTGCTAGCCTGAGTGACAATTGTCTCTTTTGTTATTTTATACAATCTGCAAATCTCTCCGCCGTTGTATTCATTTCTGATTCATTTTTGTTTATTTTTTTGTTTTTTATATTTTTGGGAATCTTCTGACTGGTTTCTCTGTATTCCAAATATATTGTAAGTCTAGTATTGATTTTTTTTTTTTCGATCTGATTGACCAACATAACAAGGATGGCTCACTTTTGCAAAAACCTTCTCACATTTTGATGAATGACTTTCGGTGAAATAAAAAGATGTTTTGATTTGATTTGATTCGATGAACATAAGAAAAATGTGTCAAATATTGTGTCATTAATAATATGTCAAACAAGTATTTAATTTGCACAAACAACGACAAAATCTCGGGAGTTTTCTGTGGCATTTAGTGAGAATGGACATGCCCTCAGGCAAAAAATAATATCGGATTAAAAAAGTGTACCACATTGACTAACTTGCGTCGCTGAGAAGTGCCGTAAATGACATCATTAGTCAAGAACGACATGAAATGGGATGAATACCGTTTCTAAAAACATAAAATATTCAGATATAGATGCACAGCTTGGTGCAAACTCACATATTAAATTCCATTTTGGCATGAGACACATGTCACTATTATGGATGGATTTATAACAGAAAAATAAGCATTCACTTTTCTGTTTTTTGCACTTTGGCTCATATTTTGTGATAAACGTTCGATTTTCTGACATGCAATGTAACAAAGATCACCAGTTTTTTCAAAATTTTCCCTCGTCTCAAGCCGAATGTTTCTCGTATGCAACAATTCATCTAACAAATGTGGGGACTGCAATTATTTGTCGATTGTTTTTATGGGCCATTCTTCACTCCCTTTCTATTCCTTCCATGTACTCAATTCCACTTCTTTTTTTGAAGCAAAACTTAACTACACATACAAGTACAGCACCTCAACCACCGAGTGTCTGTCAAACCAGAAGTAGAACCGCTAACATAGAGAACAAAACGAATAAAACTATTATTACAATCTAATACACACACGTATCTTCTAAACCTTATACCTTGTTGCACAAAATATAATATCATTAACATAACAACGGCTTCGTGGCTTAGAACACTTGTGTAAGGCGCCAAAAGCGAAAATAAATAAATGAAAAGGGCAAAAAATTGGAAACGAAGAGACGAACAAAAATGTGCTCCAGTCATTCTTCCACACGCGTATCTTGGCGTTTTAGTTCATCCTCTACTTTGAAGTTGTACTCCTAGATTGTCCACAATTTGATGAAATTTAGTGCACCCCTCACACTGGACAAAAACGGTTCCTCGAGCGAGGGCAAGTGGGTTCACCATACGAGTCGACCGCACTCCACACAAATTACAAGTGAAAGAAAATTGCGTTCTCCTCCGAGGCATGTCGAGTGGAATCTGTCCAAATCACACAACAATAGTTAAAAATCAATTGCACAGAAGCAAAAAACAGAGAGGACAAGGAAGATGACGGTGAAGACGGAGAAGGAAAAAATGACCGCATCTTCGGACCTAGTAGCTTATTCAAGAAAAAGGGAGAAAGAAGAGAGAAGAAGAAGAAGAAGAATAAGAAGAAGGAGAAAAAGGAGATGAAGGAGATGAAGGAGAAAAGGGAGAAAGAAGGGAGAAGAAGGAGAAGGAGAAGAAAGAGAAGAGAAGAATAAGAAGACGAGAAAGGAGAAGGAGAGTAGGAAAGGGACGGAAAAAGGCAAACCAAAGAGGAAAAATACTAAGGGGAAAAGGAGGATGAGGAGAAAGAGGAGGAAAAAGAGGGGAAAGAGGAAATGAACCAGTGGACAGTTACCTGGACTGTTTTTGAATCGACATTGGTGAAGTTGCTCGGTCCTCCTTCTCCAAAACTGTTTCCATTCATTTCATCAACCTTTGCCTGCAAAAAAAAAAGATAAAACTGAACTTTGCCACTTCATTTTGAAAAAAAAAAGAAAGAAATTCTCTGCTCCCACCAGAAGAAGTGCTCCATAACATTACACTTCCAAGTAACGACCGTGGAGAAACCGACTCACATATCATTTCTTGGAAATAAAACCGCCCAAATTGGCAAGAATAAACCTGCCATTTCGTTGGAATCTCTTCCACTTACACTATTGTTTATGTGACGTGACGTTCTTCAAAACAAGAACATACGGCTTCACACTCACCTACAGAAGGCTCAAATTTCTGTTGCCAGACAAAAGGTGTCTTCATACTCCAGCTGGTACCCTCAATTTTCCTAATAGACAAATAAGGGCTTGTCATTTGTCTAGACTTTTCTGCTAGACGGAACAATAGCGAAAGCAAAGACCCCATAATGTTGTGAGTCCAAAGCATCATGGCTGAGTTCAGGTACGTCTCTCCCTCTCTCGCTCCTCCTCTCTCACTCGGCCTCCTCTCTAACTCCACCTTCGACTAAGTCCAGAAATACTTCTGTCAGAAAAGGAGTCCCTTGTTTCTACTGAAAATTTAGACGCTCCTTTACTTACATTCTTTGGACTTCGTCGAGGGTGGAGAGTTGGAGAGAGGCAGAGTGAGAGAGTGAGAGGGAGGAGGGGGAGAGGGAGAGACATGCCTAAGTTCAAAGAATAATCTGTAAGTATAAGGAGCCGCTTGTCATTACTGAAAAATTCGAAGTGACAACCTCTAAAGCTGAACCCTGACATAAATGTTATATTGGAGCTACTGTAAAAAAGGCTAACACGAAGAATCACACCGAGACACAAGAAGATTAAGAAAATAAGTTAATAAGAAAATGCTAAGTAAAGGCAGTGAAAAACCAGTGGACCAATACTCACTTTGGAAAGTTCTGGAAAACCTTCGATAATGGAGATCCCCTGTGAAACATGTCAAAGAAACAATAGTAACAAATCAATGAGGAATCCGCTTCATATAAGTAACTCCATTCTAAACAGAAACACCTACAAATAAAAATAATAATAATAATAATAAAAGGTACAATAAAAGGTACAAAAAAAAGGCTAAAAAGGTTTTTTTTTTTTTTTTAAGAAACGGTACAATAGGTACCTCTCATGTGCTTGCAACAACACAATAAAATATTTCCGTGATTCTACTTGCAAAACATACCTCCTCCTTTGAGAAGAATAACTTCCTGAAAACCCAATACAAGAACAACATAGAAACAACGACAATAGAATAACAAGATATGGAAAAAAAACAGAGACCTTGAGCAGCCGAACTTTGCCCCTTATTCACTATACGATAACAGTATAAAAAAACAACAATAGAAAAACAAGATTTAGAAAGAAACACACACCTCTGGTGGTTCGAACTTAAACCCTAATTCGCTAAGCTTCTTGTGAGCTGCATCCTCTTTCATCCTCTGCATCTTTCTCTGCGTACACCTGGAAACAAACAGAAAAACTCACACTAAATCTTGAAGACTGTTGTGTCGACGTTCTATTTATAAATAGATTCTTCTATATAAGCATACACCTGAAAAAAAACGGAAAAACTAACACTTAATCTTAACGACTGCTGTACCGACCTTCTACTTATATTTCCTTTCTTTCGTGTAGGTCTTACAAGTCGGTTATTTCTCTGGATACTCTTCGAAACAAACAAAAAAAATCACACTACATTCTAACAACTGTTGTCCTCACGTCCACTTATAAATCAGTTTTTTGCATAGATATTATAAATCAGTCCTTCTGTAAAAGTATTATAGTTCAGTTCTTTTTTAAATGTGTTATAAATCAGTTCTTTCAAAAGGGTAAGCAATGGAGAACCAAATAAAAAAGAATGAACAAGTTGTCAATGTCCTCTTTGTGCTAAAGCAAAGAGATTCAATCCGGAGACTCTAGAAATAAATCAATTTTAGTGAAGTAATGGGCTGTGTCTATAATAAGCTGTTCAAATCGCCTGAAGCTGTTTCAATCGATTTAAGCTGTCTAAAATCGCCTTAAGCTATTTAAATCAACCTAAGCCGTTTAAATTTACGAAAGCAGTCTTAAGCACCTTAAGCTCTTTCAACCTCCTTAAGCTGTTTGAATCACATTAAGCAATATATAAAATCTATATATTTTGAGTCAAGGCCCACGTTGAAACTTGGGTCGTCAAAGAGAGCTGTATCAGTAGGAAGAACAAGTAAGTCTTTATCCTTACTTGCCTTGATATCCTGCATAGTCCATTTGTCAAGAGTCATGAAAAAAAAAAAAAAAACCAAAAACAAAAACAAAAGCTAGAAAGACCAGGCTTAAACAACCTTTCCAAGGAAAATAAATCAAATACTGTACTTATACCAGTAGACATGAATGGAATTTTGAGTGCAACACAAAGTCTCAATGACTTACTTTGAAGTAAGAGTTATCAAACTTAAGTCAATCAATTGTCCAAGACTGACCTCCTGGGGTGCCCGGGCCGTCTTTCTGTCCATCCCCATTGAGAACTATTTGTCTTACATGATGGAAAGGGAGGAGGGAGACTGGATATTTTTCTAGGTGTATTTTGGGTAGATTTAGCCTCCGTTTTATCAAGGTTAATGAGTAAAGTCCTCCTGAAGGATTTTCATATAGACATTGAGATCTTATGTAAATCCAATTTTTTTCACTAATTGTACTTATTTCTTTGTTTTATTCTTTGACCAGCAACCTCACTTTCTCCGCTGATGGTGACTTGGTTCCGCTCTCCTCTACGATCGGCACTCGTCAAGGCGACCCTCGCGGGAGACCTTGCTCATTACTAGGCCCTTCGCGCTTCCGCTACCGCTTTCTTTTCTTGCTTCTTCCCTTCCTTCTTCCCTTCGGTTGCAGGCAATACACACATTATTGGCCCTTTGAAACCAAGTAATTTACCGGCTTTTAACTTTTTTAAGGATCGTTTGGCAGAACACAACCTTCCTGTCCAACCCTCAAAGTGTGTTGTTTGGTGCTATCGTGATATCCCTACTTTTATTTCCCCTCTTGGTTTTCGGACTCCCCTTCTCATGGCATTTGTGTGTTGGGTTGCGCTTTCAGTTGTGTTGGGTTGTCCTCTCGATTCCGATACTTTCGTGACCCAATTTCTTGATTCTGCTCTTCATACAGATTTGTCACACATGGACGACTTTTCCAACCTTTCTTATCCCAAGGTGACTTTTGCTCATTTGACGGTGTTTCCCCCCACCGCTCCTCCTACCTTAATAGCTCACCCCAACGTTTGTCTCATCCCTTTCTGCCTGCCTTTCATGATCGCCTCATCGCCTCAGCATGATCGCCTCATCGCCTCATGGATATCTTTCCTAGTTTGTTAAATCGTGGGGCTTTTGATCGCGAGTCTAGGCTTACGGCTCGCCTTCAAGCTTTTCTTCCTGTCTCTACCGGTTAATTGGGTTTACTATCTGCTCTCGCTACCTGTTTGGGAAGTTGGCGCCTTATTACCTCCACTCTTGTCTCTCGTTTTTTGCTACCATTGTCCCTCGTGTTTCAGACGGTGTGTTTGCCTTCCAACGGTCCATTTTGGATGCGTCATGTTCTCTTCCTTCCTCATCATATCAAGAAGGGGAAAGCGGGGGATTCTAATGAGTTCTTTACCTGTCAGGGTTCTCAAGTCTTTCTCCAACTGACCGAGGTCACGCTCTCAAAAACTTCGCCGGGGCGCAGGTCCGTCAAAGACTTTCATCTCAATATTGATGTGAAAAATCTTCATAAAATTTGACATTGCACCTATTTTAGGTAGGCTACAGGAAAACTGATCCCACCTCTCTCAATTAAGGGTAGCATACTTCTCCTCTTACCGTCAATCCAAAAGGTTGGAATTCAAGAAACTGAGGCATAGGGTTGGTCAATGCTCCAAGAATTGGCATTTACAAGCGAGGTAGAGTAATAGAGTTTTTGGCTATGTTACTAATGCTTGGGCGCGAGTTGAATGGAACAACTTCCCATGTGTTAAACCCTAGAACTGAAGTTTGAACCTTGACCAGAGAGTATCGCCCAATGGCAGCACTCAAGGGGATCCCTTCAACCATCCTTCACAGATGGACCTTCAAGGGATTGCGCCCAACTATTTTTACTTTATTTAGATGCAATACACAACAACAGTCATTTGACAACATTTTAAAAATAATAAAAAGACACTGAAACAGTTCTTATCCCCATCCATCACCAGACGAGCCGAAAAGAATTTTCAGGGTTTTAATATGTGACTCATTTACTAGTCAAAATCAACAGATTTTTAAGACACCCCCTGAAAGGCAAAGATAAAACAATTTATGGTCACAATTTACAAACGGATCTATATTATTTGAGTAACACGTAAAACACTTCATAAGCCGGATACAAAATACCCATTAACAGATAAATAAAACGTGCTTAGAAAATGTCAACCAGAGGGAGTTTTGTTCTCAGACTATCCATCTTCGCCATTTCCTTTCGCTAAGCTTTGTCAATTTTTTTCATGTTTCCAAACCGGTGTTTCGAATTATTGCCATCTCTGGCACGTATACAATTATATTTTGCAAACTCTCTTTCCCTTTGAAAAAAAACTTATCGGACAAGAGAATCAGATTGATTCAGAACCCCGAAGCCATTCAGCATATCCCTTGGGAGTGTTGGGAGGAGGGGGGGAGGGAGAGAAAGAGAGAGAACAATTTTGATTTAGAGAGCCCCGGCGTCCTTAAGGAGGGGTACCAGCTTTCCTTGACTATGGAGAGCTACAGTATCTGCAAAAAAGACAAAAGGGAAAAGGTAATCGACAGTGTTATTTTTTCGGGGTATAGACTTCAAAATCATAGGCTTGATTTCTTAGGGCTTCACAGAGGCTTTGTTTATCAGGGTTTCATGAAGGCTAAAAAAAAAAAGGAAAACAGTGAAATTTTTGCACGATTTTTGGCGCTCAGAGTTCTAAAGGGACAAAGAAGTCAATAAAACTGTCATTTGTTGTAGTAAGCATTAGTGGGTACATAATATATACTTGGTATCATACAGTAGGTTAAAAAAAAAAGGAAGACAAAATTAAATAACCATATGAATCAAATATGAACTTAACCAAAAAAATAATGCCGAAAACAAATGAATAAGATTGCAAGACTTATTACTGTCACAATCACCATTATTTACCTGAAATGAAAAGGTAATTATTTCTACTACAAACATTTTACAATACGGTAATCAAGAAAAAAACATACACAAAATTGAATGACGTAACACATCCTTCAGTAAGAAAAATAACCAGGAGAGTAGTGCCAAAACAATTGCCAAAAATGAATAAAAAAAGACAAAAAAAAAAAAAAAAAAAAAAAAAAAAAAAAAAAAAAAAAAAAAAAAAAAAAAAAAAAAAAAAAAAAAAAAAAAAAACAAAAAAAAAATGAACAACAAAACCGGACAGACAAACAAACAACAAAAATATAAACCCAGACGAATGACAAAAAAAACAAAAAAAACAAAAAGCAAATGAATCACAAAAAAACAAAACCAAATTAATAACATAAACACCAAAAAACAAATGAATAAGATCGCAATACTTACTCTCACAACTCCAAAGACGAATACCAAAAGAACAAAACCAAATGAATAACAAAAAAATGAAATTAAAAACCAAACAAATAACAAAAAAACCAAAAACCGAACAAATAAGCTCGCACTACTTACTGTCGCAGCCCCCGATATGTTTCCCCGAAATGAAGACGTTGGGCACGGATCGCTGGCCAGTCCATTGGTGGAGAGCTGCCTGCACCTCGTCTCCATCGGCCTCCTCGTTCAGTTCATAAACCTACATAAAAAAAAGGGAATAAAATAAGTTAATAAACTACTTGTATCAAAAAAAAAAAAAATACAAAAATAGACAAAAACATAGACAAAGTAAGTTGCTGCTCTGACAAGAGATTAAACAAAAAAAAAGATATTATATATACACACACACACACACATACAAACAAGTACAAAATAAGCACACTCCGACCCAAAAAAAAAAGTTAACAAAAAACGATGGGAATAAATATTAAAAAACCCTTTAACTGTGCTTTTGGTTATTCAGTATTACCCTATTAGCATAGACAAACATCAAGTTGGACTGAATTATATTTAACACAAAAAAATAGATATAAAAATAATTAAATGCAAAGAATCAACATACCAAGTGTGAGGAAAAGGTAACTGAACAAGCAATAACTTTTATGACTGTATGTATTTTGATTTTTCCAACTTATGATTATAAAAAAAAAATGTTTTCTGACTCTTCCATCCCAAAGGTGAAATTTGTCACAGTACTTGACAAAAAAGAAAAAAGAATGGAGGAAAAAAAAATACCACTGGTGAAGTTCCCAGGCTTTTAAAAAGTTGCTTCACTTTCGAGCAATAGGGACAATATGTTTTACTGCAAAAAATGGCAAAATAGTAAAAAAAAAAAGTTTTTTTTAGAGTAAGATTTGCAGGAAAGGCCACAACAGGAAAAAAAAAACAGAAGACTAAAAAAAAAAACGCATCAATTTTTCAGGGAACGCAGAAAAAGGAAAGTAAAACAAGAGGTTTACTTTTTAAATAGTTTTTACAGCCAATTTTCCAGAACAACAAAAATAGGAAAGATTTTTTTTTTTTTTTTCCAGGAAAAAAGTCTATCGTAATAAAAAAACAAATTTTTGGCATCAATTAATTACAACCTCATCAGACCTTGAAAAATAAAAAAATAAATACATTAATTATAATAAAAAAATAAAATAAAAAACAAAAAATAAAAAAATAAACAAATAAAAAAAAACAAAAACGAAAAAAAAACACGCCTTTCTACTGTTAAGAGTCAAGATAGGCACCAAAAAAACACAATGTTCGATTAAAACAACCTAAAGAGATTGCAAAAAACAAAAAAAAAAAGAAAAAAAAAAAGCACCTGAAAACCATCACTGCGTTATCCGCCGCAAGCTTTTGAGCTTTTGCCAAAGCCATCTTTCCTCCGCCAGAAGACGCCTGATTACCAATCTTATTGAATCTACTAGCAAAAAGACAAATCTTTGATGGCAGATAAAACAAAAAGTACAATCTTATTGACTCAAATAGCAAAAAAAGACAAATCTTTGATGGCAGTTAAAACAAAAAATACAGAAAGTGTTTATTGCTATTGGCTTTAAAAGCGACAAATAAGCGTTCTATTGCTGTATAAACAAAGGTTTGCAATTTTTCTTTGCAAGGTTTAAACTTCACGTGAAGAATTAAAAGGTGCCTTTCACCTTCAAAATTTCACTGCAGAAAATTAGGAAACGATGATAAACTTTGTAACTTTCGACGCTACAATACTTTTACTTTTTTTATTCGTAGAATATCTTTGTTATTCTAAAAGTTTTGTAGTTTTATTCAATTTATTGCTTGCAACCTTCGCTTTGCTCTAAGTTTCATCCACGTACAATGTACGAAGGAAATTCTGAATCTGTCAATACTAAGCCTGCAGATTCTCATAGAGTAATTACTAAGTAATTCCAGTATCGGACGTTTGGAGGGTAAAACGGATACTACACCGTGTATCGCTATTAGTGTTAATGTTTTTTCCGCCACTTGAAACATCTTTTCTCCGTACACACTTGTCGGATTTTTGATCTGACGGTCGTGAATAAAAGGTAAGATTCTCAGCTTCCAATTAGTGGTCTCAAATTGAAAATCGGACAAATGTGTACGGAGAAAAGGTGTTTTAAGTGGCGAAAAAAATATTTACACTAATACACGGTGTACGTACAGCTTCTTGGGCTACTGTAATTTACGCACGGTTTAGGGTAACCTTCCATCAGGCGAAAAGTGGGGTTCTTTACTGGAGAAAGTACTTTTCGTACTATTGCGTACTGTATTTTTTTTTTTTTTACAAAAGATGTTTACCAGAAATTCGTTAAGATTCTCCAGACTTTTTGGCGAAAATTTCCACCGTCCGATTTTGAATTTTCGATGCAAACGCCCCTTCTATCCAGTACCTGGCGAGTCTCCTCCGACTGTCCTCAGGAGGACACTTTGCACTTACTGGACGCGTGTATTGGTCCACTTAAAAATTTAGAGTCGATCCACGACGGACGTGAAGTTATAAACTTACATGTGGCAAATGGCGTGTACCTTCTGACATCAAAGCCACCCTGTTCGACGACAAAATCTTGGTTGTAGGACATCCCGTCACGCCTCCGCTGGTACAGCGATAATACATGAACGTACAAATGGTACATTCATGGACATTTGTACAAATTTTCATTTTTCAACGGTTTTCGTGACCGTTGGTACAACGACAAATACAAGGTCGTACAGATTGTACATTAGCGTGACGCTACACCGCGAATCGTAATTAGAGTAAATTACTCTAATTCGGTCGCTCGAAATTTCGACTCTATGACATCAAATAGAGTAAACGATTCTAATTTTTTCATTATTCTAATTTAGGTAAGTTTATTAGCGTAACAGAATTGTAATATAAGTTCGTTTTAAATAGTGTGGAATACGGACGACGTTCGACCGTGCAAAACTGTACTTTTTTAAGTAAAAAGGTACAAATAATGATTTAATACAATCGCGCTCGCACGTGAAATCGGACTAAACGAAAAATCAATCACATCGAAAAAAAGCCGTTCGCATAACTCTCGTCCGTCGACAGCATCGTCGTCAGTGTGAACATTAACTGACATTCAGCGCGACAAATAATACTAGCGTCATAATGACGTCAAAACTATACGGACTGACAGATTTTGTACACCTACGTAATTTAGTGTTTATAATTTCAGCGCGGATATTTATCGCCGACATAACCCAATATAGAGTACTTAAATAAATTAGAGTAAAAGTGAGCTTGTTTACAGAAATTCGGACCTCTCCGTACTACGCCGTACTTCTTATTTTGTTTTTATTTGGAAAACAACATTACAGAGAATCTTGCTAATATTCTCCAAAAGTCTGGGAGTTAACAGTGACCGTTGGATATTTTTTCGCGAAGCATTCGCTTCGAAAGTTTCTGTAAATGGTGATGTACCTCGCGAGGTACATCACCAATTACAGAAAAATTTGAGCCACGACACGTTGGATAATGAGCATACGTGTCAAGTTGGCAACCAACGGAAATCAAAAAATTTCGCACATGATATACGCATTCAAAAATCTAGCAGAAAATACAAACGAAATCTCGTAACGCACTTTTTTCACGCTATTTTTGTTGTCGCCCATTCGTTACACTATTTCTGACAGCGCTCATTCGTCACGCGTAAAAACAGGAACCCTAAAGAAATGCGGTGGTATCTCACAAGGCGTCTACAAAAAGTACAAAACCTGTATTGAACGATGACCTGGTACGCACGAGCATGGTACGCAAATGAAGATTTTTGGTCGGTGTGAAAATCATTGACGATTTTCAATATCAATCTATAGATACGTGGCACCACTCTTTTGCTACCACGTGGATTACAGACTCTCCGCAATGGAATTTCGTTCAAATTGTAGCATCCTGTAATGTTGGCCGTACAATTACAGAATGTCCTAATGGAACTTCACCCTAAACTTCGACTGTGAAAAAGTTCTATCACATAAGTTAGAGTTCATTACTCTAATTGTTTTTTTTTTGTTTTTTTTTACACTAATTTTTTCATTACTCTAATTACGATTCGCGGTGTACTAGAAATTTAAACGGCGTCCGCCCGTACGGATACACAGTTGAGAGTTTGTACTTTTTAAATCTTTCATTAATCCCCGACGGCTCAGCAGGATCCTACGTGGTACCAATCGCAATCTAACACGTAAGCAATTTTTGCTTCACTGGCACGACCTGATGGAAAGATGTTACAAAAATTACTGCCAGTAAACGCGACCGTACGATTACTGGGAACGCCTGATGGAAGGTTTACCCTTACTCTAAAAATGTACGATGAACCCGCAATATCTGGGCGAATTTCTTCAACGTCAGCAATTCCAGTTGTTCTAGGGTATACACCATGTATCGCTATTAGTGTTAATGTTTTTTTTTGACACTTAAAACATATTTTCTTCGTACACGTTTGTCGTATTATGGATCTGACGGTCGCGATTGAAATCCACGATTCTCACCTTCCGATCGGCGATCTCCAATATGAAATCGGACAGGTGTGTACGGATAAGTGGGAAAAAAATATTAACACTAATAGCGATACACGGTGTAGTGTACGCGGATAATACTGCTGAACAGTTTTCCGTGCACTTCTTTATGACAGAAAGACTTGTTAATTTATTGGCGCCGATGGCGAGTACACCCTCAAATGACATGTTTCTCGCGTCCACTCTTTTGGCCTCCCAACATAGAGGTAATCAAAGGCCGCAGGTTCACTTAGCTTGCCTCCAGATGTTGGAAGAATCCGTTATCATTTGGACCTCAAAAACTTAGTACATACACAAGTTTTTTCTTTTGCGACATAAGAGTGTGGCGACTCAAGACCCAACGAATTACAAATAAGGTGAGACCCATTAAGTTTTAGCGGTTCAGTTTGTCCCATTTTACAATGGACATGTTTAGATCGTTGGTCGACTATTTCCTTCCCGATTGTGCAAAAAAAACATTTGAATATAAAGGTTCAAAGAGTCCTTTACCAATCCTTTAGTTGTTACGTGTGGAAATGCGGGCTCAAACCGCGGCCCACCTTTGACGATGTTAAGATTCCTATAATCAAATGATATAATGAACGATCAATATAAAGGGAATGATGAGCCGGTCAAGATTTGAACCTAAGACCTTTTATTTTAGCAGTGAATGCGCTAATCATTGCGCCACCAGCATGGATATCATGGCTGGTGAGTCCTTTTTTATTTAGTTATGTAGTGTGGATCCGGATATTGATTGGAACAATTTTCGTAAGTAAACAGACGAAGCACCATGGCGGATGACGGGTGGGGCTTACGAGCTCTTCCACCACAGGATCTGGTTCACATCCACGATCCTCATGGTTGTGGGCCTACATTTGTGAGGATTGTAAATGGTCACCTATTGCTGCTATTTTTTTTATGGGTATGATCACTATTTACTCAAGTAGATAATTTGTTTAATAAGCGTTTTTTTGTTAGGTTAATCTTTGTTTAAAATTAGCCCATATTCTCTTTAGTGAATGAGGGTACGTCCCCATGTATTAAAGTATCGACTTTAATCTGTGGTTTTCACTTAAAACGCAGTTCCGTACGAGAAATACTTTAGCCGTACAAATAAATCAATTCTTTAAAAGTACAACAAACTTCAAGTCAATACTTTGAATGTACTTCATGTTTGTCGTCATGTGAACGCATTTTGGAGTTTTCCTTTTTTTTTACCCCCGGGCAAGATAATCCAACCCGTCAAAAAACTTCATCAAAAATCACCTTGCGACCTGATTTTAGGGAAAGTACCACCCAAACAACGAATGAAAAGCCACACGAGTGGGAAATTGTAAGAGGGTTACAGGATTCGGGTACTTAGTGGCTAGGGCTAGGCTGCTATAGTTGCGGTTCCAGAGCAGCGCAGCTGCGATTCCAGACCAACGCAACGTAGCAGCATAGCAACTTAGCGGCGTAGCAACTTAGTAGCGCCGCAACATAGTAGCGCAGCATAGCAACGTCGCAGAATGTAGAATGAGCGGTATAGTTTTGGAAGAATGTTTGGATTGATCTAGGTTGACCGAGAAGGTCCACGTGTATAGTTGTATCGTACTAGGTTCACTAGAAGCTAGCTAGTTTAAATAGTCAGGTAGGCTTGTCAATATAGCACTTTAAGTAGACCTACGCAGCGAGCGCAACCTTGTACTCTCTTCCAAGTAATAAAGCGCAACCTTATCTGCCAGTGCTGTGTGCTCCTAGTGTTGCTACGGGAAGATCCTTGGTGATTTCCGCTGTGCATTGTGGCGTGCTGTGTGCTATATTGTCCCTTTTACAAAAATTTTAGGACGAGGGAGAGTACTCACTATTTTTCTCCCTGCCCGTCAAGTGCATGTACGGAAAAGACGAGGATGTACGGAAAAGAAACTGCGTGGGGTCTCTGATCTCCAATTTCATTCATGGGTCCTCAGTAGAATTTTGCATCGTCGTCGCCTCTCCCCTCTCCCTCTCACACTATCACTTTTATCTCACACTTTTTAGAATGAGGCACGACAAAACTGGTATGAAATGAAACATATTTGAAAAATAATTATTTTGACTACCTTTATGTATATTTTTATGGCAAGTAGAGCGAAAAAAGTTGAGAAAACGAAATCAGGTATCCATGGCCGAAAGTTCTTGAATCTGTGACGTCACAAGTGAGCGTGACGTCACAATGTTCCAAAACCCTAAACTTCTGCCATGTCACAAACTTACAAAATTGTAGACGTCTACAACTGTCGCTATTTTTGTTGGCGTCAACAATTTCGTAGTCGTCGTCAACCGTCACAAAGTTGTACCTACGTCTACAACCGTCACATTTCAAAGTTCCGATTCCATTTTCGCACATAGGGACGCTTTTCAAAGTAGTACGGAACACTTCACTACAATCCAAAATACTTTTTCAAAGTATCACTTACATGGGGACGTACCCATATGTCAATCGTTATTTGCGCCTTCATTACTTCAAATATGTGACAGTTGTATACGTCTACAAAATGTGCGACAGAGTAATGAAACTACGAAACGAAATGAAGACGACTGCGAAACTACTTAAAATTGGTGACGTCTACAAAAACGGCGGCGGTTGTAGACGTCGAGGTTTTTGTGACATTGTAGATGTTTAGGGTTTTGTGACATAGCGAAATCATGCTACCTTGTGACGTCATCAGTACGTAGATTTTCCGCCATGGCTTCCCGATTTCTTTTTCTTATCTTTTATCATTCAATATGCCATCAAACTAAGACGAAAAATATTAAAAAAAAAGAAAAATCAAAAATATCTTTCATTTGATACTATTATTGCTTCATTTCATTTAAAGAAGAGAGAAAGAGGAGCCGTCGATTGAGAAAGAAGGGAAGAGACGAGGACGACGTAAACTTTTGCAAAGGACCCATGAATTAAAGTGGAGGTCCGAGACCCCAGCAAATTTTTTCAGTACATGCTTGTCATTTTCGTTTGTACATGCGTGCGACAAGCATGGAAAAAAATAGCGTGTACTCTCCCTCGTTCAAAATTTTTCGAAGACATTTCATGCGTGCAATACCGTTTTGCTATTCGTCAACAATGTATTAGTTTAATTACAACCAGGTCGCGATTTGATTTCAGTACAAGTGTGAAGATAAGCTGGCGTGAGGTGGAAGTGGGTCGCGATGATAATAACGCCAAATTGACGTACCATGTAAGTTCCAAGTTGACGCAAAATGTACTTTGGTTCTTGCCCATTTCTCGTACGGCGTAAGATTTTCTCGTTGCTAGTCCCATTTTTTGTGAAAACGACGGAAAAAAACCCTTACTTGAACACATGGGCACACATCCAACGAAAATGTGCAAAAAAACCACATGGGAATATGTATCCTAATTAGTATCAAATGTGTAGATTAGCGTTAGTGTTCTTCTTTTTTCACTTGGCGCATGTAGACGATCTTCGTAGTTTTGATCTTTAGTTAGGCGTGGTTTGAGACATTAGTGTATAGGGTAGTTTGTAGTGTTTTAATAGTTTAGTTTTATTGTACTTGTTATATTTCCTTTCTTTTAGGCTTTTAAAGCAATTTTGTTGTGTTTTAAGTCCTCTAGGATTTTGGTCTTGGTCACCAATTCTTTTTAGTGATAATCATGTTTTTTACTTTGATGGTTTTACCAACGTGTTTCTGGAAATAAATTTTATTTATCATTTCTTCACACTAAGGGTGAAGTTCCATCATACATTTCTATAATTGTGCGGCAAACTCTACAGACCGGGTCGATTGAGTCGAAGTTCCATCACGTAGAGTCTGTAAGCCACGTGTTATAAATTGACTGGCGCCACGCAAGCTGCGATCCGATATTGAATATCTTTCAAATTTTTAGCAATGACAAAATTAACTTCAAATCTTGACTTTCGTACCATGTACCTACGTACGAATAAATCATACGACAAAACTTATATACTTTTTGCAAACGCCTGTCTATACGCCAACTCATTTTTTAACAATTCAGTTTTTCGACATAACGAAAGTCCTTTGAGAGAAATAGTGTGACGAACAAAAGTTACCGAAAATAGCGTGACGAAGGAATGTTTCGAAATTTCGTTTTTGTTTTCGGTTGTATTTTGGAAACCGCGTGTCATGTGCAAACCTTAAGATTTTTCGTTGGTTTTCCATCATGACACGTAGCTTAATCGTCCAGCGTGTCACGATTTTTTTTTATGTATCCGCCAACCCACCTCCTTGAGGTGGGTTGACAGTTACAGAAAAAAATGAAGCGAACTCTTCGCAGATGAACATTCGACGGCCAGTATTACCTCCAAGACCTTCGGAGAGTATCGGCAAGATTCTCTGTAATGTAGTTTTTTGTATAAAACAAAATAGGCGATACGATTTGGTACAGAGGGTCGCGGATTTCTGTAAACTACGCCACTTTTTGCCTGATGGAACTTCACCCTAATAATTTCTTTACATCAATAGCTATTCGCGGTGTAATATCAAACTCGGTCACGAAAGTGTTATATTTTCCTAGAAATCCGGGATTCGGCATATCTGACACTTGGGAAAATTGAGCCGGCCAGGGTTCGAACCTGGGACCTTTCACTTCAGCTGCGAAGGCACTACCACTATGCCACCAGCTCGATGTAGAGACTGGCAGGTCCGTACCGATTTATTACGGGCGGCTCGAGTATGGATATTCCATATTCTACCCCGTACTGGACTGGCTTCACGTGCCAATCCAACAAGAAGTACTGTAAAGTACGGTATAGTATTGTAGAGTACGGTACAGTTATGTACAAATGCCATCGTTATGACTTATGAGAGATAAGAACACTAAATCGGTCGCAACTTTTTTTGGCCCTTCACAACACTATTTAAAGGAGTGGACTACAACCCGCCACTCTGCACTAATTTAATATTATATATTTTAGTTTTTAGAGTTATGTATCGTTAAATTTCTTGTCGCGATAATTTTGATGATGACCGGCAAAGCGACCGACATATGGCTCTGGAACGGATAAATTTGTTCTCGCCAATATGTATGAAATTATATATCAACACCATACTATAGCATATTGTACTTTATACAGTATATAGTATGTGATTTCACATATCACAACCCTGTCCGTACTTTGTATAAATGAAACTACAGTCCAGTACAGAATTCCCGTACGTCTGCACAACATTTCCGTACATAAATGTCGTACTAATGAAAACCCTACAAAAATCTCCGAAAACCACGCCATTTATCGCATTAACCTTTAATCAGCGTACTCATATATCAATATATCACTTCATTGAATTCCTTACAGATATATCGGTTGGATATATCGATCGTCGGTAAGGAAAAATAGTTAAATATCAATTATCGGTAGAATCTATCGATACACAACACGACTAATTTCGCATTAACAATAATAAATCCTGAACCGTTATAACGATGTCCAGTCATAGTGTCCCTAAAACATTTGTTTATACGTTCAAATTATAGAGGTTTCATTAGTTAAAATTCTTAAATTTTTACGATTATGCATTATTTTTAGGGTTTTTTTAACTTTTCATAAATTGTGTATACTTTTCGTGTACGGGTTAACTGTACGGCTATAATGTACGGAGTTTCTAAAAAAAATGTTGAAAGTACACCGTGAATCGCTGTTAGAGTTAAGAAATCAATATATTTTCCCATGCTTTTAGGGTAGCCGCGAAAGTTTGTGTTCACATATTCGACGCCTGAATATGTGTGAGCACGTTTTGACTTGGAATCAAATTTGAGTACGCTTTTACGTGCGACGCACTCAATTTTTCTCTTTCGACGCCATTCTCTGACTCTTATTTTGTACGTATGTACGAAATAATAAGCAGTTTTAGTACGAAGTGACACATTTCTACATTACACTATCGATAAATATTCGACATTAGAATATTTAACGCTGGTTAAACAGTACCAATGTTGATGTAAACTTTCTTTTGAGTTAAATTTGATTAACTGCAGTTTTTTTACGTATATGCGCGTGACGGGCAATGAAAAAAATAGGGAGTACTCTCCTTCGTGCTAATAAAAACCCGGTACTTTAATACATGGACACATACCCTAAGTTGTAGTAGTACTTTTGATGAAAATTTTCGTATTTTTTATTATATAATTAAGTAAAAGTCGGTCAACGCATTTTAAAAAATCTGAAATTTTGAATAATGCGCATATGCATTCATTTTCAAAGTTTTTTACCCTGCGCATACTACGAATGAAACCTCTATGGTTCAAATGCTCTACGCGGGATTCTCGGAAATCCTATGGAGATAGAGGGTATGTCCCCATGCACTTCTAACTTAGCGAACTTACTTTGTATTTTTAGCGCGGATCCGCCCCGGTTTTCAAGTGTCCCTATGTGTAAAATCGAAAATCGCAACTTTCGTTTGTGACGATTGTATACGTCGACAATACCTGTGATGGTTGTCAGCGTATACGATCTGTGCTGTCGCACGTTATTTTTGCTTTGCCCTTTTTCTAAAAGGGAAAAGCATTGTAGTCGCCTTCGTCTCTGGTGACAACGAAAATTGACCGTCGATTGTTTTTGTGTAAGATCTTGAGCCGTTGAGTGATTTGAGTTTTGATTGGCTTTGTCATGTTCCAATTTTGATGTAATGAAAAGAGACACGTGGTACAGTCTTATTTGTTGTATTTCGCGTGGTTGTAGTGGTATGATTAAAGGCCAGGCAAAATCGACGTCACGCCAAAATGTCGTGTTATCAATGCCGGTTGAGTACGGTACAGTAACGGCGCGAGGCGCGTAAAGCAAAATTGGAGTGAAAGGAGTGAAAGGCGACGTGGACCCCTTCACACGCGACCTTAACTCCTAAAAATGCAAGATTCAGAACCGTACTTTTCACTTTGACTTGAAGTTTGGTCTCCCAAACGCAAGTGTTCGGAGCGGTAAGTGCTATCGCGTCACACCATGTCACCACCATAATTTTAGTGATAGCGTCACGTAAAATGGCCGTACAAAATACGTACAGTACACCGCGAATCGTTATTGGCGTTATGAACTCTATATCGGCACCCCAAAATTTGGACATTAATACCTTAAATATAATAAACTACACTATTTAAGGACGTGGACCATAATCTGCCACGTCTCCTGGCACTAAATTAGAATGAATGACGCTAATTTTTCCTTTACACTAATAATTTCTCAACGCTAATAACGATTCGCGGTGTACTATCGCATTACACATAGTACACCGTCGATCGTATTTAGCGTGTAGAAATTATTAGAGTAAAGAAAAAATTAGCGTCATTAATTCTAATTCAGTGCCAGGAGACGTGGCAAATTATGGTCCACGTCCTTAAATAGCGTCATTTATTCTATTTAAGGTTCAAAGGTCAAAATTTAGGGGCGCCGAATTAGTGTTCAACACGCTAAATACGATCGACGGTGTACTGTACAAAATCGAAAGGCCCTTAGCAACCAAAGGGCAAAGCACCGGGTCGCCCGCTACTATTATTTGGAACTGCTTGTGACGTCGCATGTCCTTCCATGACATTGTAGACGTACCGACTTCCAGCCTGTGCCGTTTCACGGTTGAAGAAGATGCACTTTGCTTTTTGCGTCTCCTGTCCGGTCCACCTGAAATGGCATCGGAATCTTGTGACCCCTGCAAAAAAATATTCGTACGAGACGAATACGGACAAAACAAATTGTGTACTTTTCCTCGTCGTACTGAACGCAAACACACAAAACTTAGCGCATTGTGTACTTTTCCTCAACGCTTGAAATTGTTTGATTTTTTTTGAAAATTTAGAAATCGGTGCGGAAACAAATACCGTACAGTTAAGGACTACAATACAGTACACCGTCGATCGTATTTAGCGTGTATGTTTTTTTTGTCTCTTAAAACATATTTTCTCCGTACATACATGTCGGATTGTGGATCTGATGGTTGCGATTGAAAGGTTGTATTCTCAGCTTACGGATGGCGGTCTTAAATTAAAAATTGGACAAATGTGTGGCGAAAATAACATACACGCTAAATACGATCGAAGGTGTAGTGGAAATATGTAGAACTTCAGTTTGGAAGTTTCATGCGATTGACTCTTTCAAAATCAGCCCATGACTCATTCTCCGTACAATCACCGGTGCCATTACAAAATATTATCACCGGACCTGGCAAAAGGATACAACTTCCCTTCGCCAGGCTGGAGATAATGTACAGGACAGTGTACTGTACAGTACACCGTGCATCACTATTAGGGTTAATGTTTTTTTCGCCGCTTAAAAAACATCTTTTCTCCGTACACACTTGTCGGACTTCCAATCTGACGGTTGCGATTGAATGCGAAAAAAACATACACGCTAAATACGATCGAAGGTGTAGTGGAAATATGTAGAACTTCAGTTTGGAAGTTTCATGCGATTGACTCTTTCAAAATCAGCCCATGACTCATTCTCCGTACAATCACCGTGAATCGTAATTACTAATTAGCGTTAATAATTTTTTCGCCACTGAAAACATTATTTCTCCGTACACATTTGTCCCATTTTCAATTTAAATTCGTAAGCTTACCTTTTAATCGCAACCGTCAGATCCACAATCTGACATGTGTGTACGGAGAAAAAATGTTTTAACTTTTAAGAGACGAAAAAATAATTAACGCTAATTACGATTCACGGTTGTACTGTCCATGTGATGCGCCATAAAAAATTACACATGCTTGAAAAGCGGAAGTAACATCATTTTCTCCCACATTGCGGAACATAACGTTGTTTCGGGATAGCTATAACTTTTCGAATTTTCATTAGGTTAATCATACCTTTCTCGGCCTTTTGGCTAAGATCAAGTGTAGTATCTGTTCTTATCAGTTTAATATCTGATACGTGGTCCATCGGACCACACGATATTAACCTTATTTTTGTTGGCGAAGGTGTCCAAAGGCCAGCTTGCTGGTCGGAACCTTGAGCGTCGTCTCGGTTTTGCACTACCTCCGAGAAAGGCGCACCCCTTCCTCTCACGAGGAAACAAATAATTGAAAATGGAAAAATGCACTAGCTAAAAAAAATGAACTACTAAAGTTCAAATCAAGAATGGGTTTGTGAACTAGCAATTAGCAAAAGTATTTCGGAGAGCTGCATCTTCTGCACATATAGGAAGATGTCGCTTGGTTATGTGAAATACGTAAACTAACTGAACTATTTAATGCAAAAAAGGTATCGAATGGATTAAATTCAGAATTTAAGCGGAATGGTAACTTCAAAGGAAATGAGAAGTTAAGCCAGACTTTTTTTTTTAAATCGCACATGACACCACAATGCTAACAAGCATTCTCCAGAGGGCAATTGAAATGTGCTCAAATTTCTAGTACTGACAAAGAATAATCGATCTGATAGTCTTATTTTCTTTAGAGATACTATTATACTAAGGAAGATGGAGGTATAATTATAGCAAATAAAGTATGGCACGGGACCAGGACTTATGTACTGCTCTCGGCTGGATGCATGTCCAGTAACCAATAAAAACGAGGACAAAAGATAGGTTAACACTGGGTTTAAAAAGCTTTTGTGTAGATTTCGAAAGATTTGCAAGCGATGGCGTCAGAGGATTTTTCAGAGCGCAATCGCCTTGCGACATTGTCGTATTCATACTTTCAATATAAAGCAGTGGAAATATCAGTAATAACTAATGAAGAAAGCATTTTTGAAAAAGATAGTCAACAGACGATGTAAACCATTTGTTACGAGAACATAAACGTAAACTATTACTTCCTGGATTCAACATTAATTTCTCATTCTTCATTTTGTTGGACTTGGTAAAATCCTTATACAGCAAACACAAACAAACAGATAGAAACTGCTTCAGCATGTAAAGTTAGAAGCGTTCTCATTTTTTCTGCCACTTAAATAAACTTTTCTATAGAAACATGTCCAATTTCTGTTAAAAGAACGCCGATCTCAAGAGAACCTGTCATAAGAACCTTACTTCTCCAACAAAACCACCAGGTTCTTCATTGGACAAAAAGGTGCACGGAGAAAAAGTGGATTGAAGAGGCGAAGAAAACATAAACCTCGAATCTCGTATTATGCAAATACTTTATGGCAGTCGTCACGATTAAACAAGAGAAAAAAAAACTCCTTTTTGTGAATAAATAATCCTTTTTGTAATAATTACTTTTTGTAAAGATCCAAAGGCATATTACGGACGACAATTTCATCATCTGCTACTGTCTACTTAAGTAGTCCCTATCATAACGATTCGAGTTCCCTTAACATAATTCTCGTCTTCACATGAAATAATTTCCATCTTCTCAAGAGGCAATTGTCCAATTTCTATAACCTTCCACGGTAAGTTCAATGCTGGTAATACTATCTAGTCCTCGGTAGCAAATCTGCAAAAAAACCACAGACCACCAAAAAGAAATAAATTATCAACAGGATACAAATATTCACTTTCAAAAAGCAATACAGCTTGAATAAAAAAAAAAGTTTTTGGTCAAAGGTTTACAACCGATAGCTGTCACAGACCAACATAAGACAAAAGACAAGATTCACCAACAAAAGATTTCCCAGACCAACAAAAGACTTGCAACAAGATTGAGTTCCACATACGTTTAAATTAACAAAAATAAAATAAAAGAACTTCATTAACTAAAGGCGTAAAACAAAACTCACCCCAAGTCGGACAGTGTTTTGTGAGCCTCGGCATAGTCTTTGAAGAAAACATCTTCATCCTGCCATCAGGCTCTCTCCTTTTATTTCTTCCTCTTTCGACTTCTGAGAAATTTGCCTGTCTCGCACTTCATCTTCGATTGTCGAAATATAACTCTTTTTGTTTCTCTTCCTCTCTTTCTCTATCCGTCCCTCAGTCGGTCTTTGGCTCTCTCCCTCTCCCTGTCTCCCTCTTTCCGTATCTCTGTATTTCCCTCTCTCCCTCTCTTCATCAAACCCTTCCTCCTTTCTCATTTCCTTCCTCTTTTTGTTGTTTAAACACATCCTCTCTCCTTAGTAGCCCCCCCCTTTTTTATTTTGCAATCATAAATCTGGCAGGTGCATTTAATTTGCATGTTGTATTCCCGTCTCAGAATAATTTGTAGTGCTACATAACAAAAACAATTAGCAGTAGTAATCACAGTAAGAGCTAAATACTAATCAGTATATGTGATCAGTATTAGTTACCAGAATTAGTAAAAGTAGTAAGTCAATAACACGTAAGAATAATAATTAGGTACAGTAAATAAAGTAGTACGTGCAACTGATTTGAATAGATGTGACTATTTTAAATCATTGAGATTCCTCCGTATGAAAGGTTCAAAACTTTACTGCATGCAATTCTGGAACTTTATTAAAAATGGAGGAAACAACTTTATTGGCAGCCACCATTTGAAAACCATGAAAAAAAAATGGTTGTTTCGAGTTTTTGCGCATAGACCTGGTGAAAGTAACCGCGATAACACTCCAAAAATTGCGAAAACCGATTGTTTAAACCCCAACAAGTATGATTGTACAAATCATGTTTTGATCATGTTGTTTTTGTTTTCATTTAAACTCAATTTGAACACCACGAATGATGGAATACATTTTTTCTATATGCAACCAAGAGACAGCTTAAACATAAACAATATGAACACTGAATAGCTAACCGCAAAACAAAAACAACGGTATATAAGAATACAGTGTACACCTTTACAGCAAATCTTTCCTTGTTTGCAACTTAAATAACGCACCAATAGTAAAGCACCTCAACCACCGAGTTTCCGTCAAACCAGAAGTAAACCCACTAATATAGAGAACAGAAACGATGAATAAAACTATTATTACAGTCTAAATACACTCACTATCATCTAAACCTTATTGCGCAAAAAATAATATCATAACATAACAACGGCTTCGTGGCTTCGACACTAGTGTACGGATCTTCTAAAAAATGCTCCATCGCGAAAAAAATAAATGGAAAGGGCAAAATATTGGAATAGAAGGGACGGGCAAAAAATTGGAAACGAAGGAACGGGCAAAAATGTGTTCCCGTCATTCCTCCACAGGCATATCTTGGCGTTTTAGTTCATCCTCCAGTTTGAAGTTGTACTCCTTAATAAGTCCTAGATTGTCCACAATTTGATGAAATTTAGTGCACCCCTCACACTGGACAAAAACGGTTCCTCGAGCGAGGGCAAGTGGGTTCACCATACGAGTCGACCGCACTCCACACAAATTACAAGTGAAAGAAAGTTGCGTTCTCCTCCGAGGCATGTCGAGTGGAATCTGTCAAAATCACACAACAATAGTTAAAAATCAATTGCAAAGACGCAAAAAACAGAGAGGACAAGGAAGATGACGGTGAAGACTGAGAAGGAAAAAATGACCGCATCTTCGGACCTAGTAGCTTATTCAAGAAAAAGGGAGAAAGAAGAGAGAAGACGAAGAAGAAGAATAAGAAGAATAAGAAGAAGGATAAAAAGGAGATGGAGGAGATGAAGGAGAAAAGGGAGAAAGAAGGGAGAAGAAGGAGAAGGAGAAGAATAAGTAGAAGCGAAGAATAAGAAGGCGAGAAAGGAGAAAGAGAGTAGAAAAGGGACGGAAGTAGGCAAACCAAAGAGGAAAAATACTAAGGGGAAAAGGAGGATGAGGAGAAAGAGGAGGAAAAGGAGGGAAAGAGGAAATGAACCAGTGGACAGTTACCTGGACTGTTTTTGAATCGACATTGGTGAAGTTGCTCGGTCCTCCTTCCCCAAAACTGTTTCCATTCGTTTGATGAACCTTTGCCTGCAAAAAAAAAAACGAAAAAACTGAAATTTGCCACTTCATTTTGAAAAAAAAAAAAAGAATTCTCTGCTCCCACCAGAAGAAGTGCTCCATAACATTACACTTCCAAGTAACGACCGTGGAGAAACCGACTCACATTTCATTTCTTGGAGATAAAACCGCCCAAATTGGCAAGAAAAAAAATGCCATTTCGTTGGAATCTCTTCTATTGTTTATGTGACGTGACGTTCTTGAAAACAAAAACATACGGCTTCACACTCACCTATAGAAGGCTCAAATTTCTGTTGATAGACAAAGGGTGTCTTCATACTCCAGCTGGTACCCTCAATTTTCCTAAAAGACAAATAATGGCTTGTCACTTGTCTAGACTTTTCTGCTAGACGGAACAATAGCGAAAGCAAAGACCCCATAATGTTGTGAGTCCAAAGCATCATGGCTGAGTTCAGGTACGTCTCTCCCTCTCTCGCTCCTCCTCTCTCACTCGTCCCCCTCTCCAACTCCACCTTCGACTAAGTCCAGAGGAGCGTTTGTCAGAAAAGGAGTCCCTTGTTACTGAAAATTTAGAAGCTCCTTTACTTAACATTGTTAGGACTTCGTCGAGGGTGGAGAGTTGGAGAGAGGCAGAGTGAGAGAGTGAGAGGGAGGAGGGGGAGAGGGAGAGACATGCCTAAGTTCAAAGAATAATCTGTAAGTAAAAGGAGCCTCTTGTCATTACTGAAAAATTCGGAGTGACAACCTCTAACGCTGAACCCTGACATAAATGTTATATTGGAGCTACTGTAAAAAAGGCTAACACGAAAAATCACACCGAGACACAAGACGATTAAGAAAATAAGTAAAAAGAAAATGCTAAGAAAAGGCAGAGAAAAATCGATGGACCAATACTCACTTCGGAAAGTTCTGGTAAACCTTCGATAATGGAGATCCCCTGTGAAACATGTCAAAGAAACAATAGTAACAAATCAATGAGGAATCCGCTTCATAAAAGTAACTCCATTCTAAACTGAAAGACCTACAAAAGGTACCTCTCATGTGCTTGCAACAACAACACAAGAATATCTTTACGTGATTCTACTTGCAAAACATACCTCCTCCTTTGAGAAGAATAACTTCATGAAAACCCAATACAAGAACAACATAGAAACAACAACAACAGAATAACAAGATATGGAAAAAAAACAGAGACCTTGGGCAGCCGAAATTTGCTCCTTATTCACTATACGATAACAGTAAACACAAGATTAGAAAGAAACACACACCTCTGGTGGTTCGAACTTTGCCCCTAATTCGCTAAGCTTCTTGTGAGCTGCAGCATAGTCTGTAAAAAATGCAGCTTCATCCTCTGCATATTTCTCTGCGTACACCTGGAAACAAACAGAAAAACTCACACTAAATCTTGAAAACTGTTGTGTCGACGTTCTACTTATAAATAAATTCTTCTATATAAGCATACACCTGAAAAAAAACGGAAAAACTCACACTTAATCTTAACGACTGCTGCACCGACCTTCTACTTATGAATCGATTCTTTTGTGTAGGTCTTACAAGTCGGTTATTTCTCTGGATTACTCTTGGAAACAAACGAAAAAATTCACACTACATTCTAACAACCGTTGTCCTCACGTCCACTTATAAATCAGTTTTTTGTATAGATATTATAAATCAGTCCTTCTGTAAAAGTATTATAATTCAGTTCTTTTTTAAATGTGTTATAAATCAGTTCTTTCGAAAAAGTAAGCAACGGCGAACGAAATAAAAAAGGATAACCCAGTTTGTCAATGTCCCCTTTGTGCTAAAACAGAGAAACATGAATTGAACAAAGCAAAGAGATTCAATCTGGAGACTCTAGAAGTAAATCAATTTAATGGGGTAATGGGCTGCGTCTACAAAGTGATGATCGTCAGAATCTGAAAGTTTTGTCGCACAGTATGGTAACTGAACACTCCTGTTAAAGCCGTCCAAATCATCATAAGCTGTTCAAATCGCCTTAAGCTGTTTCAATCACATTAAGCAGTTTCAATCACATTAAGCAATACATGAAACCTATATATTTTCAGTGGAGACCCACCTTGAAACTTGGATCGTCAAAGAGAGCTGCATCTGTGGGTAGAACAAGTAAGTCGTCATCCTTACTTGCCTTGATATCCTGCAAAGTCCATTTGTCAAGAGTCACGAGTAAAAAAAAAAAACCAGAAACAAAAGCTAGAAAGACCAGGCTTAAACAACCTTTCCAAGGAAAATAAACCAAATTATGTACTTATACCAGTAGAAATGAATGGCGTTTCGAGTGCAACACAAAATCTCAATGACTTACTTTGAAGTAAGAGTTATCAAACTTAAGCCAATCAATTGTCCAAGACTGACCTCCTGGGGTGCCCGGGCCGTCTTTCTGTCCATCCCCATGAGAACCATTTGTCTTACATGATGGAAAGGGAGGAGGGAGACTGGATATTTTTCCAGGTGTATTTTGGGTAGCTATAGCCTTCGTTTTATCAGGGTTAATGAGTCAAATCCTCCTGAAGGATTTTCATAGTAGACATTGATATTTTATGTAAATTCAAAGTTATTCACTATTTGTACTTTATTTGAATTCTTAAAATTATTTGCAAACTTTCATGTTTTAGGAGAGGGAGAGTCAAAATAGAGTTGAAGAAAATAGGAGAGGAAAAATGATTGGAAGAGGAAGAGAAAGAGAGAGTGCAGCAGAGAGAGAAAAAAAAACAAAAGACAAGTAACACCATATTAATGGAGCAAAGAGGCTTTTCTGAAAACAGGGAAAGATTAGTTACACCAGTCAAGCACTTCTGCTAGCCAGTAAAGTGTAACCTAATTGATCTAAATCCACACTTCAGCTCGAATTAGTCTTCAAGGGAGAACAGACATTATTTTAACTCTTTTCCCCATTCGAACCAGTCTTCAAGGGAGAACAGTCAACATTTAAACTCTTTACCACAATTCGAGTTGATTTTCAAAGAGTTCAGGCATATGCTTGACAGAAAGATCTCCAACCCTATCCATGAGGAAAATCCAAGGGCAACTGCCCAGAATAAATGAAATATGACTAAAAAATCACAAATATAGCGCAAACCTCTATGCAATAGCATGACCGCATACAGTCAAAAAAAAGACCTACAGTATACTTTGTCTCCTTCTTCCCCCATCCACTACGCTCTGGATGTGAACGTCCTAAAGTGTGAGCACCTGATAAGGCCACAATTTCCTGCACCAGAAATAACTTAAGTGCTCGTTCAGTATGAAAATTGATCAATATTATAACTTGTAAGCTCAACATGTTATCGTTCTCACACTTCCCCATTACGTCTTGCACCAAGGATAACTCATTGACGACAAATTCTGTATAAATGTATACATACAGACATATTTATGTATTTGCGCCTTAAGACAAAAAATCTATCCATGTATGTCTTCTCCAGTCAGTGACACAGAAATCTCTCCTTAACAGCACTCTTAAGTAGCAATAAACCTTTGGGATGATGACAACACTTTAGGACCAAACTTGTTCCAGAATCGCAACATCATTGCCACCTCAAGTGAAAAAGAGAAAGATGTGAGAATCAGACAAATCGAAAATCTCAAGGAAAAAGAGAAGCAGGAGGCTGTGCCTGGTCATTGAGCCCCATTCTGTAAAAAACTTTACGAAGATGTTCTGCCGGATTGGGAGGGCCAGCATCTGCACCCAAAATATGAGAAATGCATGAATAGAGTTTAATTTTGGGAAAAAAATCACTCAAAGTTCAATAGTTGGCACAAGATAACTTTCTTCGTCTGCACCGGAAGATGCCATGTACAAACATTATCATTGCACAAAATTCACCAAAACTGAAAGAAAGAATACCTCAATAAGAAAGGACACCTTCATTTTTATAACTTTGTTTAAAAAAGTAACAAAACTTCAGAACTAAGTACACATTTGTAAGTACACATAGTTGAAGCTCAACGAGTACCAAAAAAATGCGATAATGAAGGCAATGTTCCTATGGAGGTGGTTATTCCATTGAGATACTCTTAACTTACAACTTTAAGAGCATGCTATAATTTTGGACAATTTCGAATTGCACTTGTACGGTAGATTTTGAAAAATAATGCCAATAATGCTAGAGACATGAAAGTTTGTGAACAACATTATAGCTCAAATGTTCACAACCTCGAATCCATCTTTTTAAGCAATTTGGAACCAGTACACTAAAAAAAATGCAGGATTGACATTCCATCATCACTTCAAAAAACGAATTATTTCTTTAGACATTAAACCAAAATGATATCCACAAAGCACAGAAACCCGAACAGTTTTACAGACGACCCTACATCACCAGAAGAGAATACCTTCCACCACTATTAGAGATAGAGAATTATCAACGTTAAAGCGGATTTAGTACGTTCTACAATAAATTCTGTGTTGCCCCGGTGGTTCATAATGGGCCACCTAACTAAATAGTGTTATTAACACAAATTTATGATCTTCGGGGGAAAAAACTCACCCTAACACTATTGCTATTAACTCTGATAGCGATGGCAGAGAAGTACACCTTAATAGTGCAAAATTAGTATCAGAGCCGTACTAGTATTAATTACACTAAATAGAGCAGACGGCGTGGCTCATCTTCGGCCACTTACTAAAACAGTGCTCTTAACACTATTTCATGATTTTGGGTGAAAAAACCCGCGACTGAATTAGAGTTATTCGGCGTGCCTTCATTTGCAACTCCAATGAGTTCTCTGTAAAGGTCACATTTGCACCCAAAATCAATTCTGAGAATGTAACCATAGTATTAACGGCCTAATTTAAAACTCCTCTTATCTATCCACCACCTAGCGCAAAATCATAACTAATATAAGATCTATAAAAGTGCACTATTCAAGCCATAATGGCGTCGCTGATTGGCGTCGCTGATGAAATAATCCTACCATTCTTAACATAATCTCACAGACTCTCAAAAAACCACTTATATAAACAATGTTAATGGACAAACCTGGCAGGTTTCCCTCCTTTGAGCAATCGAGATAGTCTCGTGCATCAACACGACCATACCTCATTGGAATTTGTGGGCCTCCAGCAACCTGTATTATACAAAAGACAGGTTATAATTTTACTAATGAAGTTTTTAGAAATAGTTTCAATGGAGTAGGAATTTGACTTTCACAAGTAGGATACTGTAACCAACAAACATACTGCTGAATGTATCCTTCATTTTGAACTTTCCACTCAAGTAAGGCGATAGTTCCTTCTACACTTCCAGCTAACATCTTTCATCCACACCCGGAAGAATAGGAGATTTGCAGAATGATAAGGAAAATCATTAAGCTCTCGAAGTTCAAAATTTTTATGTGTCGAATTTGTTACGAATTTCCCTCCAGAGAATAATGTTCAATATGTATCACTTTACTAATTAGTCAAAAGAGTACATTTCTGCGTGCTTGAAGCACTTTCTTTATGTCATAAGAAGACTTTCAAAGCAAAGACTAGTAAGAATTTATCATCGATCTCAACTTCTCTCGTGTGTGAATTGCCATTCAGCTCAGAACTTATAATTTATACTCACTGATTGAATCGCCAAACATAGCTAAAAGATAGCAGCGACATGGCCACAGAGATATAAGAAACGTTGGACAATACTAGCCCACACAGTTTTCATTTTACAATCTAAACGTTTGCACAGAAAAGCTTCCAGCTGCTACTTATTGTAGGAAGAGGAAAGGCCTGAACTCAGAGTAAACAATTGCAATTACAGCAATTCACAGTTAAAATCGCCATTTACTGTAAAGAATTGGCATAAACTGAAAATAACTGGCACTCAGGATAGAAAATTTGCATTTACGGCAAACGATTGCATTGTAACTCCATACCTCAATTGCTGTGGCACTGGCCAATTGAAACAGATCCGCATAACTCACATCCGGAAACTTTTGGTGAATTGGCTCCAATAGGCCAATAGCAATTGTAAGGCCTACAGTTACAGCAGCACAATAACATAATATTATATTATATTGTACTGCTATTGCCTTCGCCGCAAGATGCATCCTTTCATCCACAAAATCAGCTTTCTGGCAAGGAAAATGTCAAGACAAAAAGTGAAACATAATTGGCAAATTCCCCTTTTTTGACACAAAACAGCAAGAGCATAAAGGAAATGAATTTCTAAAGAATCCATATCAACATGAACAAGGCTCTTGTGAACAATTCAGAATTGATGAAGCGACTCAAGTCTAAATCTAAGTTAAAAGTACTCACCAAAATGTAAAATACTCTGCTCCACCTGTGTCAAAAACAGGCTTGCACAAAATATACACTCCAATTTTCAAGTTTACTTAACTACACCGTGAAACATATATTTTAAGTTGAGATTTTTTCACCCTCTAAAATCATTTTTACGTGTGCACACTTGTCCTATTTTTGACTGGAAAGTTGTGATGAACAGGTAAGACTCTCATCTCCGATCGGCCACTTTCAAGTGAAAATCGGACATGTGTGAATGGAGAAAGTCTGATTTAAGTGACAAAAAAAATGACAAAATAACAGATTTACTTTAACACTGATACCAGGTATTTCAAAATTCAGAAAATCTGTCACTTCAAGTTCCAAGCAGCTACCAACACGCACACCAGATTTAAACGGATTAAATAATTAACGCCGAAATCAACACCGTAATTCAGATTGAATAAATACCGGCATTGGCGGCATGGTCGCTTTCGGGCTTAAATCGAAGGCTGCCATTGGCCCCTCCATGTTTAGGCCACTCTGAGATGCTGTTGTCGTATGTGCCAGCATCATGCCAGCCAAGACGAATCTGAAAAAAAAAAAAAAAGAGAAGGAAAATGTATCACTACTAATTAGCACAAGTCAAGAACAGAAATAGCTTCCACTACAGCATAGCCTACCAATCACAAGAATAGAAGTACACTTCCCATCGCTGTTAGTGTAAAGGAACTTTTAGTGTAAATGCGGAACTAAAAAGTACTAACTTATTAGTAGGGAGTCATAGCGACTTGCAGTCCACTCCCTTCAACACTGTTAGTAACAAAATTTTGTGTTTTTTTGTCAAAATAAGCCGCGATCAAATTATTAGCATTAACACTAATAGTGACAGTCAAAAAAGTAGATGCCAGATAGTCACCACCTCATCATTTCTTATTTACAAGTTTGTACAGCTAGTAAGGCTAAAACTGAAAACAAAAGGTGCCATGTAACTGAGTTAAGAAAAATAAAAAAAAACTTACAAGAATAGGAGTGCAGTGAGTGCTCTTAATTAGTTCCTTGACTGCCTCCTTTGCTCCTTTTAATTGTGCAGTTTTGTGCTCCGCAGGGTTTAAAGCCACTGAAAAAGTGACAAAAGACCTGTTTCTTGATGTATTTACTTTTCCTTGTTGAGTGGAACGCTGACAAAAAAATATTTTGAGAGTACGAAGTTTTTCAGAATACATAAATTTTGAGAAGACAAAGATTTTAGATTCATTATAAGGACTACTCTAGTAATGTTTTGGTTTTAATAGAATCTAGCTTTGATCGTATAATCAATAAACATAATTAGAATATGAGGGCATATCACCTTTAATTTCATGCATTGTCTTGCAAATTTGAGAAAAAGAGAATTGAATGCAACTTTAAATTTGAAATAACAACATTAAAATGTTGAAAGATGGCAAATGTCAAAAAGAAGAATCCATGAATTTTATTTAGAAATTAAATAAAAACACAAAATTATTGAAAGGATGATAATACACACGAAATACACACTCAACAATGTCATAGAAGACATGCGCAAATAATTTGGCTAAAAAAGCAAACAACCTCGATTAGCTAATAATGCAATTGAAACAATCGAAGCTTCAACATGTTAGCCTCACCTTCAACACTAAATTATCAGAGGGGCGTGACAAATGCCGAAATTCTAAGCCTTCTGATGTACATCGATGGCCTTTGCTGCCTAATTTCAGAAAAGGTGAGCCACTCTGAGAATATCGAGGACTTAAATGAGATCGAATCGGTAATGAAACAGTTGAAGTCCAGCTTGAAGCTGTGGATACTGTTACAATGGAAGCCGTAGACATCTCTGCTGTTTAGGCTTTGCAGCAGAGGAAACGAGTAGAAAAGGAAGCTCAATTAGAACTGTAGTACTTCCAGAGATGGAGTACAGCGAAGGCAAAGAACATGCAAGTATATAGTGTGTATGGCTATTGCGCGTCATGTTTTTTGGCCACGTAATCAAATGTTCTCCGTGCACACTTCGTCGAAATTTCATCGAGAACTGCCAACCGGAAAGCAAAAATATTGGTATTCCATCGCAACCGTCAGATTAAAACAGGAAGAGTGTGCATTTAAAACATGAGTTTAAACTTTAACGGCCGAAAAAAGATTAACGGTACAGTACACCGCGAATCGTTATTAGCGTTGAGAAATTATTAGTGTAAAGAAAAAAATAGCGTCATTCATTCTAATTTAGTGCCAGGAGACGTGGCAGATTATGGTCCACGTCCTTAAATAGTGTAGTTTATCCGTCAGATTAAAAACAGGAAGAGTGTGCATTTAAAACATGAGTTAAAACTTTAACGGCCGATAAAGATATCAACGGTAATAGGCTAATAGCGATACATGGTGTAGACGTGGTACTGTAGTCCACAAACAGGCAGGACGTCATCAATTCCAATTTTCTCGGAGTTTCTAGATGATACCCAAGGAGGAAATCGGTACTTCCGGTATCTTTCCAAGAGAAAAACGGTACCGTACAAAATCTAATGAGAGAAATGTACTTAGAAGGCATGGCCAATTATACCAGAATTTGTATTTTGCGCCCATAACTACCAAAAGGTATCTATTCTTCAGTAATTTCATATGTTCAAAATCAGTACACGATAGTTGCAGTAAATAGCTATCGCTTCACTGGTGTCGAAAGATGTGGTACTGATTCTAATTATTTACAGTACGTCTTTGTCAAGTTCATCCAATATGTCATAAGAATTTGACGTGTGTATTATCTACAGTCCAATTAGTATTGTACATTTGTACTGCAGCTAGCTGCTCAGTAACTTCCCTGTACTGGTACATAAGTCACATTGTGGATAGCATATTTACTTATTTAGCTTTAAGTTGTAACTCTGCAGAGTCACTAGAAGCTCGTTAAAATTGTAGTGAGCCTGTCTTGGTATCTCATCACTGCTCTCTACTTAGTCAGCAGCAGCCATGGCTGCAGTATCTTCGTCAGCAGTATACTCCACGTCAAAGTTGACGACAGCTATTTCTCCTAGTGCACGGAAAAATGAAGGTCTTCGACGCTCTCAGATTAGTTCTTGTGCTTTGAAGTCAGGCATAAGAAATCAATCCTTGACTGCAGAAGGGCTCAAGTTTTGCAGAACTTCTGACGTTTCTGCTCTAAAGGTGGGTTCTAATTTGCAACTTATTTTCTAAGTGTTTTCAATGCCCAAAAATGTGATTGATGGCGTTGATCTTTTTGTTTTTATTTCCACATGAATAAATAAATAAACATACGAAGAAATGACTACATTAATAAAAATAAGAATGTTTATTATTGTTTGTGTAAGATCTTTTGTATATTGTCGCTTGTGTATTATTGTTTGTGTATTACTTTTTTGTGCATTATTGTTTTTGTATGATATTATTGCTTGTATGTTATCGTTTCTGTATGATTTTTTGTTTGTACGTTGTTTATGTATTCTTGCTTGTGTATTATTATTCTTCTATTATTTTTCTGTATTTTTTTTGCGTGTTATTGTTTGTGTATTACGACTGTGTGCGTTTTATTTCAAACTCTCTCCGCTTATGAAGCTTAGTCTTCCTCCTGTTCTTTTTCAGCATTCAAAGCAACAAGCGCGAGGGAGTGCACAAAAAGACAAGCTTTTGGTCACTTCATTGGCCTCGGATCCAGCACAGTTAAAAGGTGCAAAGGAAGCGATTAAGGAACTTATCAAAAGCACCAACAGCAATCCTATTCTTGTAAGACTTCCTTTCACAAACATGAAAAATGGCTTGGCAGGTTGACTGCTCTTTTCGCTATTTGGAGAAGGGATCAAAAAGTGATAGTTTGATGTCAAGACAGAGATTATATTTCTATGTGAGACTTTAATTCCTTTTTCGCTTTGTGAACAGCTGAGAAGAGATCAAAAAGTGATATTTTGACGCCAAGATGGAGATTTTTTTCCCTTTCTCTATTTAGCGTGGACGTCTGGACTGACTCCTGCAATCGGAATTTTTTCGTAATTTGTGATTTGTACTTCGTGTGTTAAAGCCAAGGCGCCTTGTGAATGTTATGTTAATGCAAGTAGTTGTTGCATTTTCTACAGATTTACCTTTTTTTTTTTTTTTTCAGATTCGGCTTGGCTGGCATGATGCTGGCACATACGACAAAAACATCTCAGAGTGGCCCAGACATGGAGGGGCCAATGGCAGCCTTCGTTTTAAGCCCGAAAGCGACCATGCCGCCAATGCCGGTATTTAATTGATCTAAATGGGAATTTGATTTTTTTTTTTTTTTTTTTTTTCAGTTTTTCATCTTCATTTTAATGTGGTTTATGAAGCATGGTCCTTTTTGGAACTTTTGTTGCTGTATCTTTTTTTATTTGAAGTGTTTTTCTACTTTCAGCTGTCAATTGGTTTGTGAAAGAACCTAGTAATGCTTTGGAGTGTTGCAAAAGGGTTTCTGTTTGTTTGTTCCTTTGTTTCAGGAACTTCAGGAGTCCTTCATGGAATCTGAAATGTTACAAAGGTCCTCTGCATCCAAAGCAGCCGTCCTCTTGTGCTTTGAACACTATATCAATTTTATTAACTTTTGGAGGTTCAAACACATAATTATGTTTTTTGGATAAGTTTGACTGATTTTCTTGTCTTGGCACATTGTTATTTTGTTTGGGTATTTGTACAAGTGATTATATAGTCTGGCAATGTACACATTAACACGTTTTAATCTTGTGTTTTGATTTTCACCTGCAGGTCTTTTGAAAGCAGTTAACCTGCTGGAGCCTATCCGCCAAAAGTTTCCAAATGTGAGCTATGCCGATTTGTTCCAACTGGCCAGCGCCACAGCAGTGGAGGTATGGTTCATGTCATTTTCCCTTTTCTTTGAGCTATTTTGGCATTCGGGTTACAAATTTTGCATAAGTCTGAAAAGATTTTACATCTTTGGCAAATTTTGAAGCTAGTTTTTTCAGTCCTTTGCTCCTTGGAGTGGGCTGCAGACTGTAGATGTTAGTAAAGTATGGTTATTCAAAGGTTGGGCAGTTTAAAAAAATATTGAATTCTTAAGTGGCTAAGTTGCTAGCATTCGTTTGTTTTAGGTTCAGGAGAATATGCATATCATAGTCATACCCATGATCATGTGACCTATCTGTATATTTACAGCTGTTAGCAATGCAATGGTGCAAATAAGTGTGTGAGTGGCAGGTTTTGAGAATTGAACTAATTGCAGCATTTCCATTCTCATACCTTCAATTACAAGGATAAATTTTGAATACCATTGTTGGAAGTGCTGAGACATTCTCATTTTACGATCAGATGTTTTCAACTGGAGGATACATTCAGTACACTGCCTATCACCAGTAGTGTTAATAGCTTATGTCACGGATTTTTGACCAAAAATCAAAAACAGTATTATTAACACTGTTTAAGGGAGTGGGCTACAGGGTCCCAGGCCTCCCTCCACTGAATTAGTGTTATAAATTCTAATTCCGCATTTGCACTCATGATTTCTAACCACTAATAGGGATGTGCAGTGTCCTTACCAAAAAGATTTATCCGTATTTTGTGTGCATTGCAGCTTGCTGGTGGCCCAAAGATTCCTATGAAATATGGGCGTGTAGATGCACGATCCCCGGATGATTGTTCACGCGAGGGTAACCTGCCAGGTCTGTTAGTGAATTATATGTACACTTGTTGGTGAATTTATCTGAATTCTAAATTAGAATGTAGCTTGATATTTTCAAGATTTCTTTTCTGACTTTCAGCAAACAGTGCTCGTTAGTTGTCAGTGAAATTTCCACTTTGAATTTTGACATTCAAGGTGTACGAGATTAGTTGACAACTGAAGGTTGTTTTCTAGCCCTATTTTTTTTTTTTCTTTTGCTTGTAAAAGCGTTACAGGTGAGCTTATGATGTTGTTCGTGAAATTACAGAATTTTCTCGATTCTTGGTGTTTGATTTGGACTTTACTCTTATCCTCGCCCCCATTTGTCTTCTGATTTTGACCTGCAAGATTCTTCTCAGTTCTATTTATGAATTAGTATAGCAATGACATATGCGCCTGACTACTTTCTTCATGAAGCTTATTCAGATTTGATAAAAAGTAAACAGGTTCATGTTTTTCCGAGAGCACTTTGAATAATTATTTCAAGTAATCTGTATGGACGCAGTCTTAAGGGCATGACTTCTTGATTTACATCTGTATCTAACGTTCCTGTTGGTTAGTGCCAGTTTATGCAATATGTTCCCCAAACGCTGGTTTTTGCAGTGTGAAAGAGTCGTCATATTATTCACTGTATTTGTGTGTGTCACATTACATCGATTAATGTCGGTTCCTAGCTGGGTGTATTTTAATCTGTAGAAGTCTCAAGTTTGACATATGTTCTGCATTATTTGGTTGTCAACAATGTCAACCCGTGTGCTTTTTTGTGTGTGATTAAAAAGAAAATTGTCGCATCAATTTTCGATAGTTATAATTTTTTTGTGTGATATGGGTATCGATCGAACTAAAGCATCTCTGATTTACACAGGAAGCACAGGATTTCGAATAAGATTGTCTGTGCAATAGATGGTTTTTTTTTGTTTGGGATAACACCAATGCTGTTGTCTCAGAAATACAGATGATTACTGACATGATATTTTCAAGTCTCCGTGACTTCGAAACTGCCGCCTAACTTAAGACGGGGATTTGATGTGTTAAGTCTTACTGCCTTTCTACTGCAATAATAAAGCTTGGCTCCACCTACATGACTTGTTGATGGTCGATTGGGCAAAGAAATGTGCCATTAAATGCTCTGTGAGAATCTTCAATTTAAAACTTTTATTCTGTTTATTCTTATGGTTGTGCAGATGCTGGCCCTCCTAATCCTGCTGAGCATCTCCGCAACGTCTTCTACAGGATGGGGCTGAATGACCAGGTAAGGGCTGTTTGGGGCTATTCTTGCCCCAGGCCTTATTTTTGTTTTTAGTCCTTGTTGCAGATTTTTGTCATTATCAAAGAAGTAGTTTTTCTCGCGGAGAAATTTGTAACGGAGTCAGCCCCTGTAGGTGTTATTGATGTACATCCTTTAGCCATTCGGAGGCGAATTTTTATACAACAGTAGACCTGAAAGTAACAATTTATATATACCGGCTATTAATGCTTTATCAGTGAGCAGGCATGCAGGCTTCAAAAAAGCTAGAGGCTGAGCAATTTGCAGGGAAAGTTTAGGATTACCCAGAGGTTAGAGCTATTATAGTCACCCAGTAATTTAGCCACTTGTAATGATATTGTGAAAAGTCCTTTATCTTCTCCTTGAAGTGTATTGGCCTATGATATATTTTGTTGTATTTACAACATTGAAGTTTTTCTCATTCTGAAGCGGGATTTGAGGTGTTCCAAATGCAGGAAATTGTGGCCTTGTCAGGTGCCCATACATTGGGTCGTTCACGTCCAGAACGTAGTGGATGGGGGAAGCAAGAGACAAAATATACGGTATGTAGGAGGTTTAAATCTCTGTGGTTGTGCGACTTTTTGGACATATATGACAACTTCTCTTTTTGTTTTCCCAACTACAGTTTTTTGTTTTGAGAGCTTTCTACAAAATAAAGCATAGTCTGATATTTAAGTCATGTAGCTCAAACTTTCTCACGTGTGATAATCAGCCAATGCAAAACCTGATCTTTCTTCATGGAGCATTGAAGCTTGTGTTCAATAAAGAAATGTCCTGTCAGGTGCTTAAATCATAGTGATTTTTGCGCAGTGAAATCTTTCTTACTATGTGGTCGCACAAAAAGAGCAAGCTTCTGGATGTAACGGAATCATTCTTTGTTTACTAATGATTAAACTGTCAAGTACATCACAATTGTCCCTTGGTTTGCTAGTTCAACTGTGAATCGTTGCCATGTGACAATTTTTTGAGTTGATAGTCAGCATAGAAATGGACATGACTTTAGACTGTCTTTCTTCCTTGAGTCTTTTACATTAATGTTAAAATCTTTCCCCTGATTAATGTTAAACATGTCACTTACGACGGGTATCACCTATTTTTATGGGGGTGGGCAGAAAGATGGACCTGGTTCACCAGGAGGTCAATCTTGGACTGTTGAATGGCTGAAGTTTGATAACTCTTATTTCAAGGTAAGCCCGCAGAGTTTGCTGTTTTGTGAATATGAACGATTATAAAAAAGTCAACCTGTTTTGGGATTTGTCAACATCAAGCAGGCTTCAGACATTTTTTGTTTCTCCGTGAAGGGAATGAATGGATTTCTTTCAGTGATGTCTTGGCACCTGAAATAGACTAAAAGTGGAGGTTGAGTTTAGTTTGGTCCCAGGTAACAGAGGTTTTAGTTATGGTGCCAATCACTCTCTGTTTCCTCTCAATTAGTCATCGGGAACTTTTGCCATTTCTTGTTGCTCATTGGATGGCGAGTCAAAACTACGATAACGATATTATTGGTTGTCGATCGATCCAGCTAGCCTATAGTACTGGTAGGTGACCCATCAAAAATAATAGTTCATATGGTTGCCGATGATCGATAATTGTCGCGATATATTATCGGTGTTCTATTGCACCATACCGTACGGTACACTTACCTAAGCTGTACTGTACAGGAGGTATCATTTTATCTTGTTCGCAAATCACAAATTTTTTTGGTAGTGTGGATTGGGAGGCAGCTTACCTGTACGTATTTTTACTCTGCAAAAATATCAGCGTTGTCCTATGTTCATTTGCAGCGTATCAAACTGACAGGAAATCATTTCCAACGACAAAACTTCCAAGAGATATAGAAAACACTAAATCCTGAAATATGTTGTTTTTTGAGCAATATCCTGTATCATGACCGTCGATATCTCGAACGATATATTGAAAGATATGTTGATTATGTGTAAGTAAATCAAACTGTGTTATTGGTTATTCTGTCTCAGGCCACCGATGAGCAACACTAGGAAATTTCATGAAAGTGGTATGAAAGTGGTATGAAGTTGTTCCTGGTGACTAAATATGCAAAAAATTGTTTGTTCATCTGGACATTGGGTTTTGCAGGATGTGAAGGCAAAGAAGGATGAAGACTTACTGGTTCTTCCTACTGATGCAGCTCTTTTTGAAGACCCAAGCTTTAAGGTGGGGGCTGTTTAAAACCGATAAATCGGTGGCCCGTGTATTTACTTAGTTTTGTATACCTCGTGTGAGTAAAAATTAATATAGTCCAGGAATGGCTTCATTGCAATCCTGTCAGGTATTGGGAGTCAGCATATGGTAGTAGGAACCCATGAATAAAATTCTGTGGCTCAATCATCTGTCGCCATACATGAAAATACTTTGCATCACAGCAAATTCCCTTCCCTTTACATTATGTTGCACTTGATTTAAATCTCTTTCAATTTTTAGAATAATAGAGAAAGTCGTCGTTTGGAAAAGTATGGGGCCTCACTGTTTGTTTTGTACAAGCTGTTCGTTGAAAGAATGTTTTGTACATGTGTTCAGGTTTACGCCGAGAAATATGCAGAAGACGAGGCTGCGTTTTTTGCAGACTATGCTCTGGCTCACAAAAAACTTAGTGAACTGGGAGCACAATTTGACCCCCCTGAGGTTTGTACTCTATTTCACATTCAGTTTATTGTGACGCATTGTTATGGTTAGATTGATGTAATTTGGCATCGTAGAATACTGTTGATGACACTACATGATTAAGTAGCCTATAATGAGCTATGTTTTAAAACTTAATTTAGTGTAGTTGATACCGAATCCGCTTTGACACATAATTTACTAATTCTCATATCGATGTAAGGTGTAGCAGATGGAGCTCCTCTGCTAATAAACTGTAATTTGTTTTTCTATCCTATCTATTTACCATTTTCGGTTCTCAATTGGTCGTCTTTTTTATCTATTTAATTTTTCAGTTCTCGGGCATTCTATGTTTCCGGTGAAGTTGGTCAGTACCAATTTGTGAAGCCGGGTTTATTTGTAATTGTGAGTTGGTTTCCTCTTTTTTATTATTTTTTTTGCAGGGTATTGTGATTGATGCTCCTCAACCCGAAAAATTCAAAGCTGCCAACTATTCATCTGGTCAAGTGAGTGGTTAGGTCGGTTTTCTCTTTACCCTATTCTTATGTTAGATGAGAGGGGGATTGGAATATAGGTATAGTTTAGAAACTCCCAGCACTAAGAATTTTCTATTGCAAGACTTTTACTGGAAAGAAACTAACTTAGAAATTATCCGCTTTCAAGCTTTCAAGCTTTCAAGATTTTTTCTCAAATACTGGAAAAGTAGTTAACAAAGGAATAATTTGACTCGCAAGATTTTTTTGCAAATACTGGGAAAGTAGTTAACAGAGGAGAATAATTTGACTTCCAAAACTTTTTACAAAAACCCTAAGCAAAATAACGAATGAATAATCTGACAGCTGGCAGGTTGTGAATATATGTTGCAGAAGGATCTCTCCCCTGCCATGAAGGAGAGATTAAGAGCCGAATATTTGGCCGTGGGGGGATCACCGGATCAGCCATTGAAAGGGAATTATTTTCTCAACATTATAATTGCAATCAGTGTTTTGGCTATTTTGAGTAAACTCACCGGAGCTATCTAAAAGGGAAAGAGAATTTTCAAGAGCTAGGGTGTGTACTAAGTAGTGTGCATATTTTTGTGTTTATTGTACTTTTTTTGCCTTGTCCGTTTTGCTTGTTTGTTAGAGTTTTTACATCGAGGAACTTAAACACGTGGCAAGTTTGAGTACGTGTTTTAATTTTTTGGTAGTGAATAGAAGTTCCGCAGGGGTGTATGTAACAATCGCAAATGCGCTTTTAGTATTATCTGTAGTTGTATGTTTTGTGGAAAGTTACCGGTGTACTTTTTTTTTTCTTAGCAAAAATCATTAAGTTATTCATTTCAGAAATGTCCAAATACTCGGTGGTTTGATAATAGTTCACTACTGATTTCGGAGTCATTGGAGAAAGCATTTTTGTTCTTTTTGTTTCTGTTTTTTTTTTTTTAAGTAGACTGTTTCCACCAGAGATCCTTTGGGGCATTCTTATCATGTGTCGAGGCATTTTCTCGCCCTTCCTCTCACATTGGTACAAATTCTTTTTTCTACTAAACCAAAACTATGGAAAGCAAGCGTCTTTCCCCGTTTCTATCGAAGAAATGTGACACACTATATCCCGTTTTTGCAGGTATTACAGTTCCATGTCCCAGTCCTCAAACAGATGATCTTTCTATAGATAACATGGATCAATATTGTTCGTTTGAATACATGATGTATATACACACACACACACGTATACATGTAATACGATCAATAATTTGTATTATACTTTGCGAAATAGCATATTTTCACCAGACCATAGTATTGGTGCCCCTTCTGGGTACAAGAACGAGTGAAGAGAAAATGTGAACAAATCTGTAGGAAAAAAGAATAAAAAGCATAATTTAAAACTATCCAAAGAGAGCACCAGAATTCAAAATATCAAATTTAAAAAAAAATCCAGCGCCCAATTCACCACTAACCCTCCCCCAAACTCACATGGTGTGCTTTTTTTAAAAGTGTCTTAAAACTCTTAAATGCATGTTCATTAAAATGTAGAAGAATCTTGATTTCATGAAACTAACGAAATTTGTGTATAATGCGGAGTATGATATACTAACATATGCAAACGCCAGATTTGTGACTTTTTTATGTCATTCTGAAGTCGCAAGAAATTTGACTTTGTTGATGTCACCGGAGTAGTACGGCACTGTACTTTCAAAGCTATTTGGTCGTTTCAAAGCTATTTGAATCTATTTTGTTGTTTTTGATGTCGAGTCCTTTATCCCAATGGTAATGTGCGCAAGTCATTCTCTACAAAAGCCCTTCCGTTTACGGAAAAAGTTAATGGACCTGCGAGCACTTTTCTTTCCAACCAAATAATTTTACCAAGAAATTATCGAGACGGAACTCTTTATTCGGAAAGTGTGATGGTAAATCGTTTGGGTACATGGGAACCAAAAAACTGTGGACGGCAAAGCCAAAACTGAAAAACTAAATGCAGAGCAAAGCAAACAAAACGGAAAAACAAACAGAAAGAAACTAACACACATACAAATAACACGTAAGATAAAGTCACTCAAAGAAGCAACCGTCCCTAAAGTAATGACACAACATTGTGCTTGAATCAACATGGCTAAAGATCTACGAAAGTGTTGTATATCAATACACCTATAGTCGTTATTAGTGTTAAAGTTTTTTTCGCCACTTAAAACATATTTTTTCCGTGGACATTGTAAGATTGTCAATCCGAGATCGCTAGTAGGAAGGCGAGAATCTGCCTTCCAACAGCAACCATCCGATTGACAGTGACAAGTGTGCACGGAGAAAAAATGTTTTAAGTGGCAAAAAAAGTTAACACTAATAACGATTAGCGGTGTAGCTTTATTAATAGTGTTGTGTATCGAAGGCTCCTGGCCAATATTCGACATGTACCTAATTTTGGGTTCCTGGTAATTGATATATCGTTTCAATATATCGAAGAGCTCAATATCGTGATATTTGGCTGATACATCGGCTGATATCACGATATATTTCCATCATGATATATCGAAGTGATGCTAGGTCAAAAAAATTCAAAAGCGCGCCTCACTCCTCTCCCGTGGCACGCCCTCGTGAATCTTGTCGATTTACCGTACTATTTACTGTACCAAATCTATACGGACCCCCATTTCCTACCAAATATATCGCGATAATTTTTGTTGGTCCCCAAGCGATATATCGAGCCCTCTAACCGTTATCAAATTTATCGCGATAAATTTTCGGCCGACACACAACACTACTAGTGATTAGGTATTCGATATTGACCTTTTTTTGACTCACTGATAATTAATTTATTGGTTTATGTCGATAAGAGAAATATCGCGATGGTAAATCGATATATCGGCCCAATACAACGATATAAAATGTAGCAGTTATTGAGTTTTGACTTTTAAATATATTTGTAAGGTTTCATTGGTTTTTCATTTTTTATGTGATCGTACCCCTCCTACATTATCTAATTTTTACGTGATTTAAGTTTGTTACTGCGATTACAGAATTTCCTGATGGAACGCCACCCTGAGAAATTATTATATGGGAATTGCTAATTGCAGAGACGTTTTTTGCTGCTCGCAGGTAGTTGTCAGAAAATGTACATTTGAAGTACAGTTTCGTACAGGTTACGTACCTTTAAGTTTAGATTTGACGGTCAACCCGTCGAACAAATTTGACTGGCGAAATATTGTAACGGCGGTTAATAAAGTGTCGTGCTTGCGAACGTCGACCGTCATAAAAAAAAAACAATTCACACGGCCGGCGCAAGTTTACAGTAAAAAAAATGCGGCAGTCACATATAAATAAAATGGCTGCGCCCAGGTATTGCGTACTGTATTGTGTCACTACTTACCAATTTGGGTTCTTAAAATTTTGATTTTTTCAAAAAATAGTATCGGATTTTAATTTTTCCTTGACGCAATTGAGGTTCCGCATAAATTAGCCTGAAACTAAAGTACATTAATATGTAATAGTGTGGTGTAATGGTCGATGTCGCACCATAACAAAATTTTAGTTGAAAATTTTACAAAATGAATTCATCGGGCGCGCTCGCATAAAGGGGCGCTAAAACGGAATTGGTCGACATGTAAATAAGTTGACATATGGATATTTAAATTTCACCACGGTTACGATTTTTATATTTTGCACGGATACATATACAATGTATAATCGCATAAAACTTTCCATTTTCTGCTCCAAATTAGCTTTAATTTCAAATTAGAATAAACCTTTTTTTTAATTTTCAAATTCTTAATTAGCCACGACGGGTATATTTACTTACACATTATTTAAACTTTGACATAATAACGATGCGTGGTATTTCACTTCACGCTACATTTATTTGCCGCTGACGACGCGACCTGTTACGATTTATAACATGAATTTTCGTGAAACGAAATAAACTTCGTACAAAATAAAATAGCGTAATCGCTTATAAATATCTATTCGTAAATAGCGTGGCTTCATTTGGTCGCGCGTGACGACGCGTCATTATAGTTTCATCGATATTTATACGCGGGTACGCTATTTTATTTTGTACGAAGTTTATTTCGTTTCGTGCGATTTTATACATGTTGTACGTCGTAACAGTTCGCGATTAGATTCCATTTTTGCGGCTAAGTCAAATGTGAGAAACGTGAAGTGAGAAACTACCTGCGCGCAGCCATTTTATTTATATGTGGCTGCCGCAGTTTTGTTACAGTAAACTTGCGCCGGCAGTGTGAATTGTTTTTTTTTTTATTACGGTCGACGTTCGCAAGCACGACACTTTATTAACCGCCGTTACAATATTTTTTTTGTTAAGTGTGACGGCCGCGTTCAAATGACATTGTTTTGACGCCGTCGGTGTATATTTATTTTACCGACGCGCGTTCATCAAAGAGTGAAGTGCAAAGAGTGTAAACTGAATCGGCGTTTTTACCTTAGATTAGCGCTTGACAATGC
>JBBHKE010002422.1:0-18197 GCA_037447655.1 Zygnema cylindricum | reverse complement strand
TGAAATTTTCGAAGAAATCGTCTATTCTAATTAGGAATTAGGTTTGTTTTTAAATAGTGTGGATAATTCTATTTGAGAATAAAATAAAAAAATAGCGGGACGGAATTAGCGTACACAACGCTAATAACGATTGGCGGTGTACAGTACCAATATCTGGGTTCGCTTTTCCATGCGACGCACTCAATTTCCACTGTCGACGCTTTGATCTGACACTTATTTTGTACGTCTGTACAAAATAATAACAAGCTTTAGTACGGACTGACATATTACGTACGCTACACTATTTTAAAAAAATCGAAATTAGTAACTAACGCTATTGAAACAGTACAGGACCAATAAATGAGTACGCTTTTTCTTTCGACGCACTCAATTTTCCCCTGTCGACGCAATTACCTGACACATATTTTCTACGTATGTACGAAATAATGAGCAGTTTTAGTACGGAGTGACACATTTGGTACATTACACTATCTAAAAATATGCGATGCGAGGCTAGCGCACTCCGCGAGAAAATCTTTGACAGATATAATAAAAACCCCGTACTTTTATGCATGAGCACATACCCTGAATTTTAGTAGTACTTTGGATTAGATGTTTCATATTTTACATTTTACAATGAAGTCAAACTCGGTCAACGCATTTTAAAATTTTTTGCATTTGTTCTGTGCGCATATATCATTATTTTTTCGACGTTTCATGCGTGCGTATAAAACGCTTGGTACCTCTATGAATGTGAGAAACGTGAAGTAAGAAACTACAGTACCTGCGCGCAACCATTTTTATTAATATGTGGCTGCCGCAGTTTTGTTACAGTTTTTATTCAGTAAACCTGCGCCGGCCGTGTGAATTGTTTTATTTTTTATGACGGTCGACGTTCGCAAGCGCGACACTTTATTAACCGCCGTTACAATATTTCGCCAGTCAAATTTGTTCGACGGGTTGACCGTCAAATCTGAGATCAAAGGTACGTAGCCTGCACGAAACTGTACTTCAAATGTACAATTTATGACAACTACCTGCGCGCAGCAAAAACCGTCTCTGCGATTAGCAATTCCCTTTTTTTTTTTTATCGTCCCATACTGCCTGGTAAGTCAATTTGAGGCTTTATTTAGTGTGGCCTTTAAAATTGCAGACGCTAATATCATAGTTCAAAAGTAGGCGTTTTTATGGTAGGCCTTTGGTAGGCGCACAAAACTTGGCACAAAACTAGCGTAGAGTAGGCATACTGTATGTTTGTGCGTTGTGCACACTCTTGTACGAACGTACGAATCTGACGTATCATCATATTACAGCGCACGCCGCAGCGAACTGACACGGCGTAGAATGACATTCCGCGGGAAAAAAAACCTGGAAAAAAAACCCGAACAAAAAATAACGCGGACGTAAGTCATATCGTAAGTTGTGTTATGGGCTTTTCATGTGATCTTCTTAGATCACTACTTTTATCAGCGACGGTTTCAATAAAAAATACCTCAAAACTCACGAAAAAATCAAAATTTCTCCAAATGTTTTTCAAAATTTAGACATGACGTTTAATTCTCTATCGATTGATGTGCAACTCAACCCTGTAACTATTCGTTTTCATTTTGCGACCAATACAATATGGGTCTTAAGGCCATATTGTATGTTTTGCGTACAATAGGCATATTGCATGAGCCTAATTTCACCAACTTTTGAACTATGGCTAATATGACAGATAGTCCTATCGTAAGTTGTGTTATGGGATTTTCATGTGATCTTCTTAGATCGCTACTTTGATCAGCGACCGTCCGATCGTTCGAATTTCATGGTATAAATAAAAAAATACCTCAAAACTCACAAAAAAAAAATGTCTGAATGTTTTTCAAAATTAAGGCATGACGTTTAATTCCCTATCGATCGATGTGCAACTCAACCCTGTTAATTCTTTTTCATTTTGCGACCCATATAATATGGGTCTTAAGGTCATGTTGTATGTTTTACATACAATGCGCATATTGTATGGGCCTACTTTCACCTACTTTTAAACTATGGTTTAAACCAGTTTCGTTGATTATAATTCACTTCGGAATAACGTATATTCTTTTGAACTGTTTAATGTATTAGCGTTAACAAAAGCAATCAAAACTATCAAACTATTATAGGTTCAATGGCCACCATTTAAGGGCACCTATGTAGTGTTATTATCGCTATTAGCTATTAATGTGTAACTTTAGTTTACTTCTATCCCTACTACCACTAATCATTGTTTGTTAACAACACTTCGCTCACTGTACAAGAGTAACTATTGACCGCTCGTTTTTATTTTTTTTAGTATCTATGAGACAATCTACCCATTTAACCATTAGATGGCTACAGTAACATCCTCATATAAGAAGATAGTCAATTTCATGGTTGCACAAATGCTCCACGTCGACAAAAAAGGTGAATGTAACGATGGATGGTCATGACTCTTCCAAACGTTTTAAAGAACATGTGAATTTTTAAAGGGTGAATGCGGATACAGTAAAGTTTATATGTTAGGGAACACCTTTTGTGCTTTGTTTGCCCATCCGTCTTTTACCTTCGTGGTTTGCCACATATTTTTCTCTCATTTAGGTTGTTAAGAGTTTTATTAAATTTGATGGAAAGGTTTCAAGTTTTACAACACTACCATGCAACGTGCATTCAAATAATACTCTTTTCCAATTTGTACATTCACATTGGGTGCATTACGAGAGGCCCTGACGACTTTTCAACAATTAGCACTATCTACATAATTATGTGTATAACCTTATATAATACCGGACGTGTGTGAGAGCTACAATGGTTTACTCGCATGACTTTAAGATTTAATATAATGGAAAATTTATTTCAGTGTTTGGGGGGTGAAATGTTTAAATGAATTTAGTCATCGCTTATGCGGTTAGTGATGGTGTGTAAGGTCAAAGTATCTGAGGAACATGAGAGAATCAGCCACCAGACGCACGACACAACGTATACGGGCAAAAAAAAATGGAAAATGTGCATGATCTCGAGTAATGGGCAAGAAAAGCGTAACCAATCTGCATATTTGTTGTTGTCATATAAGTTCCCAGTCCAGCTATGAAATGTTAACAACCTTATCATGTTCCACGTGCCCAAATGGCTATCCCGCATGGGATGTAAAAATATAAACTAAAGGGGAAACACGAGGAAAATATGTAAAATTGTCTTATTAGTATGTCGTATACCAAAGTGAGAGCTATCATTCACCTTAAATGACTTATCAGAATTATGTGGAACGCGCGAAAATTGCTTACGCTCACCATTATTTGTGCCCCATGTGAGTCGTGAAAGTCAAAAGATGCACAAGAATGTGGTTACTCACCACAATGGATTTGATATGTGGATGTGGTTGTCACTATGCATGTGAACGAGTTAGCAAAGAGGATGAAGAGGAAAATGATAAACTGAAATTGTTATTACTTGAGGATGAAATCAAACGCCGAATGCGAGTGAAATACCAGAAGATCAGTTCCAAAGGAAAAGTCTCAAGAAATTTACTTTTTTGAGTACCCTTACTCGAAAGTTGGTGACGATTCGAGAACGAAACGGTAAAAAAAAAAATTAAAAAATACCTATGAATACAGCGAGACCCATTAAAACGCAAAGAGTGAATGAAAGATAACAGTCATAATATGAGAAGCAAGGATTTTTAAAAGGTATTTGTTTTGACAGTCTACAAGAAAGATGTGGTGAAAAGTCGGAAAAGAAAAGGCAGGAAAACGGAATGAGGAAGCCATGGCTAAAGGTTCGATAACATTATGAGAAATAGTACATCACGTGACTAACCATGGTGCGCACTGCATTTCCCTCCTACCTAATCTAACTCGGGAAAATTGCAATGTGCCATGTTCCAAAACCATCCGTGTTATTGATAGGACTGTACGTGTGTTGTAAAATTTTAGTTATGTATGTAGAAGGTACACCGTGTATCGCTATTAGTGTTAATGTTTTTTTCACTTACAACATCTTTTCCCCGTACACAATTGTCAGATTGTGGATTGGACTGTTACTATTGAAAGGCACGATTCCCAATTTCCAATTGGCGATCTCAACTTTAAAATCCGACAAGTGTGTACGGAGAAAAGTTGTTTTAAGTGGCAAAAAAAATATCAACACTAATAGCGATTCATGGTGTACTGTGATGTTTGAAAGCTGGTATTGCCTTGCTAATGACAGCGACCTCGTTTGTCAAACACATAGTTCAAAAGTAGGTGAAAGTAGGCCCATACAATATGCCTATTTTATGTAAAACATACAATATGACCTTAAGACCCATATTGTATTGGTCGCAAAATGAAAAAAATAGTAACAGGGTTGAGTTGCAAATCGGTCGATATAGAATTGAACGTCATGTCTAAATTTTGAAAAACATTCGGACAATTTTTTTTTTCTGTGAGTTTTGAGATATATTTTATTTAAACCGTCAGATTTGGACAATCGGACGGTCGTTGATCAAAGTATCGATCTAAGAAGTTCACATCAAAAGCCCATAACACAACTCATCCTACGCCGTGTCAGTTTGCTGAAAAATTTCGTCCAGCGGCGTGCGCTGTACTATGATCATACGTCAGATTCGTACGTTCGTACAAGTGTGCACAAACGCACACACATACAGTATGCCTACTCTACGCGAGTTTTGTGCCAAGTTTTGTGCGCCTACCAAAGGCCTACCATAAAAACGCCTACTTTTGAACTATGTTTAAACAACTTTGGATGTGACGATTTTGTCGCTCGAGTATTTCTCGTTGTCGGGCGCTCCTTCCTTCATACATAAGAAATAAAAGTAAAATAACAACCTTCGTCGTGTAGAATTCACGAAAGTTGTAAAGGCCGTCCGATCGATAAACAGGCGGCCTGCAATAGCGCTTTTGTCCAATCCTTTTCCGTACATTTTCTCCCGTTTCCTATACAGTATTTTTGTTGTTCCAAGCGCACCACTCTACACCGCAAATCGTTGTTAGAGTATATAACTCTAATTAGGGTTCTTAAAATTTTGATTTTTTTCCGCAATTAGTATACATGATTTTTGTAATTAAATTAGCAACGCTATTTAAGTACGTGGACCATAATCTGCCACGTTTCTGGCATTAAATTAGAATCAATAACACTAATTATTTTTTTACGCTATTTAAACTTTGACACTAATAACGATTCGCGGTGTAGCTCATTTCGACCCACTTTCCCGTCCTTTCAACACATGTTCAAACTTTACATCAAATCACCTCGGGAGGTGATTTGAAATAAAGTCCAATACGGTGAGCGAATAGGCAGACGCTGTCGCACGTGTCTGAAGTTTTTTACAATTTTTGTGCGGGGAGTATCAGAAAAAAAGCACACTGCACGTTTCCAGCCATAGTTCAAAAGTAGGCGTTTTTATGGTAGACCTTTGGTCGGCGCCTTTATCGTAAGTTGTGTTATGGGATTTTCATGTCATCTTCTTAGATCGCTACATTGATCAGCGACCGTCCGACCGTCCGAATCATCGGTGCAAATAAAATTTTTTGGTCCGAATGTGTTGATTGGTCCAATTTATGGTCCGAATGTTTTAATTGGTCCGAATAGGTCCAAATACAATATGGATCTTAAGGTTATATTGTATGTTTTGCATACAATAAGCATATTGTATGGGCCTACTTTCACCTACTTTTGAACTATGTTTCCAGGCTGTGCGCACTATTTTCCTTGCGTTATTTTCCGTGCGTTGATTTTCGTACAAGTCTCTCTCAAAAACACGTGTCTTCACACGTATGGCATATGAAAAACACTGGCCACCTGTCGGCAAGTGGGAAAACGAAAAACGAAATTGCATTTTTGTGCGACATCGAAAGGTATTTCAGGGTTTCGACACGTCGACAATGTGGCGTACGAACATTACGAAGTCACAAAAATTGCATAGCGTGCCGAGAAACGCCTCAAATCGAAGCCGCGTGGAAGTTTCGACTCGTTGTGTGTACCGCGTCATCTACCACAATGTTTCGTACACATCTACGTAAGTCACTATTTTTAGTGACAAGTTATTTGCGTTTACATCCAAATACTTTGAAAGTTGTACGGAGAATCTTCGTTAAAAAACAAAGTAACAAGACTAAGTTTCGGTTTCATGCGAAAGTACCCTAAGATTCCATTCGACGAAAAGTGGAGTTGGTTACTAGAAACCGTACGTTTTCGTACATAACCGTACCATATTTTTTTCTTGTCAGACGAAACACCGTTACCGGAAAGCTGTCGAGATGCTGCAATGCTGTAGGCGTAATTCTTGACCGTTGGATATTTCCCTTTTTGAGATCCGCGAAGCAATCGCGCATATCACCCAGTGTGAAAAAACTCTCGTTGCAAGGAGAGTTGCTTCACACCTCATCGTGTGCCATTGGTATACGTGAAAAAAAATATATATATATATATATATATATATATATATATATATATATATATATCCACCTCGAACACGCTTTCACAATTCTACACGTCATGTGCCTCATTCCACGCTATATACGTGTCAACCTAAAATATCCTCGCACGTTGCATTTGACATCCACCAACCTTCAAATTTTGCCGCGTCTTTTTGCCATTACGTTTTGAAATTTTGATTTCCATTTTCAAAATCAAAATTTGGCCGCAAAATTTTTGTACGAAACATTAACTACCTCCGCTGGTACATATATTTCAAACTGACTTTACGTTTGAAGATTTTTTTTATATTTTTGAAATTTGAGTGCTAACCTATGTGGCACCAATCAAAGTTGTGAAAGGTTTTTTACTGGCCCGACACAATGGAGCGGACTTCCAGTAAACCCTATCATTAAGCTTGTTTGTACGTTTATTGGGACCGCCTAATGGAATCGAGGCTTTAGAGCGTTGTTCCATTATGCGGTCTCAGTAAACGTCAAAAATTCGTTTACTGAAGCCATCGTTCCATTGTGTCGGGTCAGTAAACCGACATTTTATTTGCGTGGCACACTTTTATTGGTCTACGTAAGCGATGAATGCGATTTATGGTAATCTTCAAAGAATCTCCGACAACAAATTGTGACCACGTATTTGTACCAGCAAAGGTAAAAAGTGACTCGTACGACGTATTGAATAAAATATGTACGGGCGGACGAAACTTGAGATTTGTAAAAGCGTACGAATATATCACAATGGTTAGTGGATGGCAATAGAAGCGTGAAACAATATCTTTTGTCAAAGATTTTCTTGCGGCTTCCGATGGCCTCGCGTCCTCCTTGGCGGAAGGCACATGTCATATGCGACGTATACCCACCTGGTCGCGCGATCGTCGTGGATGTTTGTTATATTTTCCATGAGGCACGATGCTATACCTTCAAGCGCTTAGAATTGACCTACTCCAGGTCACTTGCTGCGAACTGGAAGTGTCAGACGATAACGTATCCAATTATGTATCCGACAGTCCACGTTTACGCCCAAAAACGTAGAGAATCAAATCCCTCAATTAGATGGCTTGTTTTTCTAACATTCTTTTTTTTTTGTACGACACTGTACAAAACAGTACGACTTTCAGAAAACAACGACATTTTCCCCTTAATTGAACCTTACCATTGTATAATGCATTTGCGTATATAGTTATATGCTGTATACCGGCAATAACAAATATATTCGTCCTAGATCGATATATCGGAGCCTTTCACCTTTCAATAACCGATAGTATCAAGTATCGGAATTATCGCGATCTGAAATTTACCGATACACAACGCTACGAATAAAAGCTGGCAAAGTCAAAAGTGCTTTGTCGTTTCCTCTCCTAAATAATATTGACAATTTTGTCAATTTGACACCGACCATATTGAAGCATATGTATTATTAGATGGTTCTTACGTGATATTGGTTTGTATCTCTTTAAATGTGAAGAGATTATTTAATTATTACTAAAATGTCGGCATTGTATTGTAGCGCGGAAATGAGCAAAGGTGAAATTATGAAAATTTTGTTGCAAAACGACAAAGTAGAAAATTCTTCTAATATAATTTATCTTTCCCGTACCCTTAATGGCAATATAATTTTCTTCTCCGTACCATTAATACATCTCAAATGACACCGAAGCGGACAGCTCATCGATTCGATGGATATTTGCCGTAAATTGACTTCAATTTTAGACTTACAATATTGTGTCTGAATCTATCTACGAATTTCCGGAGAAATAAGTACCTTTTTATTTTTGTAGGGTTTTTTATTGGAAATTGATCATGACAGTCAATGTTTTCGTTGCGCACAGTCACTTACGTCATTTTGTCAAAAAATGTACGTTTGAAGTATATATTGGTACAAATAAAGTACCGCTGAGTACAAATTTGACGGTCAATCTGTTGGACAACTTTGGCTTTCAAAATATTGTTTCAACCACTTAAAAGTTTGTCGCGCTTGCGAACGTCGACCATCATAATAAAATTAGCAGTTCACACAGCCGACGAACGTTTACGGTAACAAAACTTTGGCAACCACATGTAAATAAAAGTGTTGCAGACAGTCATTTTTTGTCTTTAAGTGAGCGCCACGGCTAGAGCACTTAGCCGCACAATTGAAATTTAATCATCTAAACGTTACATTGAACTTAGACGCAAAGTGAAACGGAACCTCTTTAAACTAAACTGAGTTACTATAAGTTTTGTACGGAAATATTAAAACGCTGAAACGAAATAAGCTTTGTACACTATAATAAAACGAATCGGCGTAAAAATATCATTTGAAATTAAATAAATAAAATGTGCGTCGTCACGCGCGACGAAATTCAGCCACACTATCTACGAATCAACATTTTTACATTGACAACAAAATTTTGTTTCGTGTGTTTTAGAATTTCCGTACAAAACTTACACTAGTTCAGTTTAGTTTAAAGAGGCTCCGTCTCACTTTTGCGTCTAAGTTCAATGTAACGGTTAGACGATTCAATTTCAATTTTGAAGGTTAGTGCTCTCACCGTGGAGCTCACGTAAAGACAAAAAGTGATTGTCTGCAACGCTTTTATTTACATGTGGCTGTCGCAATTTTTTTAATTTAAACATTCGCAGCCGCGTGAATTGCTAATTTTAATATCACGGCCGACGTCCGCAAGCGCAACAAAATTTTAAGCGGTTGAAACAATATTTTGAAAGTTAAAGTCGTCCAACCGATTGACCGTCAAATTTGTACTCAACGGTACTCTATTCGTACCAATTTGTACTTTAAACGTAGGATTTTTGACAAAATGACATAAGTGACTGTGCGCAAGCAAAACAATCACTATCATGATCAATTCGCTTTTTAATTTTGCACAGAGTCCCATCGGTCAATCATTTTGCATAGGACAATACAACCTATGCAATGTTCGGTCGTCGGATCCTCATCTCACTCAGACCGGGCGATATAGAATTTATGGTGTCAAATTTTGTTAAACCCTTAACGCGCGAGATGACGTGGATCCCTTAACTGACAGAAATATCTCTGACATGTTGAAATTTATGTATTTTCTAGGTTTGTATTGGAAAAACAAATAGAGTGTTAAAAAAAGGGTAATTACTAGTTCACTTCTATATTTTAGTTAGAATGTAAAGAGAAAGAGAGGACCAAAGGCAGGCCATGGCTGGTGCGTCATTTAGAAGGAGGCAGAATGAATTATAAGGTATTTTACTAGTTTTAGCAAAATATTGCCTTTGGCCAGATTTGAAGCGGGGTCTACGGAATACTATGTAGACGCACGCTTTATCCATTAAGGCACTAACGAAACGATGCACATGAAATATTTTTACGCATATTTATCTATTGATCCAAAGGACTAATTCGTAACAAACTAACGAAAACGTGCATTAATCAATTCGTGCATGGAAGCGAATCGAAGCCGTATAAATACAACTGATGGGACGGCCAACATGACAGCCGCCACCCACAATAAGCTTTCGGTGGCCTTTGAGGATAGCGTCACGCGCTGCCACGTGGCGCCACATTTTTTGATACCGGAGAAGATGGGAGGAGGAACCATGGCTCCCGATTTGGCAGATGTCACCTTGTAGACCATGTTGTACAATGGCCGTACAATAAGTACATCGACTACTGTACCTTCTTGTACTATATAGTGTTCCAATTGGACTAGGGTTTAGTAGTAGGTAGTCGTGAGTAGGCAGACCAAGACTTAGTGATATTTAGCTACCTCTCTCTAAGAAAGCTTGTAACTATAAAGGTCATCTTTGACCAACCATAACTTAATGCTCGGGTGAGCAAATTCAGTGATTCTTTTTGCTGCCGACTCAGGGGAGTCCAAGCTACACAAGGGTGTAGTCAGTTATAGTTTTTGCGTGCCAGGGTGACACTTATTCAGTGGGAAAGTAAAAGTGGGGAATATTGTCCAAAACACATATTCAAGCTTTGCATTCTGTGGTGGAACTGAGCACACAGAAGGTCTTCTTTTCACAGGGTGAAGGTGTATTGGGGTTCTAATTGTCAAGGGATCATTCATTTAGGTTTATATCAACTTAGAGTCGGCACTATCTAGATTAGCTTCTTTTGGATCTGCAAATTTTGTTGGCAATGGAGCCCATAGAATTTCGTGACATTATAGAGCTGTCACTTGGACTTTGGCTGCAGTCAAAAAGTATTGTATTGTACTTTTATGAATCGGGTTCCATTGGGAATTGCAGTCCCATGTGGGTTTTTTAGGTTTTTTTAACCCTACTTTTAGGGTTTCTTAACCCTAAAAACGTTGAAACTCGAAACGGTGGTCATTCCATCGCATGAACAGTCTCTCAAGTTTGACCAATCATTCCTCGCCACGTTGGCGCTACATACAAAATATAGAATTTCACGGAAATAACAAAAAAATGTGGTTAAATGCATAGATCAAAAGTAGGTGAAAGTAGGCCTATACAATGTGCCTATTTTACGCAAAACATACAATATGACCTTAAGATCCATATTGTATTTGGAACTATTCGAACCAATTAAATACCCCAACCGTGAATCGTAACTAGCGTTAATAATTTTTTTGCCACTTAAAACATCTTTTCTCCGTACACATTTGTCCGATTTTCAATTTAAGACCGCCAATCGGAAGCTGAAAATCCTCCTTTCAATCGCAACCGTCAGATCTACAATCCGACAGGTGTGACGAAGAAAAGATGTTTTAAGAGATAAAAAAACATCAACGCTAATTACGATTCACGGTTTAGTTAACTGTTCGACACGTTTCAGTCGGTGGACGCAAAAAGTTGTCATCGTTAATAAAAGCCGGCAGAGCGAAAAGCTCTTTGTCTTTTCCTACTATAATAGTAGGACTCACAGCCGTACTGAACACTATAAACTAAATAATTAAATTTACAGTATTTTACGACCTAGGCCGGTTTGTATCCGTTAATATTTAATGTGAATTTAATCAAGTAATTACTAAAATACCTATGGAATCCATTGGGCTAATTTTCGGTCCAAAAAGAATGTTTTTTTTTTGAAAAAAACTATGACTAAAAAATCAAAATATAGCTGCGCAAATTCAATGATTGGAATAGCCGGGCAGAATCCGGCGGGCTTTTACTTTTTTACACGTGTTAGTTAAGGCACATAAAGACAAAACCAAAAAACAAAACAAGTTGTGCCTTCAAGTATTTGAAAAACGTTTTCTGTCTCCTTTAAACAGGAAATTGATTCGCCAAAATCGGTTATTGATCCAGAGAAAAAAACCAAAATAGACGCGCAAAGCAGGTGCAGACAAATAATTTTTTAATATATATATGCATTTATTTTGTGCTTCCAGGAATTTTTCAGAATGGCCACGTGGCAAATTTTAAGTGGCTTTATTTTCAATTCTGCTTTCTGCAATCCGTCCACCAATAAAATCGTTTTTCAGAACGAATTTCTCGGACCCGCAAATCGGCCCAATGGATTTCAACCAATAGCGCGAAGACAAACTCGAGCTACAGGTGTAACATTTTCCCCAAAAAGACAAATGAAAAGGACAAAAAACGTCCTTGAAATGATCGCTTTCACATTAACCGGGTACAAGCCGAAGTCAAATATTAAGCGGTTTATTTGGATTCAAGCGGGTGGTTTGTCGTACTATTTTAGACACTACACCGTGAATCGCTATTAGTGTTAATGTTTTTTTTGCCACTTAATACATATTTTCTGCGTACACACATGCCAGATTTTCAATTGGAGACCATCAATCGGAAGCTGAGAATCTTACCTTTCAATATTAACCGTCAGATCTACAATCCGACAAGTGTGTACGGATAAAAGATGCATTAAGTGGCAAAAAAAACATTAACCCTAATAGCGGTACACGGTGTAGATGACAAGTAATTTTTGACTCTACCGACATTTCCTAAATATTATGTACTGAATAACTGAAATCGTAACTTTACTGTCGTATTATCCACATAAATCAACAAATGTTGCAGACTTTCATCGTTTCATATCTAAGGGTACGTCCCCATGTGTTAAAGTACATACTTTTCTCTGTCTTTTTGCCCTAAAATTCATGGAACTTTGAAAAAAACTTTAGCCGTACGAGAAATTCATTTTTACCAAAGTAAAGTGAACGTCAATTCATACTTTGGATGTACGACCTGTTTGTCGTTATGTGAACGCATTTTGGCGTTTTCCCCTTGCGACGAAAAAAACATTAACACTAATAGCGATTCGGTGTAGTTGAGAGAATCGTACGGCAAGGAAATCCACATTTCATCTTGTAACCTCCAAAGCTTTGAGACGCCGAGGGAAGAGAGGAGAGAGGAGACGACTCCGACTAAAAAGGAGAGAGAGAGAGAGAGAGAGAGGGAGAGAGAGAGAGAGAGAGAGGGAGAGCGAGAGAAGCCATGGCTGTTCGCTGGTCCCCATTCAGTATTCTCTTTTTCACAGTGATGCTGATTCTGTCCGTACTGTTGGTCGGCGCACGTGCGGATCCTGCCGTTGTCGGCCAAAAGTTGACGGGCGTCAAGGTCGACTTGACGGGCGCCAAACCCGTGTTTGTGAACGGCGCCACAGTGACACGTCAGCAAAAGTCCATCAAACAACTCATCGAGGAGATGGACTCCACATAAAACCGGCGCACATTCCGGCGGACCTTCCGGCGGAAATTCCGGCGGACTTTTCCCGCGGAAATTCCGGCGGAATTTTCGGCAGACTTTCCGGCGGATATATTCGGCAGACTTTTCCGCGGAATTTTCGGCGGACTTTTCGGCGGACTTTTTGACGGACTTTTCGGCGGACTTTTTGGCGGACTTTCCGGCGGACATTTCGGCGGACATTGCGGCGGATATTGCGGCGGATCTATTGGCTGGACCATTGGACGGATGTGGTGAAAGGATGGTCGGATTCGATGGCAGATGCTCTAACGAATATGTCAGCGGTTTTTCCGGCGGGATTTCCGGGAGGTGTAGGAAATGTCTGGAAAAATCGATATGTGGAAGAATAGGAAGGCTTAGTTTTTTTTCTAAATAAAGACAAAAGATGTACTTTTTCCCTTTTTTTTTTTTGGTTAAAGACAGAAGATGGGTTCTTTGTGCAGGAAAATAAATGTGTGGATTTTATTTGAGGGTTTATTTTAATTTTGGGTTTGGAATATTAATATTTGGGGGCGGAATTTTTTTTTAAGGTGCCCCTTTTTGACGGGCAGTGTTATATAATAATATAAATATGTTGCTTGACTAAAAGTAGTGTGGATTTGGAAACAGGATTTTACATGAAATTGGATTATATGTAAAAATTCTTCACACTCTGAAAGATTTTTTTGTTGTTGTCGTTTCTGATGGATTTAAATTCCTGAATGCAAAAAATGATGACTGTCCTATTTTATTTTATTTTTCACTGCAAATTTTTTTTTTCAGATTGTTGATGTGAAAAAATGGTCCTTTTTTTCTGTATTCTTGTTTTTTTTTTTCAACAATTAGTTAACCTTGAAGGAAAAAGTAAACGATTATTTTTCAATGGATTAATAGATTTATTTGGGATGGAGTACCCCCTATTTCTTCTACTTTTTACATTTTTTTTCCTTTCCTTTTTAAGTAAAATTAGTTTCCGGATTTTCGCCCAATGGCCGGAATAATAACTGTTCACTGAATTTGAGGGAAAAAATTTATTTTTTTATTGTTATGGCTAGCGGTTCTTCTGGTAAATTTGGGTATTTCTATCTTCAATAATCAATATGTTGATTGCATTTTTCTTGGGTTTTTTTTTTGTTGTTGTTGTCTTGTGAGATATTTTGTTCATATAGAAATAACTTAAAAAACGCTCAAAAAAAACAGAAAGAAAGACATATTTGAATTTCCTTTAATTTCTTAATTTTAAGTTCGACAATTTCACCCTTCCCCTTATATACTTCTCTAAATTACGTTTATACCCAGAAAATAGTACATATGAGATTATGAGGACCTATTTTTCTTATTGGAAAACCTTTTTGTGTGCCGTGTGACAGAAGAAGAGAAGTGAAATAATTTTGTTAAATACACGGCTTCAAAACGCACTTTGAAGAAAATGATTATTTTTAGGAAAAAGACCTAAAAGCTTTTACTTTTTCAAGATTGTTTTTATATTATTTCTACCTCGTGAAACGCATATGTTGATAAACACTTTTACAATACAGTGCATTTTTTAATTTTTCTACACTTTCATTGTCATTTGTGGTTTCGTATCGGGTTCTCAAAACGGTTTTTTCCTCGAAGATTTTCTAGAAGCATTTTCTTTCTATATAAATGAATGAGGAAAAAATGGTTCTATAAATAATGAACAATATACTCTCAAAATCATACATGCGAAAAAGTTTGAAAAAAATTGTACATTCTTATGGTTCCTTTCCATTGTAAGCTTCTAACAACAATTTTTGATAAAGTAAACCTTGATCACATTGAGGGTTTTAGTGTTGATAACATTAATTTTATCACTTTCTCTTTTGCCCTCTAAATGCAAAATAGTGCTGATAGTATAACTTTGTATCTTAACACTTTCTTTTCACTAGCGAGCTTTGTTAAAAAGTAGCGATGGTAAACTATCACATGGAAAGAGAAGAAACAAAAAAGTTGAAACGGAACTGACAAACAGAACGCATCATCTGTTATTTACAACGAAGCTACGATTGTAAACACAAAATAATTCTAAGCATAAAAAAACCTAAGAAAAACTTTCTAATCAATTGAATAGTGTTTCATGGAGTAATTAGACCAAACTTCATAAATTACAATATTTGGAGAGGGAGAGGGAAAGAGGGGGAGGGAGACGGGCAGGGGGAGAAAGGGAGGGGTAGGTGGAGGGAGAGAGAGCTAGGGGAAAAGGGAGGGGGAGAAAGAGGGGGAGAGACAGGAAAAGAGGGAGACAGGTCACATTGACTTGTGCCTAAATAGTTTGTCATGTTGAGCCTGTTGGTCGATGTTGAAGATATACGCCATCCGGTACAACGATTAAATGCGGTTTTTTTCCGCGTAGTTAAAAACAGAAAAGGTGCAAAAACCGTTGGCAACACTTTCATTGTATGTGAATTTGTGTGTTATCCTGGATATCGCGATTTTTCATTGAATACGAGCCATGTCATCCCTTCATGCTAGTGCCAAAAAAGCCCATGACTAGTTGCAAAAACACTTCACACTCATTGGTGTGAAGAATATTCAATTATAAAAAATGGGATGGTGAAACCAAAAAGTACAAAACATGATTAAGATGGAAGACTACTGTTAAAGGTAAGAGATGAAAAACCCAAAAGGACTAACAAACATTGTAAAAGCTAGACATCACTAAAAGCATGAAAATGAAAGCTAAAAAAAAAAATTATAAACCAAACCATAAGAGCACTAAAAATTACTATGTACACAGACTCTGAAAGAGAAAATGGGACGTCAGCCTAAAACCTAAAACAATTCCACACTAAAGGTCGAGATTACGAATATCATCTATGTGCGCCGCTGGTGGTCAGTCTCGCAGTCCACTGCCGTTATTCATCACCGTGCGTGGACGAATGAAAGTGGAAGATTGAGGCCACTAAAGGGCGACAGAGATACCCTGGCGGTATAAAATTAACACGAGAGTTGGGAGAGGGTTATCATGTCCTTTAACTTTAAAATACCATTGAGGGTAATCATGTATGAAGTTGTCGAAAGAAGTGTCCAACGTCCCAAAAATCTCCGGGGCGAATGGTTTAAAGTTGTTAGTTAGGCCATAATGCGGGTAGTCACGTTCTTTGGAGGTCGTTACGCCCCGAGCTGCAACACCAATATGCAATGCCAAACGTGGGGAAACTTGGGATCCGGCAAGGTCCGTGAGAATTACATCACCTGTTGTTCTTTTTACTCCATACGAAAACACAAGATCTAGGCGAGGGTTGCGTGTACCCTAACATTGAGAACGTAGTAGGAGTATATGCGACACCTAATGCTTGATTGTGTATCTTCTTCGTTGCCCGTTGAAGCGATTTAATGCCAGACCATATCATGTGTTGTTGCACGCTCCTCATCACGTGAGCAATGAAGCAAATTGTTGTCTAGCTCGTTAATGGACTGTCCACATATCCAACGAGGCTTGCCTAAGAGCGAGGGGTGCGACAAGCAAAATAAAATTGAGGAGAAGATAAGCGCATTGACGCAAAATTTGGAGAAAAAACGAGATGGGCCCAAACCCCTAATCATGAACAAGATCAAAGTCGAGCTTGAGCTTTAGCCGTAGGTAGCGCCTCAATGAGGTTTTTTAATTTGGCGGCGGTTACCTTATCAACAATAGGTTGTTGTACGCGTGAGTGACTGAAGGTGATGAGGGAAGATAATAGAGGAATTGCATCTTGGTCCTCGACCGAAAAAAGCGAACGAGTAGACAGTAACGCTTGTTGAAATGGTAATGAACCTTCGTTGATGGTAGAGACTGCATGGCCCAAGATAGGAGCATAGTCCACCACAACCTCGAAGTGATGATAGACGTTACTAGAGCCAAACTCCCCAAATAAGCAGATGGGCACTACACTGCCCATCATTATTAACATTAAGGATTTATTAGAGTTGATGCAAAACAAGCCTACATAGTACTTATTCAGTGCGAGGAGACGTGCGAGATTATTAGTGTTGTTTATCGATTAGGCCTTTTTTCGATATTCAATATGTACTTAATTTTGGATACTTGTGAATTGGGATATCGTTTTGATACCGAAAAGCTCAATATCGCGATATTTAGCCGATATATTGGCCGATATTACAAAATATTTGTATCGCGATATATCGAAGTGACGTTAGGTCAAAAAATATTCAATCCCTCCCCTCCCCTCCCCTCCCCTCCCCCCCGTGGCGCACCGTCATTGGGAAGGGGGGGGGGAATTTCCACTGGATTTATCGTACGATTTACAGTGCTATTTTTCGTACGATTTACCGTACTAACGTTGTACGGACCCCCACCTCCTATATCGCGATAATTTTTGTTGGCCCCAAAGCGATATATCGGGCCCTTAACCGTTCCCTGTCCATTATATCGAATATAGAAATTATTGTGATAAATTTCACCCGATATATAACACTACAGTACAGTCTAGGTTTCTTAAATTTTGGCCCGCGGTGTGTTTCGTGTGGACATAGTGACACAGATTAAAAAAACGAGTTAGTGACACACTTCGCAAAGTACACCGCCAATCGCTATTAGCGTGTAGGTTTGATTAGCGTATACTATTATTTAGCGTGGTGTACGCTAATTGGGAATTTGGAAATTTTGGAAGAAATCGATTACTCTATTTAGGAATTAGGGCCTTTTTTAAATAGTGTGGATAATTCTATTTGAGAATAAAAACAAAAAAAAGCGGGACGGGATTAGCGTACACAACGCTAATAGCGATTGGCGGTGTACTGCCCGGGTACCTTGCGATTTTAGGGTCATAGGGTTATTGGTTGTGTTTTTTTTTTAAAACACGAATGAGAAAATAACCTTAAACATATTTATACACAGGAAGTCTGCGCGGCGCGGCGCGTCGTAAAACGAAATGAGTGTGGACGTCGAGAGTAAAAGTCTCACACTTTGTCCGTAGCGCGAAAAACGCAAGGTTCAGTACACCGTCGATCGTATTTAGCGTGTTAAACACTAATTCAACGCCCCTAAATTTTGAGGGTTTTACCTAAAATAGGGTAAATGATACTAATTTTTCCTCTACGCTAATTACGAGAAGAACAATTAGTGTACACCATCTTAATTTATGTATTTTTTTATTAGTGTGGAGTACGAAACGTGTCGGTGCTTATAAAAATGTACTTTTTAAT
>JBBHKE010002420.1:0-16185 GCA_037447655.1 Zygnema cylindricum | reverse complement strand
AAGAAGAATACATTATGTCTTTTTTCAGGCATCAGTTCCAACATGTGCTTTACGCCATAAAAGACGGTTAGAGGCAGTTCTTTAACAAATCAGTTTGGAACCAAATGTGTCATTTTAGAACTTACGATAGCTTTAGGGAGGAAGAGGAAATCTCATTGTTGAGTATATTACTTTGCAGCTATTCTGTAATTCCCACATTTTAGGGGAGGCTAGTTCCACTACCAAGAATGTACACTGTGAGTCGTTATTAGAGAGTACAGAAATTATTAACGTGCGGAGAATTAGCGTTAAGAAAAAGACAATTCAAATTGTTGACGATTTTCTGTTGTTAGAGGGCAAAAATAAACAAAGGAAAAACGGCGTTAATTAGTGTTATAAACGCGAATAGCAATTCACGGAAACGGTGTATCGTTGGTTTTTTTGCAGGTCGAGCTCGCGAGCTTGGACTGTCAAATTCTTCAATTCTCAACCGATGCTCTCCATCTGTAACGGAAACAGGTTTCTGTGTTTCTGTTGCTTATATTGGACTGCAAGGCATGCAAACGATGATAGGCTCGGAGGATATTCCAAACCTTGATTTGTATGGCATGTTGTCAACAGTGGGGCACATTCTTACAAGACTAGTAGACAGAATTTGGAGGGACGTGACATATAGGAATCATAGTATAACTATAGAAATTGTAATAGGATCGTCATGTGATTCTGCCTTATGGGCTTTTCTTTGGATATCGATTCTCCTACGCTTATCCTCTTCCATCTCTGCACTTTCGAGTCATTCACTGCCTGCAACACTAATATTGCATGATGGTAGTTGAATTCAGTTTTTTAGGGTGTTTTAGGGTTTTTTAGGGCTATTGTTCATCCATATCATAGATAAAAAATAACGCATGTCTTGCCGTGTTAAACGAGCAAAAGGTGTAAAATAGGTGTAGTACCCTAAGAGTCTTAACACCCTACATCTAATTTACACCTATATGTGTCAATAGCCCTAATTCAGTCGCGACTATTTAAGGCACAAAATCACATAATGTAGTTGATAGCAATATGCAAGGGAGTGGACTACGATCCGTCAGCTCTCCTCACACTCAATTACTATCATAAGATTCAATGTCACATTTACGCCAAAATTTCCCAAAGAAGATTTAAGTGTTTTCACGTGAATCCTTCTGGATGATAATGTAAAAACACTACCAACAGCCGATGTTTTCGATGTTTTGAGTGAGACATATCGTCACTTCAACGTACAAAAGGTGTACACTCTATCAAAGGGTTCTCATTGCAATTCTAGTAATCCAGGAAGAATCCCAAGTCACGACAAGAAGCAGACATCTTGGTCTGTTTTACAGTGTCGTCTCCCATCGATGATGATTCTGGTCAAGACTTTATTAAGAAAGCAATCGGGGGTATCATTTAGCATGAAAGTATTGTGTCAGTATTGTGTCAGTATAAAACATCGAAAAGAACTGTATCGATGTATCATGTCTTTAAATTTTGCATATCTGTTTTCCGATAAACAAGTGTATCACGATCCATTGCCGTGTCAACATTTATTGAAGTTAATGGTAGACATATCGGGTTTGATGGACCACTTATCACCAACATGTGACACTTTAGAAAGTTCTCAGTTAAAAGAACATACACACCATAGTACTGGGTGGGTAAAGGAACCCATAACATAATTTAGTGTACTTGCTTCTAATAAAGCATCAACGCCAATAATTCACTACCTCTAATAGCGACGGGCGGTATATTCAACAAGCTTAGGTGGGGGTGCTTACCAGTCAAGCCTATCAGAAGAGCTGTCTAATGAACATTTGATTCAAGGCGGCACAATGGCATTTCCGCCTCAGCCTATTCCCACAGCTGACGTCAATGCTAGAGAAAAGAGAAAAGAAGGCCGAACAACATACATTGGAAAAATTTCTCCTCTTGAAAAACTAAAATCGACCTTTCTTAAAAACTCGCAAAGACAATCGTTAGACGACTGCGCTTGAATAGTTGTGTCACGATTCGCAGAATGCCTATGCGACTCGCAGAATGCCTATGCGCCGCGCTTCTGCGCAAGGCATGCGGGAAGAGCCACCCGCAGGAAGGGCGCAAACTGTCAGAGGCGCCCGCAGAAAGGTCAGAGACGGTCAGAGACACGCTTTCTCCTCTACACAGAAAGGGACATATATTTTTGTACAATATACCGTACTATTTACTGTACTGCGGATGTACGGACCACCACCTCCTTCCGAATATATCGCGATAATTTTTGTTGGTCCCAGAGCGGAGCCTTCTTACTGTTCAATGTTCAGTCTATTAAATATCGAATTTATCGTGATAAATTTTTATCCGATACTGAACACTAAAACTTACCATTGAACGGCAGAGGTCAGAAAAGTCAAAATTTTAGATAACCGAAACCGACAAATTTGTTTTTCTCAAAATCTGAGTACCCGACGCCCGACCGGGTTAGGTCACACTCCAAAATTGTTAACCATTACCCGATACGCGTTTACGAAAATAAAAGTTTAACCGAAAATCGGGTTCCCACGACTACCCGTACCAGCCCATTCCCGAATAAGTACAAAATTAATGGTATATCTCCCTCATACCTTCCACAATTCCAAGAGTAGAAAGTAAAATAATGTTGGATATTATGGACAGTGCAAAACCTCCAATTTTTTTCGTTTTCTGTTTTTTTTTTTTTTGGTGAATCACCCGCCCAAATTCGCCCTTCCCCCCAAATTTGGCACCCAAATCCGTTCCGGATCCGAAGCTGGCCGTTGGGTAACAGTCGGATACGGTTTCGGTTAATTGTTTGCGATCTCTGTTGAACGGTCGACGAGAATCAAGATTCTCCAGATTGAATCGTAACATTCCCTCCCCCCTCAATGTGGAAATAGCCAATACAACTTATGTCAACCCTAGTTTAGGTCATCCCCTGAGAAGTACAGCGTGTACGGATTGACCTTGTCAACAGTTCGACGACTTCCTCCAAAGTTGACACGTATTTGATTACTTTCAACCCTTCATAGACTTGACACATACTTCTTTCAGTGCAATTCCATGAAGTCAAAAGAACATCTATTCACAAAGGAGACACCCAAGTGTCCTTGACAAAATGTTACAAAAAAGAGCGATTTTGTTAATGCTTGTAAATTACCTCTGGTTTTATTTTTTTTGGTTTTCATTTTCTCAATTTTTAGAGCGAGAAGTCATCTTGGGACATGTATACTTGGGGGCAGCTTTGTACTTTTCAAGTACTACGAATACCCTGATGAAGATGAAAATATGACATTGAGGTCAAAAACGATCTTCTCATGCCCACGACCAAGTTGCACAGTTATCAGCATGCATAGACCTAGCCCATCACGCTCCTATTAAAGTGGACTCCTCATATCCAAATGCAGTTGCGCATAAAGTTTATTGAAAATAATAAAATGTCACAAGAATCCTTCACAAAAATTCAAGCCTTCATAGCAAGACAAGCACCAATCAGGGTAGTAGGTACTGTCTCACTATCAACGCCAGAAGTAGGGAGGAATTAATTCTTTACAAATCCACACCCAATGCAACTCAAAAACTCGTGACGTGACTACAGCTCACCAATAATCCCCTAGTGCAACATAGATTTTACATAGGCTGAAATTGTGACAGCAGGAGAATCAATGTAACACTACTATAGTTACTCCTACAAGTCTCTAGTGTCTACATAATAACTCCACAACTTCACCTTTTAATTTAAGAGAAGCTTTACAAATCCCCAAAACTCTTATTTTAAGCGTAATGCACAAAGTCTCGAAAGATGTAGTAAGCCCAACTGAACAGTGAGCTTTGTGGAACCCTCTCAAGACAAAGAATTTCCTAACATCTCATCCATCCGCAGATGGACAAATGTTATGAAAGCAGCAAAAGTGACCAATAATTAGAAAGTGTTATCTAAGTTTCTCTCCTCCCTGGTACCGAGGTGTAGACTCGCTGCTAGCTTGTGAAAATATAAAGAACGGAAATGGTTGTACAAGACGAGCTAAAGAGGCTGGATCTCTTTCCCAAGCATCCACGGATCTCTGTCCGTCCAGATCATCAGCCAGTCTCAGAGCCTGTCTTTGGAAAAGCATAACAAGGAATCGTTGGACCGCAGTAGCGACACCCGGCCCTATATCTCGGAAAATTGGCACGGCATCTCTCACTAGTTCAGCAAAATCTGCACACGTTCATTATCATCATTAAATGAGTGAAATTGAAGGAGAAAGTTCAGAAGCCTTTTTCTGTTTTTATCTCCTTTATCTCTCTTCTAATGCTACAAGTGCCACTCATACTGTTAGTTCAGAAGCTATTTTATCTTCTTTTATCTTTCTCTCTTCGAATGTTAGAAGTGGAAATAAAGAGCTTTCGCCTTCTTAACTTCTTCTATCACTCTCTTCTAAGTGCAATTCACACTTATAACAGTGAACCGCAATGCTTTATTCAAGGCTTCCTTTTGGTAAGGTTCTCATTTCATCGAGGTTTCATCCCGTTCTGTTTAAGTTTTTACTCCATTAAAGGTTAATTCCATTGAGGTCTTTCATTCCCAAGATACATGAAAAAACAAACCAGACTCACCAGCCGGAGAGGCTGGACTCGAGGTTTGCGAGAGTTGTGGCTCCAACAACGTCCATAATCTCCGCATTGTGAGCAATTGTTGTTGATCTTCCTCCGAAAGACGACCCGTGAACCATTCCCCTCTCACAATTCCTGCTACCATTCCAGGAAGAGGGAGAGGCCATGTCCCTGGAGCAGAGAGCGAAGCTGGGAGAGGGAGAATAGCTCTAGAAGCAATGGAGCCCCATACAGCTGCCTGGGCTTCCCGAGAAAGAGCATCAACGGACCGAACCAACTGCATAAAAAAAAACGAGAGATTCAGAATAAAAACAATTTAAGATACAAACGAGGTAGCCACGAAATACAGACAGTTTGAAGGATTGTCACAGGCCATGTCGATTCTCCATAGCAGTCTACCATCAACGATTCATGAAATGGACGAAATTTCTCTGAATGTCTGCAGATCCGTGAACTACACACCATTGCAGTACACATTTCTACTTTATTTGTATACAAATTTTGTTGGTTGTGGTATCATCAAAGCTCATGTTGTGCATTCAAAAGCTCATGGATACCAGATTATGAATAAATGGAGAATTTACCTCTGTGAGTAACAGCTCTTGCAGATAACTTCCTTTGGGTGCAAAAATTAACTGCAGAGCCTCTCTGGCTGCTGGATCCACACCCGCTTCCCCCTTCCTCCTCTCATTCACTTTCTCTATGGCGCCATCTCCCATATTAGTAGGAGCCATAAGTTCGCGGAATGTTTGGAATCCTCCAAGCAAATTTTCCACCCGAGCCACATCCAAGCGATCACCTTTCCCGTAGAGGAAATATCTAAGGGCAGCTCTTGCACGAGGACTATCGACATTGCAACATAAGAATGAAAAAAAAAAAAAAAACTTGTTCAGAAGTGAAGAAGTGTTAACTGCAATATCAGACATAGTTTTGAAAGAAATGGAAGTGTGCAGCAAATTTATACTTTGTCCATGAAACAATTGGTCCTTTACTTTTAAAAAATCCACCTTTTGATTTCGCTCATAACTTGCTATTGTACTGAAAAAGCAAAAGAGACACCAGACAAGAATCGCCTCCATCAACAAGCCTTCTAAACAATCTCCTATAAATGGCCACACATTAGCATCGCAGCCACCACTGCTATTGAGAAACATGAAAACCAACTGACAAGTAACCATAACAGCTGAGAGGCTACATTATTGTGCAAGATATGAAATAAAATAGTCCTGAACAGTGATCGGGCATAGGCGAACACAAATTAAGATCACAGATTTGTTTTAGTATGAGGTATGCTGATTGCTGCAGACACAATGTTGCAAAGGACAAATGACCGGTTTCTCACACCAGAGAGTTTATGAGATCCTACCTGTCATCAGTAATAAGACGCTTGGAGACATAGGGATAGCATTCATCGACAATAGCATAGTCAGGATCGTTGTCGAGGCCAATACCCTCCAGCACTGAGAAGGCTCGTAAAATAAGAGCGAAGTACGGTGGAATAACAAACACATACTCCTCAGCCATACGCGACAAATCATCAGTCACCTGTACCATTCCACTACAAACTTTCAGAAATATTATTGACCCCCTCTACCAAAACGATGATAAGAGGCAGCACGAACTTCCAGCAAAACATCTACGCACGATAGTCCCAACAGAAATAAACTGGACAGCCTTTTCACTCTCTGGGCTTCTCAGAAACCTCCGCTTCTGAACTGATAAATTCACCTGTGCTATGTTAACATATCGTGCCCCTCCTCCTTGAGTCAATTGGCCTAACACTCTGCTTAGTTGAGGCACAACAGCTGCTGTCTTCTCTGGGTCCACCAATTCCGGTGGCACAAAGCCAAGCACCACAAGATCCTCAGCCACACGTTCGAAGTCATTATTCACCAAATGCGAAATGTACTCTATTAGTGCATACTGCTGATCCTGTGTGATCTGTGAACCCATCCCATCCATTTAACATAACATTAGCTCTACTAGTCTCCCCACATCAGTCCCATCTCTCTCCACCCCTCCACCTCCTTCACCTCCCTCTCCACCCCTCCACCTCCTTCCCCTCCCTCTTCCACCCTCCACCTCCTTCATCTCCCTCTCCCCCCCTCCACCTCCCTGTCCCTCCCTCTCTCTCAACCTCCCTTTTCCCTTTCCGGCCAGCATGAACTTATGTTCGACCAGCTTTTAAAGATGCGTCTCTCCAACGTCTCTCATCGTTATTTCCTGTCTATTCAAAGAAATTGCCAATCTGTCCCTCTCTAGGTTCCACCAATTCATGCCTGCATTCAGTGCAATGCAGTACCTCGGTCATGAGGCCAAAGTCGAGAACACAGAGCTTCCCATCAGGTGTTCTGAGCAGGTTGCCAGGATGTGGGTCTGCATGAAGAAAGCCTGTCTCCAAGAGTTGGATAAGGTAACAGTTCAGTGCCGTTGTGACTAAGATACTGAGATCAGCAGCTTTACTCTCAGAGAGCTTCTCTCCCTCTACCCACTGTGAAGTTAGAACCTGCATGTCCCCAAAACCTTTTCCAACATGTTAGCCTTCACCCAGTATATGCCAGTAGCTAAGGACAGTTTCTCGGAATTATCCGTGGTTTCTTTGTACGTCAGTGCATCTGCAAAGATTCCATCATTTTTAGTAATTAGTCTGGGTCACACACTTATTAGAGTCAGTTTAAAAAGAAACAGAAGTATCTCTGTAGGTAAACTAGGACTAACCCATCTACTCAAGTAAAATTCATGTAATGTGAACCCACCGTATTGTCAGCAAAATGCTCCACAAAACTTTACATCTATTTGCTGAGTGAATGAGACACTAGTTAGCCCAATTAAAATCTGACACTCGGCTTTAGAATGAGCAGTCGGATACATAATTGGAGAGGTCCAAAGAAAAACAAAACAAAATGGATGACCGTAATTTTGAAGCACATGAACATCACTATTCTGCTAGCTTAGTAAGAAAGTACAACTGCAGTGAGGCTCAAATGATCCATCCACATCCAAAGTTTACGTTTTCCATGAATGATAATTAATGCAATTTGCTGACTACAATACGAAAGGTTTTTGAGGTCGCCATTCTAAGCTCCAGGACAATAACAGACGTTTTGACCACAAATTCTCATGGAAGATTCTTTTCCCAACAACATCTGCTCAATTTTTAAACAGTGAACTGAAGACAAAGACATTAAATAAATTTTTCTTCGATGTTGTGGATGCAAATGGGACAGTGTAGCTAACCTTCCGAGAAGTGAAACTGGGATACACTTTTGGTACTGTAACGTTTTTCAGGAGTCGCATATCTTCAGCAAACCGTTTTGCATTTTTACCCTGCAATCCAGCTCCTGCCCATCTCAGAATTTTAACTCTACATCATTAGTCACCATACACAAATCCTACATCAATAGACCATAAATTGACAACTTGCCAGTTCTACAATCCATTAACATATTTGCCCTTCAAGACTGAACAGTTCCTTACCTCCTGAACATAGTCGAGCTCGTCGAAAAAGCGTCTTGCCCAGTTGTCAAGAACGGCCTCAAGGTCAGAATGCACGGTAGGAAGCCGTTGTGCAGCACCAGCCATAAGCCGGAGGATGTAAAGGTCAAGACAAATGCCTTCCAGGACACCTGGCCGTTGTACCTTCACTGCCACTACTTCACCGGTTTCACGCAAACGAGCTTTATACACCTGCATTACCCAATGCACCTCTACACATGAGCCCTTTATCACAATCCCTGGTGCAGACTTCCAGCTTCAAAGTTTAAAATTGTGCGTGCCTGCCTTTCCTCAGGTTAACAACATTTTTCAGTTGTGCACATTCCTCTATATAATAACACAAAAGGTCCTGCAGGTCCACCACACTTGAAGCTTCTGTATCGCCAGACTTTCAAAAAAAATTGTGTATATCATTACTAAACAACAAGAAGCTCCAGAGTCTTAAATACAATGCATCATTGATTCATCGAAGGTATCTAGTGAAAAACTGTTAAAGCTCGATCAGCTGACTGACAGCTTTGAAATCGAGCTATCTAATAAGTTCCAAAAAGGCACTATCGGTGACTAAATCAGGATGATGGTCTCCAGTATTCAGAGGCAAGAGTACTTCGCTTTGCTGACCTGTCCCAGTGATGCTGCTGCCACTGGTTCTGATGACATGTCCATAAAAACTGCTTCGGTTGACCGACCAAGACCCTCCTTAATGATGCGCCGAGCCTCCTCATCTGAAAATGGAGGCACTCTGTCCTGAAGAGTCTGAAGCTCCTCCAGGTACGCAACAGAAAGTAGGTCGGGCCTAATGCTCAGAGCTTGTCCAACCTGGATTGACCGCAATGAACAGCAACAAACAGGGTTGATTCAAATAAAAACAACAGAAATCCCAAAAAGCAATGACCAGTAATCTGCTGCATGTGTGTGTGTGCGTGTGTGTGTGTACGTGTGTGTGTGCAATGCATTGTGATTCAATGCAGCTGACTTAACTGAAATTTTATTCTGTTTGTCCTATTCATCATTGGAAGTCAGCTTAAAGAAGTAAAAGAGTAGTTACGCTTGCAAGATTAACTATCAGAACAGCAAAAAGACCACAGTCATTCCTATGTGAAAAAAACTTGATGTCCAACCATCATGCTATCTCAAATTTCTAAGTCTCGTCACCTCAAAATTGCCAGCCAACCTCCCTGCAAATTTCCATTTTTTAGACAATGAACCTAGCCACCAAAATATGTTTACAAGGATAACCCCAAGGTGTATTGTTTGACTGGCTTCCCCACAATTATACAAGAGCCGTTGTATCCTTCAAAACATACCTTAACAGAAGTTGGCCCAAGCCGTGTAATCAAGTCTACAAGCTCTTTTGCCCGCAACCGTTCATTCTGCTGTTCCGTGCCTAAAGCGCGGTCAACAAATATTTTAGCCACTATGACTGAACTTTCTGCAAAAACATTGATTGATCGCAAGAGAACTTCCAGAGGACGGCGTCTGAAGTAAGCCGCAATGCTTTCCGAATTATACCGTGAAGGAAGCTCCTTGCCTTCACTGGTTATAGTCAATAGCTCCACTAATACATTTCCAAGCATGACTCCCAATGTCACCCCAGAGACACTAGCTGCTACTGGGAGAATCTGAGGCTGCTGGATAAAAGCGGCAGAAGATAAAACTGCAGCTGAGGCAAATCCAGTTATAGATTCCTGAATTCTGTGCTCCACTAAAACCAATGCCAGTAAAGGATCCTCTTGCACATGTGATGAGAGCGAAGTAAACCGGCTGCTTAGAGTTACCGCTAAATCTTCCACACCCTGCTCAGTAACAAATAGGCAAGAATCCTAGAAAGAATTAAAACAGTCCTCAAATACAACGACTGAAAAACATGGCAGAAACTGTTGAATCTAAACTCTTCACTCAAGACAAGAGCGCACAAGGGCACACAAACCAAAATAAAAAGGTTTTCAAAAGGAGCGGACTACTACAAAGGTACATCAAACAGCAGGCATAGACACATAAGCTTACAAACCAAACAGATTGACATTTGTCAGATAAAATAACCTAGTGTGACTAAATGCTACAGATAAAACAATTCAATTCTTATAGTTATAACAAATGAGCCAATAGACAAGGAGCAAGCATCCACCTGATAGTGCTTCACTCACCTGCCAGACTGCAGAAACAGAATGACCAAGCCTGCTTAGACTGCTTCCAGGTGCAAAAGCCGTAGCTACCCCTTGAGACAATGTATTGCTAGTGGGTTCAATGATTGCTAAAGCTGTTCCTTGAATATTCTCAAGTCGCTCGTCAAAAACTTGCTGTGCAATTAATGTTGCCTGTTCAAACTTCTCAATCGCAGCTTCAGGAGTTAAAGAAACTACTGATTTTTGCAGCGGTTCAAGACGGCTGCTTAGTTGCTGTACTTCTACTTGAACGAAGTCAAACAAAGCAGTGGCCATTTTTCTAAATTTAACTGTTTCTGCTGCAAAATCACCTGGCAACGCCGCAGTTGTGATAGAATCGCAAGAAGAATACCGATAAGAATACCGATACGAGCGACCTGAGGTATGAAAGTGGCTACTGTTCCCTAAAAATGCACTTTGCCGGCTACCAGAAAGCTCTAGTGACTTCATAGATCTTAGCAAAGAATTCTGCAGAGAATTGCTATGGCCGGAGGCACAATCACTGTCTACGAAACTCCCGGTTTCTATCCTACGGTGTTGACGTTGTGCAGCTCTGTTAAATACACCATTAACAACACTACATTCTGACAGATGGCACGTTCTTGTATCCATAGACTCTCTGTTCCGGCGTCTTTCATGTGTCCCTTTGCGATTGACAATATCAGCTGAACTGAAAATAATCCTACTTCCGGAAAAAGGTAAAACAGTGGCCATGGCCGTATAAACAACCTGGCTTTATACCTTTTGGTTTCTCTCTCCTCACCTGTCTTCTTTGCCTTCTCTGTTCTTCTACTTCCTTGGCGTATGCAATATCAGTTACGGTATTGTACTAGAAGATTGAAGGGATTCAAGCTAAAACTTCCAATGGCCGTTCTGAACACGTGGCAATAAAAAGAGGTCGGAGATATGACGTGGCCGAAAGGGAGGGCCCGCGTGGTCGTAGGGAAACCGGGCGACAGTACGACAGGCGTGAGAGCTGCGGCTTTGTACCTGCCACGCATTCATGCTCCAAAAGGAAGGGGGAAAAGAATCCACGCCTGCACAAGCAGCCATCCGCACTTGTAGAGTATACAAGGCTGGGAGGAGCGGTGTTTCGATTGGTGCACCTGTCGTCCGGTAGCCAAAAAACTCTAAATAATTAGTTTTCAGTGCAATTTCAACCAGCCACAGTACAGTATAATATACTTTAAGGGCCCATGCAAATTTTGTTCCTCGGGCAGTTTTGATACTCAGGATCTCGCAGCTCCCCGAAGGTTTGGAACTTCTTGAGATAATTTCTTAGGGTGCGACCCCATGTATTTGTAACTTAGCGAGCTAATTTGTATTTTAGCGCGGATTCGGCGGACCCGGATTTCAGGTGTCCATATGTGTTTACTTCGAAACTGTTACTTAAGTTTGTGACGATTGTATACGTCGACAATACCCATGACGACTGTCACCGGGTACAATTTGTCTTTGCCGCACCTCATTTTTTCGAAACATTTTGAAGCGTCGCACGACGCATCGTAATTTTTAGTGTTGGGTATCGGGTAGTTTCATATCGCGATAATCTCGATATTCAATATATCGAATATCGATCGAGGAAAGTCCTCGATATATCGTACCGCGACCAACATAAATTATCGCGATATATATCGCGATATATTGAATTTAATTTTTTTTTTTTTTTATATGTTGTTTTAGCGATAATAAAAAATTTTATGAAACGCGACGTACGCCGTGATTTTCGTTCCGTTACTTAAAAGGTAACGCCGCAAAATGTAACGGACGCAAAAGTACTAATACTGTAATACTAATACTGTAATACATATAGTTACTTATTTAGTACATACTACGGTACAGAACTTCACATATGAAAACTTGAAACCCACACTAATTTAGTCAAAGTATGATATGAAAAAAAAAAATTGCAGACTGCTCGTTTCGGGCAGGAAGGCAGGAAAACGTACCAATTTGCAATTTGCAATCTGCAAACAAATTGGTATCAATTAGTACATTAGTACTTATCCATTTCCAACGATTAATATTGTGCAAAGGTTACATTTTTTGTTTTCTCCATGGATTCCCAAGAGATGGGAGGCAGCATGGGAGGTGAAGAGGATAATGACAGCTATGGACAGCTATGGACATGAAAATAATTCCTCTCAATTTTCAGTTTCCAATCATTTTTTTGTTTCCAAAACTACTTTGTTTTCGTTTCTCAAATTTTGGTTCTCAATTAATCAATTAACAATTTCCGATTCGCAGTTTTCGGTTCACAGTCTCCGTGAAAAAAAAAAAAAAAAAACCTCCACCACTTTCACGCCTGTCCTTCTCTTCTTCAGAGAATTGACTGGGATTTTTTTTTTTTTTTTTAAGAAGCCTCGATATATCGTCAATACGATAAATCGGCCATATATCGCGATAATTTGAAATTTGATATATCGAAGCGATATATCGAATATCGGGTACCTGAAATTCGATATATATCGAATATCGGCAATGGGTCCTCGATACCCAACACTAATAATTTTTAAACAATTTGGTTTGTCGCATGTCATTGCGTGACATCGTAGACGTGCAAGCAACCGTTGCTATACAACATGCCTTTGCTTAAACCTCTCACGTCCGGCCGCCATGACTTCACAGGGACCGCCGTCATGACTTTGCAGACTTTTCACCTTCGCAGATTTTTCAACTTTGCGTGAAATGACACTGCAACCTCCAGACCCCTACAAAAAAAAAAAACGTACAACGTGCATGCGAACAAAAACGAACAGCCCTGTACTTTTTCAGTTGTCAAAAACTTTTGAAATATTTTCACACGTGGGAATATATTATCGTATTTGTGAAAACGGATTTACTTAGCTTAAAACACATTGTAGATGTGTTTTATGATAAGTTTGGAGATGACGTGACAGTGGGTCGAAAAAACGTAAGACAATAAATTTTCGTACATCCTAAGTTCAAGAATGACGCAAATTGTACTCTACAAATTTGCGATTTTTTCGTACGGTCGCAACTTAGGCAGTACGACACTAAGTTTGAAAGGAAAACGACAAAAAAAAATCGAACTTAGCCACATGGGGTCGCACCCTAAGGGGCGACTATATATCTAACTGAAGTACACGGTAACATCGACAAACATTCAATGTTCAATTCGAAGAATCTGGGAAGGTATAATACTGGACAGTATCGATACAAAGCTTTCACGGTTTCACTTGTGCACCTTTAAACTTATGTATTCTACAACACATTACACCGCGAATCGCTATTAGCTTAAAGAAATAAATAGAGTTAAAAGAATATTTTAACGCTAATTGGGAAATTTCAAAATTTTCAAAAAAAATCATTTACTCTAATTTTTTATTAACTCTAATTTGGGTTTTTTTCGTAATGATTGTCCGCGATGAAAACTCTTAGGGTACGTCCCCATGTATTAAAGTATTGACTTTTCACTATCGTTTTGCCTTAAAATTCAGATAACTTTGAGAAAAACTTCAACCGTACGAGAAAATCATTCTTACCACAATATAGTGAACGCCAATTTTATACTTTGAATGTCCGCAACGCATTTTGGCGTTTTCCTCTTTTCGACTCCCAGGCAAGAGAATCCAACCCATCAAAAAACTTCATCCAAAATTACTCAAGAGGGTGTTTTTAGTTAAAGTACCGCCAAAACAGCGAATGAAAAATGATCCACGCCCGCGCCACAAGAGTGGGAAAATTCAAGGACGAGGGAGAGTCCTCGCTATTTTTTTCTTTGCTGTCACGCGGATGTACGGAAAAAATTTGCAGGGGTTTCGGACCTCCACTATCATTCATGGGGTCCGTTGCAAAATTTTGCGTCGTCGTCGCCTCTCCCCTCTCCCTCTCACACTATCGTTGTTATCTCACACTTCTTAGAATGAGACACAACAATATTGGTATAAAATGAAAGATCTTTTACACATATAATGTTTGACAATTTTTAGGTTTATTTTCATGGCAAGTCGAGTGAGAAAAGTAGTAAAAACGAAATCGAGAAACCATGGCGGAAAGTTATTGAACTAGTGACGTCGACGTTGTCACAAGTGAGCATGACGTTACAATGTTACCAAACCCTAAACTTCTACAATTTCACAGAAATATAGAAGTCTACCACTATCGTTGTTTTTGTTGGCGTCACTAATCGTCGGAAGTTTCGTAGTTAGCTTCAATCGTCACAGGTTGTACCTACGTCTACAACCGTCACATTTAAAAGTTCCGATTTCATTTTCGCACATAGGGACGCTTTGCAAAGTAGTACACATAATTTTTACTACAGTCCAAAATACTTTATCAAAGTACCGATTACATTGGGACGTACCCTTATACTAAAATATGCACAAGTACAGAATCTGACGAAACGTACACCGTCGCGTGATTATAACGTTCGCACGCGTCGGTTTGTTTTTAACGGAACTAACTCTAAACGCTAACAGGCAACATATGCTATATTACTTTATTTAAGTTACAATATACGTAATGCATAAAATTTTAATTGACAAAGAGAAGCTGATCACGTCTTTCACTTTTGCATTAGAACATTAAAATAGTTTTTTAGCTCTAATTACGATTCGTGGTGTACTTAAATTTTGAGAGGTTCCATTTCAATTTGGGTCTAAGTTCAATGTAACGCTTGACGATTAAATTTCAATTTTGCGACTAAGTTCAAATCCAACATGTGCTCTCACCGTGGAACCCACGTAAAGACAGAAAGTGACTGTGCGCAACACTTTTATTTATATGTGGTTGTTGTAGTTTTGTTACCGTAAACCTTGGTCGACCGTGTGAATTGCTGATTTTATTATGATGGTCGACGTTCGCAAACGCGATAAAATTTTAAGCGGTTGAAGCAATATTTTGAAAGTCAAAGTTGTCCAACCGATAGACCGTCAAATTTTGACTCAACTGTACTTTCCTTGTACTAATGTGTACTTCAAACGTACAATATTTGACAAAATGACATAAGTGACTGTGCCCAACCAAAACAGTCGCTGCCATGATCAATTCCGTAAACTAGTTCATCAACTTTAAGGGTCACGTTCCATCAATCAAAAAGTGGGGTAGTTTACAGAAATCCGCGACTATAAGTACTAAACCATACTGCATATTTTGATTTTTTACGCAAAACAACATTACATAAAATCTTGCCACCACTCTCTGAAGGTCTAGGAGGTAAAAATAACCGTCGGATATTCATCCGCGAGGCGTTCGCTTCATTTTTCTTTGTAGCTACAAACGTACCTCAAGGTTGGCACCTCAAGGAGGTGGGTTAGCAAATACAAAAGAAAATTAAACGCGACACGATGGACGATTAGGCTACGTGTCACGGTGGATAACCAACGAAGGCTGACAAAATTTGCACATAGCACGCGCTATCAAAAATACAACCGAAAATAAAAATGTATTTTCGTAACCCTCCCTCGTTAATCTATTTTTCGTTCCTTTGGTTTGTCACACTATTTCTGTGAAAAGACTTTCGTTATGTTCAAAAATAAGAACCCTAAAAAATGAGCTGGCGTTGAAGACTGGCCATGCAAAAAATATAACAACCTTTTGTCGTATGATGATTTTGTACGCAAGTACATGGGTCGCAAGTGAAGATTTGATGTAAACTTTGTTGGTGTTAATTTTTTTAAAGATATTCAATATTGGATCCTAGCCTATGTGGTGCAAGTCATTTTAGAAGACTTCTTTTACAGACTCTTCGTGAAGGAACATCGACTCAGTGTGGCCTTACATTATGTGCTTCAATAATAGTACATAAAAGTTTACTGAAGGGCGTGCCTTCCATTAGGTCGCGCCAGTAACTTATTTTTATTTGAGTGGCTCATTGTGGTTGGTGACATGTAGGTTTATATTATTTGAATTCAATGTCTGAACGCAATACCTGTACGAGCGAAGGTAATATTTTTACCAGCGGAGGTAATTAATG
>JBBHKE010002419.1:227087-249781 GCA_037447655.1 Zygnema cylindricum | reverse complement strand
TAAGCATGTTTGCGACCGACATTTTTTTTTTTCAAAGATCCAAATTACCATAACCAAACAATTAGAATGTATGATTTTTTCCAAAATTTTCAAATTCTTAAATAGCGTACACCACGGTAATTATTTTTTCACGCTAAAAAAACTTACACGCTAATAACGATTGGCGGTGTAACGTGTTGTATCGTACTTTTAATTTTTGCGCGTGCGATCTGTCACATCACGCCACGCTGTCGTGTTCTCAAATATCCGTACACTACCGGGAACGGATTGATACGTGGATTACATGTAACTCCTACGAAAAATTGTGACGCTCCTATTGGTCCGCGTGTACAAAAACGATAGGCCCTTGACAATCGAAGGGCAAAGCACCGGGTCGCCCGCGACTATTATTTTTCTTTTTTAGGAGTAAACATAGTACAGTACGGCATAATCTTTTTGATTCGTTGGCGTGCTTAGCGCGCCTTTTTTTAAGCGTCAAGGGATTGCCAGCGCGCTACACCGCGTATCGCTATTACCGTCAATGTTTTTTTATCCACTCAAAATATCTTTTCTCCGTACTCACTTGTCCGATTTTCAATTTGAGACCGCCAATCGGAAACTGAGAAGCTTACCTTTCAATATCAACCGTCAGATATGCAATCCGACAAGTGTGTACGGATAAAAGATGTTATAACCCTATTAAGTGGCGAAAAAACGTTGACGCTAATAGCGATACACGGTGTACCGTACTTGTAATTACTTTGATGAAACGCTTGACACGGTTCACGATTGTTGGCGTTGTGGTATAGAAAGTGGGATGACACGTGTGTTCAACAATTCAATTGAAAATCAATTAAAAGTACCATCGTGTTATGCGTACTGTATAGTACAAATCGAGATTTTGAATCGGACGGCTGAGGTTACTCCTCGAGTTAGAAAGGACACGAAGTACGGAGAGCATCTTCACTTCAAATTTCCGTACACCGTGCGCAGCGCGCACATTGCGTACAACGACTACGGGACACATTGCGTACAGTGCTAGTCACGCACGGGGCGAACCAATCAGTGCGGGGAATCGCAGGTGTAGATACATAATACGGTATACGGTGTAGATATATAATACGGTATACGGTGTTTCGCTATTTATTCCGTATTTGTTCCCTGTAAGGTATCTAAAATTTGTTCCCAAGGTGGATCATGTGATGAACCTTGACTCCGCTCTATGAAGCATTTTAGTGGCAGCATTCAGGAAAACCGCCAAGGATAATGATGTTTTTTTCGCCACTTAATTTCTACGTGCACACACGTCCAATTTTCGATTGGAGACCGTCATTTCTGAAGATGAGAATTCCTGTCTCTCAATCGCAACCGTCGATTGGATTTCGCACAAACGCGGACAAAAGACGTTTTCAGGTGGCGAAAAGTACGCAACTGTACGGTAACGAGTTTGGAACGTGTGTACCTTTTTCGTGTTGAGCGTGCTTTTTTAAACGCAACAACACACTCGAGTATGTTCTTAAAATGTCATCTTTTGAAACCGTGTTAGGCAGTTTTCCATTCACGCCCCTTCCTCTCCCTCTCCCTCTACCTCTCAGCTTCCCTCTCCCTCTCCCTCCCTCACTTCTCTTAAGGAACCCACATTATATTCTGTGTCAAGCCTTCCCCAGAATTGTTGTCAGCTCTTCTCATCGACCAATCCAAATCGAAAACTAAATCGTACGGACCAATCAAAGTCGTACGGAAACCCTTAGTTGTACGGATTTTAAGTCAACCCAATTCCCGAATACCATGGCCGACGAAACCTCTCAGAGTCTCTCTCTCGCAAGCAATCGAACTTCCTTACAACATTTCTTCTCTCACAACAACCCGGCCTCAAAGTCGGATGATAGTGTACACTCTCCTCCCTCTACCCCACCCTCTCTGCTCCCTTCCTCTCCTTTACCACCACAACCCACCTCCTCCCCTCACTCCAGCCGACCGCCCTCTCCCTCCCCTCCCTCTGTGCCCTCTCCCGCTACCCCTTCCTCCCCCGCTCCCGCTCCCTCTCACTCTCCCTCTCTCGCCCCCGCCCCCCCCCCCCCCTCCCTCTCCCTCTCTCGCCCCCGCTCCCGCTCCCGCCTCCCCTCCCTCTCCCTCTCCCTCTCTCGCCCCCGCTCCCGCCCCCCCCTCCCGCCCCCGCTCCCGCTCCCTCTCCCTCTCTCTCTGTCTCCCCCTCTCCCTTTCCCTCTCTCCCTGCCTCTCCCTCTCCCTCACCTACGTCACGCCTTTCTCTCTTTTTTAAGAAGGTCCAATCCGAATGGTTGACCCCTAGTGAGATTTCGCATTTATTGACATTACCAGAAAATGATTTCCCATTGGTGACACAACCGCCTTTTAAGCCAGAAAGTGAGTTTCTAAATTTTAATAAAAGTGTTTTTAAAGAAGTTTTAATGAGTTTTTAATGATTTTTTAATGATCTTTTGGTAAATTTGTAATTATTTTCTGGTGAATTTGTAATGATTTTTTGGTGAATTTGTAATGATTTTTTGGTGAATTTGTAATGATTTTTTGGTGAATTTGTAATGATTTTTTGGTGAATTTGTAATGATTTTTTGGTGATTTTGTAATGATTTTTTGGTGAATTTTTAATGATTTTCCAATGATTTTTAAGGGTAAAGACGAAATATGAGTTCGTAGAAATAGGGAAAAAAAAAAATGAAAAAAAAAAAAAAAGGGGAAAGAGTTTAAGATGAGTTTATGGAAAATGGGACAAGGTTTATGAAACAGAGGGAAAAGTGTTCGTAAAAAAAAGGAAAGTTTAAGATCTTTTTACAACAGAAGGGCATTTTTAAGAGGATGAATTGTACCTTGTTGATGTATCTTAGGCTGTCGGCCGAATTGTTATTTTTTATTTTTTTTTTTCGCCGCCTTATTTAAGGAGATCCATCCTTCCAAGGTATATTATACGTTATAAGGATAAGGTAATGGGGAGGGAAAGACGAGGAGGGAGGACACAGGGAGGAGATGATGGGTAAGAAATAGGCTCACACCTATCAAGAAAGAGGCAAGGTAGATAGGAAAAGAGAAAAGAGAAGAGAAGAGAAGAGAAGAGGGAAGAGAAGAGAGACGAGAAGAGAGAAGAGAAGAGAGAAGAGAAGAGAGAAGAGAGAAGAGAGAAGAGAAGAGAGAAGAGAGAAGAGAAGAGAGAAGAGAAGAGAGAAGAGAAGAGAATAGAGAAGAGAATAGAGAAGAGAAAAGAAAAAAGAAAAGAGAAGAGAAAAGAGAAGAGAAAAGAGAAGAGAAAAGAGAAGAGAAAAGAGAAGGGAAAAGAAAAGAAGAAAAGAGTCTGAAAATGAGTGTTAGAAAGAACGTGCGTTGATTCTTTTGTATTTTTCAAGCTAATGTAAGCAAATACTTCCCTCTTGACTCCGAGTTCGTTACAATGATTGATTGAATTTTTGTTTTATACCGCTGGTTGTTGCTTTTCTTATGTTGATGATACATGCTGTTTGTTTTACCCTCTTGATGCCGTGTTGCAAGGCAATAATGAAAATACTTTGGTTATTTTGACAGGTGGAACTCTTCTTCGTTACAACAGGAAGAATACTCGACCCATCAGAAATGACGGCCATCTGTGGAAAAAGAGGAAAAGTGGAAATACTGTCAATGAAACTCATGTTAATTTCAAGGTATGTCTTCCTCGATGTGATTCACAGGGATTATGCATACATGTAATATTCTTTCTGTCAACTTTTAAGGAGCTTGCCTATTTTGAGCCTCGTATTAGATTCGCCTTGTCCTCTCGGCATAGCCTATGTTGAGCCGGAGTCGTCACTTAGCTCTTATCTTGAGTCTGGGTAAAATTTTACTGTCCACGATCATCTTTTGGCTTAAGTCAGTTCACTTTTTTTATGACTTGAATTCCTCTGTTGACATTCGTCTTTGGCAAATGTCGTATCATTAAATGTACTGCAAGCATAACAAGTTTTCATTTTGTTTATTTGGAACCATCATTGTGAAATGTTGTAATTTAACCCTGTCAGTTGCTGACGACAAAATTAATTTTGCAGGCTAATAATGGGGATGCTGTGGCATGTTATTACACCCACAGTCAAGATGATGACAAATTTCAAAGGCAAATTTATTACCCGGTTCGCAAACATCGGTAAGTTTCTCTGTCAATTATCCATTTCTTCTTGCATTTCCTTCCATGGTTTTCTACCCCATTACCTTTATGTTTTAGTAACCCGCAGAAGGATACATGTGACATTACATGCATTGGCGAGTAAGGGCTCATTGTCGGCTATTTTGACTGACATTGTAATCCGTGTGTCTCTTTGGCAGTTCTGACTTTGTCCTAGTTCACTACCTCAGGACCAAGGTGTGCAATCACTTCTCTCTTTGCATTCATATTTCTTGATCAGCTTTTTTCTTTGGACGGTAGGTTATTCAGAATGACTTTTCTCTTTTTGGGTTTTTCACACCGAGGTAATCTTTTGTCATTTTATTTTATTTGGCATGGAAACCTGTATTCGATCTGAGATTGACAATTGCAGGCAAATAAGAGGAATTCAAACCTTTTCGGAAGTTCGAAGCCTGTCTCCCGTATTACGAGTGAGCATGACATTGGAGTGAATCGTTTTGGAAAGGAAAAGAAAGAGAGTGAGGGATTTGATAGACATCGTCGTCAATTTGATATCGATACATATCATGGAAGACCGAAGGAGTCTCTGGATGCGGTTAGCAATGGTTATGTAAAAGAAGGTAATTAGGGCAAACGATCATTTGGCAGGATTGTTATGAGAGAAATGATAAGAAAGTAAATGATTGAAAGACATGTTTGAAATGGATATTTTGGTTAAGGTGTCTATTGGCAGATGAGTGTTTGTGAGTAAGTTATGGATTATGAGGTTTTAAACAGATTGGTTTTTTTTATAACTGAATGGCTTGTACATAGAGATGTTGTTAAGTTGCAATTATTTGGAACGATGCAGTATTGCCGTTTTTATTGACGCTTTCTCAAATTTATGGTCAACTTGTGATCTAGACTACGTAATGAAAAGGAAAAGCGGGTTTGTTTATTTTTGATGCATTTCATACTCAGACGTTTTTCTAATTTGCCTTGTTGTTCTTGGTTTTATCCTCTTTAAGTTGGAGTTTGCTATGTTTAGTTTTAAGACAAGATCTAGTTTTTGTTTAAGGCGGTTTTTGTCCTTTTGCAAGATAATGTTGACATTTCCTGGTGATGAACCATAGAAAAGAAGTTATTTCCCCTTTTTCTACTGACCTTGTCTAATAAACTGACGACCTATGATTCATGATGCATGTTTCAGATTATACAGTTCAACGTGGATCTAAAAAACGCAAGTTTGACGATGGGAATGTCAATATAAACCCTACTCATGTTTCTGATACAAACAAAACTATTGCGAGTGAACCTGTTGAAGTGTTGAACGTGATCGCAGGTCCTGCTAAACCTCCTTTGCCAACTTCTCGGGTAAAAGACCACAAACCTCTATATTTTTTGGAAAAATACGTCCTTCACTTTCCATAGTTTATGGAAGATTTGGGGAGTGACGTTTGTATAGTAACATATTCCCTTTCCATCAGTTACTACTGGCATTTGTTCAACTTCTGTTTTGAATGACCTAATGATTCTTTTCTTTTCTGTCTCTTTATTTCTTTTTTTGGCGACTGCAGTGGAATCTCTGCCCTCCTCCTCCTGACCCCTCTGAAGCGGAGGACATCAAGTCATGTTTGCTCAAAAAAGGAAAATCAGAGCTGTTGCAAGATTGGGAGGTTTTGTTTGTTTTAAATCATCATAACCAACTCGGTTTTCCAGTACATACGAAAACATCAGACATTTCCGAAAGTAAGTTTCTTCGCAAAAATAGCCTTTTTCTTGTGTATATCGAGTTTCCAGTCTTCGGAAATCTTTTTCCTTTTCATTTCCTTGATCTATCTTTTGCCCTTTGTTGTCTCTTAGTTCGGTTTCAACTTTTGGCCTGTGGTCTTGTCAAAGCTTGTGTCAATTTTTAAGCTTGACTTTCTTGACTTTCTGTCTCATTATCTGCAGAAGCATTTGAATTGAGAGAATTATATTTGGGTTTTTCAAGAAATCATTAGTTGTTTTTAGGTAATTGTTCCTTACTGTATGGGCTTAACTATATCCGTGAATTGTTTTGTTTTATAGATGTCAAACTGAAACATAGTTTTGATTAAATATAATGTAAAAGGTTTCATTTGCAGGTGAAAATATTCATCTTTATAGTGCCAATTCCAGCTCCTCATTGTGTACGGAGCCTGTTTGGAAACAAACGTTCCCCTCTTCACAAGTCAACCATCCACCCCACGATACTATTATCGTGAGTAACTAAAACGTCATTCAAAAAGTTTAATTAGATGGTGTGACAGTCAATTCCCATTTTTTTTTATGTTTACATTATGTATATTGTATCGAAAGACGAAAAATAACGTCAATAAGGTCCTTCAAATGGCTCTTAACTTTGAGAGAGTCTTCAATAGGAACTTACATCCAGAAAGCGTTCTATGAAAGAAGACCAATACAAATAACCTTGTAAACTACATAATGTAAGGCCGAAGTGAAGCGTCAGAATATTGTGCTAACCGTAACTGCAGTCGCGCTCAACGAAAAACAAAGGACAAACAGTATGAAAAGTTTTTTGGCCTAAAGAGTCAAAAACAGATATAGGTGAAGGATGAAGCTAGTCTTTTACAGACATTCAGATTTGACGTATCTGAAGTTCATATTCCCTGTACTTACTGTATTGCAATATGTAGCATGCAGTGGAGAAAACAGAAGCACGATGGTTTTTTTTATGTCAGTAGTACTCTCTTGTATCATATTCTAAAAATATGTACTTTTACGGCACACTGCGCTTGACTAATGCCATGTGTGACGTTGATTTTATTTTGTCTTCCATTCCTTTTTATGTGTTAGTTGTTTTCAATTTGGTCTTTTTTCTACCGCTGTTTTGGTAGGAGAGTTGTTACAGGGTTATGAGTTTGCATTTGGTGGTTTTTCTATCGGGTTTGTAAAACCGGTCGAGCGGTGATACTCTATCTGTAGCTGAAGATGTACTTTTCTGTTTTTTGTTGCATTTTTTATGGGCAGATGCTTAACAAGAGGGTACTGGAGAGATGTTTAATAGAAGGAAAATCTGACGACGGAGTGTTGCACCAACGATATTGTTACCGTTTGCTGGCGGAGAGTTCAACAGAAATGTATGTTTGAAATGTCGGTTTCTGTATAGCTGTTTTTCTTTTACCGAGGCTTCTTCTCCAAAATGTTTTTCTTGTTAACAACAAACATGTATGTGTCCCTTTGTTTGGTATGTATTCGGTCATTGACTAGAGTGATTTCAAATCTGTACGTTTGTCGATTGAAACGAAAATGTTTATGTCGGTGCCGAAGACAAAGATAGTGGATATGATAAATCATATAAAATGTTTATATATAAGTCGCGTAAATCGCCTAGTACTAAGTTCCAAATTTTGTACATGTTGCAGGAACAAAGCTGTACTTGTTCATTACCTCAAGTCGGGTGTGAAGGTGAGCTGTCGACGAGTTATCCAGAGGCCATTCAATTTCCTTGAAATGCTTTTTTTTTTCACGCAAAATTTTCAAGAGACATCTGAGGACAAATTTCAAGCAAAACGTCAGTCAATCAACGACATTGCTTCTCGAATATAACTATTATAATTCTGTCACGAAATGGAAGCAATTAACTGTTGTTCTGTTATGTCTGAAAGTGGCTGGTCAATCTTGATGTTTGTCTAATTCATTTGTCATTTAATGTTTGGATGTGGAAATTTTGTATCGAGGACAGTATGTTTTTAAGGAACTACTGTTGTCGCTTATCATGGATGATTAGACGCTAGGAGATCTATGATAATTTTCTTAAAAACCTGTTGGTATTTAAGACAAAAAAGTGATGAATGAGAAACACGTAAGTAAATGATGTACTTCTTTTTATCAACCGAAAAAATTGCTCAAGCAAATAAAACATTGAATTGCGAGAATAAAATAGCATGTTGAACTGAATTGTGTCAAACCCTCCCAAATTTCTAACATGAAATTTCATCAGTTTTTTTTGGTTTTTGTGGTTTTTGATGTTTGGACTTTAACAGAGTGATCAGTTGAGCGTGACCCAAAAACCCGTTATTGGAGAACTTACTGATAATACTGATACAAACCGTAAGTTGTTTTTCACTCTTTTTACACCACTTCTTGCCCAAATATTTTGTTACGGTGCCAAGTTCCTTCGGAGGTATTTTTTTGTAAGTCTTTTCTCAGGGAAAGCTTTGGCATTTTCCTGAATAATTGAGACTGGAAAATTTTGGACCAAATTGTACGGATTTTTCCCGGAAATAGTTTCAAGTCCATTATAGTAAACTTTTACAGAATTTAGACATTCTTGGACATTCTGGACACATATTTCTTTTTTTTTGCACCCTGTTTTTTGCAATATTGTTTTGTGTCAAATGTACTTTTGATGTTTCGTCCGCACTGACCTAATGTTTACCCAAATGTGCTTCAAAAATGTGTGAGTTTTGTCCCCATTGCGGTGTCTCTTTATTCCTTAACCCAATCATCATTTTATTTCACTTTACCGACTCAGTGGTGGTTCACGTGTTTTTATTCTTTTGGAAGTCTTTGCCTTCCTGATCATGTTTTTCTCAGAAGATCTCTTGCTGATTCCTAGTGTTCTGACTTGTAAACAAACCTTAAGAGCAACGAGCTTTTATTTCATTAGACTGCGGTGATATCCGTCCCAACTTGAGAAAACCTTGTAGATGTCTGTCTGATTACTTTTTTCTCATTGGCAGAATCTCTATAAGTCGGTTTTTGATTTTCTTACTGAAAAATGTCTACAGGATTGGACTTACTCTCGCATGTTGTGGCTAACCAAAGTCAAGAAAGTGTCAACCACGATGGCAACCATGAGAGGCCACTGAAATTTTTAAAAGACAGCGATAATGGTATGTGGTCATAAAGTAGGTGTTGTCAGTTTTCAATAACTGAATACATCATAGCCCAAGTGTAGGTTATAAATATGAGTAATTGTGAATTACCTGGTCCTGTCCAAATTCTTTCTGCTGTATTACGAAAGGAGGTGTCAATAGATTGAATCTGGCCATGCACCATCCATCCCGATTAGTGTGTTAAACTATAATAGCCCAGCCCCACAAAGAAATTGGTCAGTCTTTCTGGGGTTTTGTAGAAAGCCGTTGGAAAAGTGCTTAAGTACTAGCCAAGGATTTTTATATTTTCACATTTGATTGTGTTTATGTGACGTTGTACATGATGACATCATCTAGTGTAAGCTCTACATGACTTTGTCGATGTAAGCGAATCACAATAATTCAGTGTACTGCAAATCGCTAGTAGCGTTATTAACACTGTTGTTTTGGTTCACTATCTTCAATCAGGGGTGCGATTCTCTTGACCTGCAATTCCCTTTGTTTATCGCATTGTCATATTATCATTTTCTTATTTTTATGTTTGAAAAGAAAAGTTCTGTTTCTCTAGAAATAGGTCTTCCTTGCGTCCGTCTTGTTAGTGGCGGGGTATATTACAGTGTTGTACTTTTATCCTCGCTTTTGAATCGTGCAATATGTACAGTTTTTCAGATTTACGTACGGTTTACCGAACCCGAAAACCGTACGGTTTACCAATGTACAATTAGGTCAAATTTCTTCAATGTAATTACCGTACGACAGTACTAACTACGATGAGTGGTGTGGATGGAAATTGCAGAGGAGTAGACGGACGCAATTGCGAAAAAATTATGTGGATCCTCTACAAGGAAGTTTGACCGCTTTGGTTGGTCAGATGGACGTTTCGACCAAACTGAAAAAAATGATAAACCTCGAGAGATCTTTAGAAGAAAAACCGACCACTTCTCTTTTTTTGTTTATTCCCTCCACATGTAGTTTTTCAGTTTTGCAATGCTACTTCCTTTTGTTCCCATGAACCCAGATGGTTTACCATCGCGCTTTTTAATAAAGTTAGCCATTTATTTATTATTTTTTTTTTTTTTTTGAAGTTCCTAACTTTTTACATATTGGATACTATCGAGAAAAAAAAATAAAAAATACCTTTTGTCTTTATACATTTCTTTCCTTCTTACTTTTGTTCGTTACCATGTCATCCAATGCATAGTGCATCGTCGTTGAATTATAACTGCACTGGCTTTTATGGATGGAAGTACCAAGTTGAATACTTTTATGGGAAAAACTCTCCTCCGTTATTACCAAAATAACCGCTAAGTAGAAAATAGCAAAATTGAAAATTTAACTTCATGTAAACTGGAAGCTACTAATATTACAATCAGATATTAGAACCATTCTTCCAAATGGAAATAAACAATAGTATGGACTCAAAAACTGACGAGCAAATCTACACACTTCATCTAAAAAGACACTGTTTGTGAAAGACATCTTAAAAGACTCTTATTATACTACTTTCATAAAATTCAACAATGTGGGCTAGTATGCAGGATAGCATATCAAGAACAGAGATACACTATAAGAAAAGGTAGAAAACATACTGTTTGGCTTTTGAGGGGGTGTCTCCACGATAAATGGTTGTATCTTTGACCATTCTTAAAAAATACCGCAACTTCATTTGCTGGTAACCATTCTCTTCAGCTTTTTTATCAATCGAAACAAGAAACTGTCGCTCTCCATAGTCTCCGAGGCAAAGGTCGACTGAAGTATGACAGGTAGGGATAGGTCAAAGCGGAAAGGAAGAGGAGGACGAAAAGGGTTTGGGAGAGAGCGAAAAATAGGGTAAGGAAAGAAAAAAAAAATCAGTAGAATAATTACGGCAAGTCAGAAACAGGGAAGGATGGCAAATGCAATCGTCAAATTATGCACTTGGTTAGTTTCAGAAGGGGCAACTCACATCTCAACAAACATAATTTTTGTCTTCCCACTCAAAAACTTCATGTCAAAACCACACATTTCAGCGACTCAATCCACCACCATCTAAAAACTCTAAAGCCAGACAACCCTTTACCTCAACCTTACATATTTAAAAAACTCTAAGCTGGACATTCCTTTAACCCAATCTCACACAGTCCTCCTCAATCCTTCCCACTCAATCACACAAATTCTTCCAACTCAATCCCACATGCTTCTAAAACACTATCCCACACATCCTTTGAAATCAGTTCAACACATTCAATTGACTCTATCGTACATATTCGTCCAACACAATCCCACACATTCTCTAAACTCAATCCCACGCACTTGTTCGACTCAAATCCCACAAATCCCTTCTTCTCATTAGCACACCCTCCTTCGACTCTATCCCAGACAATCTAAAAACTTACCTTCAACTCAAATCCCACACGTTTTAAAACTTTAAAGCCATACATTCCTTCAATTCAATCAAGCCCCGGTATGTGTCACACCTGTGCACATGAAGACGCCTGTTCATCTGAACGGTCATATATAAGCAGTTTTTACTGTCTCATTAAGATACCTTGAGAAACCACAAATATTCGTTTGTCTCGCATCATTAATGCCTAGTGTTTACTTTGACCACTGAAATCAAGATGTCCTACATAAACAATTTCTTGTCTTTTCAAATCCTAGTCTTGTGAGTATCGAGCTTGTTCAGTTTCTCCCTCACTCTTTCAACATCTCGTTACAGCAAAAATGTCAATCCACACTCTTTAACAAATAAGACCGCAAGGTTTTTTATTTTCTAATGCATACCCTTTTACAAAGACGTGGAGAAACACTTCCAACTATTAGAGAAAGTAACATCGATTACAAGAACTTACAGTTTGACAATTCAGGTGTCACCGTCGTAAATGGAAAGCCAATAGATGAAAAAGAATTTAAGAAGAACAGAATTCCACTCATCGATAACCACCCCGTTTCCGCTATTTTGACTAAGGCATTAACGTTGAGGGTAGAAGACTGAAGAGCAAGATTGAGCAAGTGAGAAACAGAGGGAAGAAAACAAGAAAGAGTGGCAAAGTTGGAAAATAAATGCACACGCGACAAGTTTGAAAAAGACTACACAAGATAAACAGGCATATATTCTCCTCCTCCATGCTTGCAACTCATAGGGGAATTACACTATCAAAATTTACCCTCGATTTGATAAACATCAAAATTCAAAAGCATCCGATTTTACAAGCCCTTACGAAAAAGTAAAAGATTGTGTCTTTGAGCTTCCATTAGATGGTAAGAATCAATAGCATCATTATTCCCATGCAGTCTCCATGCATTTGACAAGACAACTTTCTCTAAGCTTGTTCTTAACTGCACTCAAGCATTTCTATGTCAAATTAAGGCAAACTGGAAATTTTCAATAGAAAGTAATCGGACTCTGTATAACTGTATAACCTTTAGTCCTCTCTATATCTCATTGCTGTGCCGCCATGGTGCGCTTGTCACAGCGCAACCATAGCAGCTTGTGTACTAGGTACTAAGTGTATTGGAACGTACGGAATTGGACTTCAAGTGTCGTGAAGAAACATAGACGAAAGTACGATTTGCGTAAAGGGAAATAGACGGCGGATCGCGAAGCAATCCGACGTTAGACATCCGACGCAGTCAGAATTGCATGTCGCACGTGTGAAACCTAATGCACGGGTGACATTTGATTTTGAAAGATAATGGTAAGGTTCCATTAGGGAAAAAATGTTGTTATCTACTGAAATCCGTACTCTTTCGTACAGTACCGTACCAAAAAAAATAAAATGTCAAAAAAACAAGCCTACTGAATGATGGATTGATTCTCCACGTTTATGGGCGCAAAGGTGGACCGTCGAATGCATAATCGGATACTCCATCGTCTGACACTTTCATTTCGCAACAAGTGACCCGGAGAAGGTCAATTCTTAGCGCCTGAACGCATAACATCGTGCCTCGTGGAAAAGTGAAGATATATCTGTTGTCCATAGCCTATTTCAGCCATGGATTACTCACGGAAGCACCACAGACTACCCTTCAAACAGCTGTGTTTGCGACAGCACAGATTACTCCACAATAAACAAAATCACCTTAAACTGCACCAATAGGCAGTATACTATAGAAACTGTAAGCTCCCAAAGTTACAGCCAAATCCACCAAGGAATCTAGAAGATATAAGCTCCAGAGTTTCACAAAAACAGCTAACAGCTTCACAAACTAACCACTTAGACTGCTCACAGAATCTTACAGAGGTTCCTGAATGGTATGAAAGTTTACACACTTATATATTCTATAGCATAGAATATCCCCACAAAGTTTTACATGAATGCACCAAACAGAGTGATCACACCAACAGGTCAAAGATGCAGAAAACAGTTTGCCATTGCTTTGATTAAACTTGACTGTGATGCTCAAAATATTCTAAGTCCTACAAGTTATACTCAAAGAGTTCACTACTGAATGTACGGAGGCATACCAGCCGTACGGTATCTACCATCTACCTAAACTATTGTAAGTATACCCGAATATTTCGAGGTATATCAGACCGACCAAATCTACTCTAATAACTAATTAGCAAAAAGACAAACCTATGTTGTACATAATATTTACACCGACATCTCCACAATCTTCGTACGTCAAAAACCAAGCTGCCACTAAGTGAATATCATTACTCACAATCTATACTAGTCATATTATCCGCAGCTGCGTCAGCTGCTTTGTCCTTGCGGATCATATCAAGGTAATCGCAGTTGCGTTGACTCGTCTGCGTTGCAGCTGCTACGTAAAGGCGGCGCATATTCATCCAAAATAATCGCAGTTGCGTTGTCCTGTCTGCATCGCAACTGCGCCGTACCGGCGGTGCGTGTTTCAACATTTCGTTTATTCTACATCGGATCGCCGCCATCCATTTGTCAATGCTTGTACACGCCACTCAGTGAGTCTTTTACATCACTTAAATTATATCCGTTCGTTCGCTCACCCAATCCATGAATCCATTCGACCTACACATTAAATTCCATAGCGCACGAACTGTCGCGTACGCACGAAACAAACTTTTCTAAACAACACTCCCCCGAAAATTTAGTTTCGTGCACCTATAAAAATATGCATCGTGTAATGCTATGTTGCTACGCTGCGCTTGTTCAACAACGCAGCGCAGTATGAATACAATATGTAGCGTGTACTGCTATACTACTACGCTGCGCTAGGTCGATACCGCAGCCCAGTACGAATACAATATGCAGCGTCTACTGCTATGCTGCCATGCTGCACTATTTTGACATCGCAGCTCTAACAGCTGCTCCTTTCAACCTTAACTTCCTCCTCATAGCCTCATCTATTGAGTACTAAAGCTTTCAATTTCAACACCCCCCTAAAGCTTTAGACTCAGTAGTCCATGCAGATATTTCTACCCTAAGGAAGATACAAACAGAATGAAGAATGTAAAATATGTAGAGATTAAAAATTCTCTATCAACCTCCACTACTAATGATTCAAAAATATTAGCCAAAACAATACATCACCACTGTTTTGCTGACGTCGCCATGTCCCATTTGCCTTGCTGAAAACCACCACCTTGCAGAATTTGTCTTGTAACACCTCTTGTAAGTCATAAATGCGAAACTGTCACTTCCACTTACGCTATAACACCACTACTTCCGCTACGTTGCTTTACTTCGTTGCAACGTTGTGAAGCAAACTGCTTCTGCTAATTCTCAAATGCTTCCGCTGCGTTCCTGCCATGTTTTCCAAACTTCCCCATCTTGACAACTGCCTTTTTGCCGAGTTAATCATTTAATATTCAAACACTCTTTGTCTTCCACGAAAAACTTTATCAACCATTTCCTTATTTCTATGAATTTTACAGACTAACAGATTTGAATATCGTCCCGTAACAGCTCCCCCTATGTCATAAACGTCAAATTGTCCTTTCAATAATGATATAACACCTCTCTAGTAACTCTGAATTCCACCTGTAATCGTCACTCAGTCATATGATCAGTATTTTTTTTTTTTCAAAAATATCTATTTTCTACCCACTTTCATCAAACAATTGTTGTACCTCCTCCGGTATCAGATACTTCCACGTCATCCGTTGCGCTGCTATGCTGCGTCGCTGCTAAGCGACGTGAACTGCTTCCGATGATTCATCACTGCTTCAGCTACCTCATTCGTTTTTAAAAAAACATAAATAACACTTTTTGTTTATTTTCAACGAACTCAACAAGAAATAACATTAAATATAAAATCCTACCAAAAATATTGAATGTCAAAAGTTGCTTATCTTTATAAGACATGCCTATAATATAAGTTTTTCCAAAATAAAGATTTCTCTAAATTCACGTTCTCCAGAAAATCATTTCTCCCGCTTTCTTCTCTTAATCACTTTCTGAGCATGCTTTCTTCTGCCATTGATCCATTGAATATTGCATCTTCTCTTTGTTTTCTTCATTATCTTTTGTCTTTTCTAAAAATTTTCATTTCTGTCACAGTTTTCTACTCGCTTAATGTCAAAAGTATTAATTTTTTGTTTTACCTCTATGTTTTTCTTCGTAAATTTGCTATTCCTATTAACTTCATTCATCTGAGAAATTTTAATTTTGATTCTTCTTCTTTTCAGCTGCACTCTTTTCCTCCTATTTTCTTTTCTTATATTACCAACGTTTGAATTTCTTTTACATTTTTCACTCCCACAAACTTCTTTTCTCAATCCAATTTTCTGAACAGCTTTTCTTTGTTCTTTTCCTAGTTCACCAATTTCCACATCTACCTTATTTCTAGTTTTTGCTTCTATGTGTCCATCTCTTCCTTCAACTCCTCTTGCTTCAGTTAACAAACTTTCTTGTAGGCAATTTTCACTCACCGATTTGTCATCTGATAAGGTCACAAAGATCGTGTCCTTCTCTCTTTCGTCCTTTTTCCTTGTTTCAATAAACTCTTCCTCCTGTAACTCTTTGGTACTCACCAATCTATCGTCGAGAAAAGGGACAGACACCAAATCCTTTTCTGTCACATCCTTCTCCTCATTCCAAACAACATTCTCCTCATTCCAAACAACATAGAAGGTAGGTAGGTAAATAAATTTGTCACCACACTGTGTATGCCTTTTGTCATCGGTTGAGTCTTGTCTCTCACTCACGAAAGAACTTGATTCTCTTCTTGTTGATGGTCGAACTAGGTTGTTGTCCCATCCATCTCTGAAATTCCTTGTAACACATGCACTTTTATATGACGGACATACCCTGAAGGTATGTCCCAAATCATTACAATAAAAGCAATTCTTTTGCCGATCTCCGACCTCACTATTCTTTTTAATTTTCTGAAACCGAGACTTAGATTCCTTTATATTCCTCTAACTTGATAAAATCTTTTTATTAAACTCTTCATCTAAAATAGCACGTCTTGCTACGGTAAGGTCCAATCCCTTTTATCAATTAAAGTCAATTGATCTAAAACACTCTTATATTCTTTAGGTAGACTTCTCATTAATAATATAGCTTGTTGGGCATCTGTAAAGTTTCCTCCTGCCAAATCATTTTCTACAAATAATACTTGTAAGTCAATAAAGTCTACAATTCTGTGTCCCCCATCAATACCAAAATTGAGGAAGCCTCTAGGTAGTGTTTTTGACTAACCCACTTTCAACGAGAACAGCTGCTACCCTAGCAGATAAAAAGACAATCTGACTGCACCCCTGTGCAGTCTGAACTCCCCTGAGTCCACATGAAGAAGAATCACTGAAAACGCCCAACCAGGCGATTAGTTCTTAAGTGGCAAAGATGCCAATATTTATACAAGCTTGTTGGGAGAGAGGCGGCTACCTTCTCAATCTCTAAGTCCTAAACCCTCTCACAACCCCTATCTACTGATGTACGGAACCAATCTGAAGACTGTACAGTACAGAAAGGTACTACGGCCGATGTACTTTCTGTACGACATGTGTACGACAAGGCCATGGAGTGGACGTTTGTCTCTTCGGACTTGTCCTCATGCTCCCCGGGATTCCAGCTTCCCAATGTCATATCGCCACGTGTCGCCAGGTCATGTCACATCCGAAAACCGCAAAAGCGGCCATTCTGGGATCTCGGCGATGATGTGAGCCGTCGGATCCAAATCGGCTTTAATTCCCAGCCGTTCAAAACAAGTGTCCGGTAAATTTTTTTTGTGCGTACTTCATTCCTTAACTAGTTTATATGTATCCTATTTGTAATTTCGTTAATCGGATTAGTTTTGTATTTGTCGTTTAAATAGCTATCGAACCCTATGTATCTTATCGGACTACTACGACAGACAGGTAAGGGTTGACGGCTACGCCTCACCCTACCGGTCGGAGGTTCGAGTCCTGCCGGACTCAACCTTTTTGGTTGAGAGTGACTTAGGTCACTCTTAAGCCCTGCCTAAGGAGCTAAGGCAGCCATGGCTCAACCTCCCTCTCTCTCCTTCAGTGACTACAACAAGTATGGGGGTTAGAGAGAGAAGGTGGAGGCAGGCTGCCTCTGCTTTTCTTTTCCTTTTTATCTTTAATTAAGACCTAGAAAATACCTCCCCTAAATTTAGTGATTTCAACACTCCCCTTATTTTCTCGTCTAATTTTAATTTCTCTTTTAATCCACATCTTTCTCTACAGTACTTTAGCTTGGGAGATGGCACAGGCTTTGTCATCATATCAACCACCATTTCCCCATCGCTCCTATACACCAAGTTCACAATTTTATTTTCCACCTTTTCCCTCACAATGCTTAATCTTATGTCCATATGCTTAGCTTTGAAATGATGTTTTGGATTAGCTGCAATTGCAATTGCAGCCTGATTAACACAAAACACTTCATGCACTCCATTCTTCAGGTACCCTAATTCTTGCAACAATGACTTTACCCACATCAGCTCTTTCACAACAGAACAAGAGGCCATGTACTCAGCCTCCATAGTGGACTGAGCAACAACCTTTTGTTGCTTGCTGCTCCAACAGCAAGCACCTTCCCCCACATATAATACATACCCAGAAGTGCATCTTCTCATAGGTGCATCCCTATAACTGGCATCACTCCAAGTAGTGATGTCAGTGTGCTCCCCTCCCAAATGCAACCATAGATCCCTAGTCCCCACCAGGTATCTCATTACTCTCTTGGCTCCCTTCAGTCTCTCTTTCTAGGATCATTAAGACTCCTACTGAGGACTCCAACTGCTGCAGCTATGTCAAGCCTGGTACAATTCATAAAATAAATCAAACTTCCTACAAACTGTCTGTAGGGAATAGACTTCATAAACTGCCTCTCTTTCGGACTCATCTGATCATCTAGCATTATCACTCCTCCTTCTACACTCCCATCACTTACTTTCTTCAAGTCCATTGGAGTGGTACAACTGTTTGCATTCTCCATCTGAAATTTCTCTAGCATGTTTCCTATAGCCTCTTTCTGAGTAAGTCTGATGATCTTCTTCCCCCTATCTCTTTCCATTTGAACTCCCAGAATATATTTAGCCTCCCCTAAATCCTTCATGTCAAATTTGCCTCCCAGATCTTTCTTTAGCCTATTTATTTTCTCCATAGACTTACTCAATACGAGCAAATCATCCACATAAATTGCAATAAAAATCACACCATTCTCATCCTCAAACATATAAATAGAATGGTATGAACTGATCCGAATATACCCTTGACTGGTAAGAAACTCGTCTAGTTTCTTATTCCATTGTCTGTGGGCTTGCTTCAGTCCATATAAGGACTTTATAAGTCTGCAGACTTTGCTTTCCTCTCCTTCCTCTACAAAACCTTTCGGTTGCCGCATGAAGATTTCCTCTTTCAGTTCACAGTTGAGGAAGGCGGTCTTAATATCCATCTGGTGAATTTCCATGTCTTCCGCTGCTGCTAGACTAAGGAGAATCTTTACAGATGGGAATCGAACTACCGGAGCAAAGGTCTCTTCATAGTCTATCCCCTCTTTTTGGGTGAACCCTTTTGCCACCAGCCGAGCCTTAAATCTCTCAATGGTGTTATCTGGATTCAGTTTCAGTTTAAATACCCATTTACACCCAATAGGTTTTCTATCTGGTGGACAGTCCACCAGCTCCCAAGTATTTGCCTCCATGATTGAAGCCATCTCATCATTTATGGCTCTGACCCACCTTTCTTTCTCCGGACTGTCCATTGCCTCCAAGTATGACCGAGGCTCATCTGGATGAGAAAGCTTTGTTACCTTGCAAGCAACCTGTTTTTCTTGAAGGCTTTTACTGCTCCTCCGCCCCCCTTCAAAGTCCAAAGCTGGAATGGAGGGAAGTCTTGGATTCCTTCGAACTGACTCATCGGCTCCCCTATCCATGGGAACCGGTTCTGACTCCTGCTCCTCTCTTTCCTCAAAGTGTGTAGGAATATGAGGGGATTCTGGTATATCTCCCCCATCTTTTATCTCCCCTGGATCTGCAATCATGTTTTCACTAGTGTCTCTTCTGGGAAGATCTAAACCCTCCTCACTCTCGGACTCAAAACTGATTCTGGTTTTCTTAGTGTATTTGAAAGGATCAAAAGACTTCCATTCATCCATGACAACCAGATTCTTTACCAGAATGATATCTTGTTTAGCTAAGTCATAGACTCTATATCCCTTGACATCCTCATCATATCCCACAAAATATCCCGGTTTCCCTCTAGCATCTAGTTTCCAGTTTTTCTTATCTGTGTCAAGACTGTAAACTTGACTACCGAATACCTTTAAGTGAGAGAGATTCGGTTTCCTTCCAACCCATCTCTCATAAGGGGTCATTCCTTTAACAAGTGTGGTGAGGACTCTATTCTTAATGTAGTTAGCACAGTTCATGGCCTCTGCCCAAAATCTTCTTCCTATTTTCTTATCTGCCAATATGCTGCACACACTATCTCCTAAAGTTCGGTTTAACCTCTCAGCTACCCCATTCTGTTCTGGATTATTCGGTACAGTTTTCTGATGCTGAACTCCCTCATCTCTCAAGTAGTCCTCAAACTGGTTAGAGGTGTACTCTCCCCCATTGTCATTTCTTATTCTCTTAATGGGGGTTCGGTGTAACTTCTCACTCCAAGCTTGGTATTCTTTAAAGTATTTTGGTGTTTCAGACTTGGTTTTCAAGAAGTAGACTCTGGAGTATCTTGACCAATCATCGGTAATTGTCAGCATATACCTTTTTCCCCCAACTGAAGGCACTCTTGTTGGTCCCCAGATATCCGTATGGACCACATCTAGTACTCTAACACCTCTATATGTGGCAGTTTTGGGAAAGGGAAGTCTGTGAGCCTTACCTTGGGCACAGCCACTACAATCATCCATCATCTCATTATCCTCAAACTGAATACCCTCCACCACACCCAGCTTCTTCATTTCCCTCAGCCTATCAAAATGCACATGTCCCAAACACTTATGCCAGATCATCAAGTTCGAAACACCACCATAGTAAGCACTATTCTTTTCATTACTCAGGTTAAGCCTAAACATTCCTTGACTACCCTTATCTGTTGTGAAGTAGGTTTCATCTCTATACTTAGCTGTAAAAACTCCTTTTCTAGTGAAGGTATCAAAATCCTTGTCATCTAATACAGAAGTAGACACAAGATTTTTACTCAACTGAAGAATATAGAGCACATCTGAGAAGGTGAGAATAGAAGTCTTACCCTCCACTAAGACTTTCAGATCTACCGAGCCCACTAGATCTGTGGTAACTACTCTCCCATCCCCATACTCTATTTCCACAGTAGGGATCTTTCTTAGCTTAGTGAAGAGGTGTCTGTCACGACATATATGCATGGATGCACCTAATTCGGTTATCCATCCCTCCTCTGGTGCTTCTCGAATGGCTCCGAGGGCACACTTCTGTTTCCGAGTGATCTCCTTCTCCTCTAGATTCTCGTCAAGGAGAAGCTCTCGATCCTCCTCCTCGGAGGACTCGTCATCCTCGGTCTCTCCTTTCACTCGTGTGACCACAAGCGCTTTCTTCTTCCCTCCGGAAGAACCACCTCCACGATTTTCTTGAAGCCTCAGCTCCGATAGCTTGATGCAATCAGCTATGAAATGCCTCTGCTTTTTGAGGTAATGACAAAGGCCCTTTGGAGTTCTCGGTTCTCCAGATTGATCCTTTTCCCCTTTGTGGTTATTGTACGGCTTCTTTGGATCCTTCCTCCACCGATCCGTTCCAGCAGCTAGAGCTTGAATGCTCTTTCCTCCTCGTCGAATCTCAATGGTGTTTTCCTGTACAAGTATCATATGGACCAGGGTGCTCCACTTCCAAGCACTATCATCCATCTGTTGCACCCGGTACACTATATTTTCATACTCCTCCGGCAACTTCATGATGAGAGTGTTAACTTTCATCTTTATAGTACCTGTACATCCGGCATTCTCCATCTCCATATATAGACAAGAGAGATCGGTGCAATAGTCCAACATCTTTCCTCCTTTGAAAGAGTAACTAGTCAGCCTTTGCTCAGCTAGCTAGAGCTTCTGAATGGTGCCAGCTCTATGGATCTCTACTAAGGTCATCCACAACTCCTCGGCCTTGAAGATTTGAAGATGAGAGGTTGCCAACGCTTAGGTGAGGTGCCTCAGAATGAAGTGCCTGGCATTCATATTGGTGTACTCCCACATCTGAATGTCGTTTTCCTCGGTCTTCACAGCCACCGCTTCGGGTGCCATGGCAATAGGAGTGAGAGGTGTCTCCTTTCCTTTCCCTTTCTCGGACACACTGCTGTCCCCATCATCTGTCTCCTCCGTTGGAGCAGATCCTGATACAGAAAACCTCACTCCTCCAAACCTTGGAGGAGTTCCTTGAGATGGACGTTTCACTTGTCCACTAACAATACCCCAGTATCGTTTCTCACATAGTGCCCCAGTCATCATAGCTTCCCAGTAAATGAATCCAGATCCGTTGAATATGGGCACCCTAGAGGGTGGGCCCATAACCTGCAATTCTGTGTCCCCCATCAAGACCAAAATTGAGGAATCCTCTAGGTAGTGTTTTTGACTGACCCACTTTCAACGAGAGCAGCTGTTACCCTAGCAGATAAAAAGACAATCTGACTACATCCGTGTGCAGTTTGAACTCCCCTGAGTCCACATCAAGAAGAATCACTGAAAACGCCCAACCAGGCGATTAATTCTTAAGTGGCAAAGATGCCAATATTTATACAAGCTTGTTGGGAGAGAGGCGGCTACCTTCTCAATCTCTAAGTCCTAAACCCTCTCACAACCCCAATCTACTGATGTACGGAACCAATCTGAAGACTGTACAGTACAGAAAGGTACTACGGCCGATGTACTTTCTGTACGACCTGTGTACGACAAGGCCATGGAGTGGACGTTTGTCTCCTCCGGACTTGTCCCCATGCTCCTCGGGATTCCAGCTTCCCAATGTCATATCGCCATGTGTCGCCAGGTCATGTCACATCCGAAAACCGCGAAAGCGGCCATTCTGGGATCTCGGCGATGATGTGAGCCGTCGGATCCAAATCGGCTTTAATTCCCAGCCGTTCAAAACAAGTGTCCGGTAATTTTTTTTTGTGCGTACTTCATTCCTTAACTAGTTTATATGTATCCTATTTGTAATTTCGTTAATCGGATTAGTTTTGTATTTGTCGTTTAAATAGCTATCGAACCCTATGTATCTTATCGGACTACTACGACAGACAGGTAAGGGTTGACCTGTACTGGACCGCTGTGTACCGCTATACTGTAACCCTTCGACCTTAGGGCTCCTCGTACCCCTGTTCAGGCCTCCTCTGTTTGCAGGTGAGGTACCGGAACAGCATGTGTCCAGCA